>NMRB01000273.1:454602-472377 GCA_002633025.1 Notospermus geniculatus
CTGAAATACACCAACTGATGGAGCAGTATGGCATTGTACGCCCAATCTGCAAGAGCTGTTTCAGGGAGGGAAAGAAGCCACTGACGAGAGCCGCAAAGAAAGGAAAGAAGCGTGGACGGGAAAATTATGATGATGATTAGACAATGGCTCAAGTAGAAATGGAATGGGGCCTTTTATTTTGGTGTCGGATAGATGGTTTCCACCATGTCGAGTTGGTTGTCATTGAGTTGAATATTTCAGTTGGATATTTCAGTCACCACGGCAAGATGTTTCTGTGACTTCTGTAATATTTTACAAAAGTTTGGCAACACCCTTGAAATCTCTCATATTCAATTTGACCCTATCCCTAGAATTGCAACCAGGCTGTATACAGGCTGTATACAAGCAATAGCTGAAGGCTTTCTTTATCAGGGAGGGAAATGGTTAATTGGAAGTGAGAGGAATTTCAGGGGGATTGCACAATGTTTGCATAGTAGGCTTACTGTCAACAGGGGGATGTGTCAGCTTAAAAAGCACTTTTGTACGAGTTCATTCAATGTCATTGCCACTGCCGTGTTTTTTATTGTCAATTCAATGCCAGGTTTAGGGGTCAGTCCCTACTGCATGGCTTTGTTGGATATATGTGTGTTTGTACATTTACATGTACATTGTTGGTGACTTTGTGTTCTGTGCCCGGGTTTAATCACATCTGGTTGTAATTTGTGATGGCCAAGTTGGCCTTTTTTTTCTGTTTCTTGCCAAAGAAACTTTCAGAAGCTGTCGTTTATAGTTGAATGCAGGGGAGTGATATCAGGGTGTATGTAAAATGTCATGTACCCAAGCTGGATAATTCTGCAACTCAGCATTTTTGCTCCAGCTTGCTTATTGATCTCTCAGATTGCCTTAAAATTCTGCTATCTTTAGTTTTGGAGAAAAGCAAAGATAACAAATCCCTTTTACAAATTCCATTGAAAAACAGTGTCATGTTTGCTTTACGTCATCGTATGACATCATGTATAATCTACATGTGCAGCTGATCTCCAAAATCGAAGATAGTAGAAATTTAATGGGCACATTGATGTGGAAATAGTCAAAGAGTCAAGTTAAGTTAAGTTTCAAAAGTATCCTGCTTGGTTGAATATTTTTATTTACGAAATAAAAATTTATTTTCAGTAAAAATATTTAATTTTTTTCTGTTCTCCTCTCCAGAAGTGAAGTCATAAATAGTGCGAGGACCTGAAAAACACTCAAAATTAAAATTTTATTTTTATTTTTTTCCCGCCCTCCTCTCTGTCAGGTCTGTCCAAAAAGCCCGAGGACCAAGGTATAAAAAATGATCGCCTGACTACAAGTTTATTGTCATGGCAGACTGAGTAACTCCCTATTTATTGGAAGCATTAAAATCATTAGCTTTGACAATTTACCATACCCAGGTAAGGTCACAGGGGTCTGCAGTGCAGTGTTATATCTAGGATGTCAGAAGGGCATGGTGCAAACTTTGTGAAAAGGGCACTTCAACGTAGAAAAGGGCACTTTTCATTCGCGACATTTCTTCTAACGGAATTTGAAAAGCTAAAAAGTTAAAACGGGTCTCTATAACTCCAGTCAACAGCCAATTTAAGCCAGTTTCTAAGGTGATATGACCAAAAGGGACCATGGCAAAGGGTCTTGGGGTACTAAAAACCTAAAAAAGAAACTATTTTTTTAGGGGCATGGCGCCCTAGGGGGTTAAAAAAGGGCACAATGGCGCCCCCTTTTGGGGGCATGGCGCGGCGCCACTCTAAAATGGCCTAGATATAACACTGCAGTGAGAGAAAAAATTATCATGTGAAGGGATTCAGCTATTTCATGTGAACAATAATCAACGTATAATGAGAATCGGTCATTTTGTTTTTGAATCCAACTGCCTGAAATGTCTCATTCCCTTTCATTGTGAACTTGTCACAGCACCAATTCTGATAATATCAAAGAAGCATTTTTGCTCAGACAACCGCGACAAGTGAACACATAACCAGGGTATCAATGAAAAGGGGAATTCCTCACATTATTCATGTCATAGCCCATTTTGGCCAATATTGCGGGGTGTCGGAAAAGGCCCACTGAAGTTGCGTTTACATTTTTTATAGGCCTACACACTGTACATCTTGCCCCGACAAGCGCTGATTACATTTTCCCTCGTTCAGTCCAGGAGAGCGGAGTCGAAGGGAAATATGACCGTAGGTCTTTTACGTCCGGCAGTCAAACTGAACTCTACAATAACCCAATGTCATTAAAAGGCCTATATTTCTTGAAAAGCGAGTCTGGATCGACTGGTGCGTGAGATGACACCATGCACGAAGTGACAAACAAAACAGAAAAGTGAACCATCGATCGATTGCAATAAATGTCATATTAGGGCCTATTACGTCAAACTATTTTATTCCGAAACGAGTAGACTCTAATATCACTTTAATTTCAAATTTGGCGTTAAGAGTGGTTCCCGGGGCTTTTAATTTCTTACTACAAAGATTTACTTTATTCGCGAGTTGGCACCAGGATCAGGTTGTGATTAGGCCGACCGAACTATTTCTACATGCGCGCCGGCAAAATCCAAGATGACGGCCTTCCACCTATGCTAGTGGTGAAATGAGGCACGATATTTCGCCGCTAGTGTCAAGAGTGTGGGGCAAAGCCATGCTAGCCGTGACAAGAACCAGTATGAAGCAGCACAGCGTGAAGTCCATGCATTGTAGCGTCGTTTATGGTCACTTTCACTGTAGTACTCGAGAGAAAATGTAAGATGTCTACTCACGTCGGAGGCGCAGGCGTTCTCCTTGCACCGAGGTAAGATATATACTGCTTTGTCGTCTGACAGGACTTGGGAATCGGTAGGAATTGGGACGGATGTTGGGACTGGGTGGGCTGCCCCATCTATGCATGCAATAATCGTGCATACCATGCCTGGTAGACCAGTAGGGCCTACTCTAGTGTAGGCTACGTTCTGCGTTGTACTAGGCCTAGGCATGCTAGGCCTGCCTAGGCCTGTGCATGCATGATGCATTGTGTACTGCATTGTATACCAGTCATGCTATCACCCAGGGTAGCGACTTCGGACTAATTTTTGTTTTCCATCAAATCCTATACATGTACATCCTTAATCAAAAGTAAATGCACAGCTAATTAACTTAAATATTTCCCAGAATCTTCAGCGGAACAGCCTTTGCTTTTTACGGCAATTACTTAGGGCATCAAGACACGTTTTGAGACCAAAAATATCATGAACTTGCATGAGTTGACAGAAGTTTGAAATTTCCATAAAAAAGAGTGATTTTCAATCGCATATTTTTTAGAAGTGAAACCAACGTCACTTTCAAGCCTGTGTGTTTCCCAGCAAAATTATTTTTTTCAGGTTTAAAAAATTCCGTGGTGAACAGAAGTTACAGAGCATTTTCCAAAATGAATTTCGTTCGGTTTTCCAGTCAAGTCAGGGCTATTCATGGCCTAGTCAACAATAGCTACTCCTGATGACACTCCATCGAGTAATCCAAGGCCAGGCAGTCTTTTGTGTGAGATGAGTGCCGGTGTCACCTTTCTTAATTCCTCCTTACAATTCCTTACCAATGAAGGCAGGACAGCCTACGTAACCTCTTATGAAATTGACGCCATTTACTAACTTTACCTACGATTAATTGGACTTATTATTCCGTGAGCTTGGTCTTGGGACAATAAGGAAAGGTCGACTATAAAATAAGACTTGAACTGTTGACTGAAGTTTCGACTGAAACTTTCGAATAAATTCTTCATAATTACGACATGGAAGCTCCAATTGAAAATTTGAAAATTTATTCGTGTATAGAAACAGGAAAGCTTTAAAATGACGTTGGTTTCACATCAAAAAAATATGCGATTGAAAATCACACTTTTTTATAGAAATTTCGAACTTTTGTCAAAAATACAACTCATGCAAGTTCATGATATTTTTGGTCTCAAAATGTGTCTTTATGCCCTAAGTAATTGCCGTAAAAAGCAAAGGTTGATCCGCTGAAGATTTTGGGAAATATTTAAGTTTATAAGCTGTGCATTTACTTTTGATTAAGGGTGTGCATCAAAATGAAGCTCTTCCTGAGCCATAAACAAAACTGAAAACCGTTGAAAATTCCCACTATTAAAAACGTTATGGCAATTTATAATATGCCAGTGTCATAAACCAATCTGCCAAATTTTCAATTTTCAAATTCAAGTTCAACAATTCGAATGTTCAAGAGTTGATATGTATACATTTATATGTTGTTTTTCTTCAGCATCATCAAATGGCAGGAGCTCACCAGTGATGAAAGTGCTTGTATTTTCAGAGGCAGTCTTCAAGTACTGGGGCCTGTTTAAGCTTATGGGACCATTAACTCAATGCATTTTCCATTTGGTTAAACGCACCATTAGCTTAAAGTCAGTTTATGAAACAGGCCCGAGGATGAGAGATTCATACCATTTATTCATGTCTAGAACATGAATGGTCTCATCTTCGACAAGGTTCCAGAGGGGCGTTGTTACCAGTTTTGAGACTAGTCCCAAGGCTTTCGATCCAGCAAGAAAGAAAGTTTGACCATGGTCATGGGAAACTGACTGCAGCAGAAGATTCTTCTTTGGATAGTTCTCCAAAAGGTCTACCATTTTTTTGTGAAGGAAGTAAACATTACCTGCGTTGGAGAAGAGAATGTTATAGCGATTGCCACGATATTGCTGAAGAGGCATAGTGCGCATGTTGTTCTAGTCCTGGCTTTGGGGGGGGGGGGTCCTTTTAGAGCCAAATCTGGCATTTTCTTGTTGCATATGATGAGGGCTTTCAGAAAAGTTTGGTTAACGTCTCCATACCTTGTACGTTTTTGTGTAATTTGAATTGAATTAGCACCCCTAAGCTAATTCCATTTGCCAATTCTATCGCAATGTACAGGGTAGATGGGAGCGATGTACACAAAACTTTTAAATGATTGGATATACACCCAATAAATGTATGGTAAACAGATAGAAATATGGTACCTCTGACTAAAGGCCCGTTTACACATGCAACTTTTCATATGCAACTTGTTGCATAAACCTGATGAAACCAAAACGTTTCATAAAGGTTGCATGTGTAAACGGATATGCAACTTGTTACAACTCGATCACGCTGGATGTTGCATCGATTTTTCTATGTGTAAACCGTCCCAGGTAGTTTGCAACAAGTTGCAAGTTGCAGCAACTTGCAACTTGGTGCAACCTAGTGTAAACGGGCTTTAAGATAGGCATGTTGCAAATTGCGTTCTGCCATTAGATCGCCGAATTTTAAGGTTTTCCCCCAAAATGCCCTAAAACGCAAAAAAGGCACTATTTCGTTACTGGGTTATCCCAGACAATCAAAAACCTGTTTATGTCATTTCTACATCATTTGAGATATTTCGATGATTCTTGTGGCATTGGACAACATGAATCAGATTAAGCGCTTCAATTAAATGATCTCCCGTAAAGATATCGCCAAAAATCATTTTCGCACGATTTTGGGCGACTAATTTGTCAATTAAGGCTTGCACGCGATGAATTTCGAAAGCTCACACACACTGTGCAGCCCTAGAGGCAACATTGATACACAATGCGCCCGAAGGTAAGACTCTCAGACCTAATAGGACCTAATAGGATGCAAATGGCGTCAAATCAAGTGCAAAATGTAGGGCACTTATTAACCTTTGTTAATTAATAAAACTGTTCTTGTTGCTTTTTGCATGAATCGACAGATGAAAGGTACATTAACATAGAAAGGCAAGAATATCACTGTATTTCCCAACGCGCTAGATTTATACAGCATTAATTTCCATGAGCCCCAAATCTTCCCTAATGTAACTGATCGAATGTAATAGATCTTAGTGAGTCTCGTTTGGGCTTTCAGTCCCTCAAGCGTTGAAAAAAATGATATCAGTATGCTTGACACAATGTCTGCAACGTCAAGCGTTCTGGATATTCGAGATACTTTTGCACACGCTTTTATTTACAGACTCTATGGAAATGCACGTTTTGTTAAGTCCCTAGTGTTTTTAAAAGCACTATTTGTCCCGGACAGATACTCATACGCTGATATACCACCCATACATATCATTGAACACCTCAGAAACCGCTTCACTCTTCTTCTCTACGTTAACCTAGATGTTGAAAATCTTCTTTTCAATCACTATTCGTACTTATTCACTGAAAATTATTATGGGAACACCTTCGAATTAAAATACGTACCCTCTACTTCATCACTGGTGACGTGGTTTGGTAAAATTGAGAAGAATCATGCATCATTTCAAAGATACAAGACACCTAAAATTGAATGGAACAAAAATTGGAATGAAGTGGCCATAACAACAAGTGGAATAGACAATATGTACAGAGCAAAACTGCGTGCGTTCGTAAACAGACAGGAGTACAGGTTCACCCGTTCTTATCGACATTTTAACGATCATAATAGGAAGAAGGATGATACTAAAGAGTTTCGTGTTGGCCAGTTCATGTCCGTACCTAACAAATTACCCGACCCGAAAACGAACATGCTAGGTCTGATGGCTAATATAATATCCTTTCCCGGTACATTTGATTGCCGACTTCCTGAGGGACCAGTTCCACACGGTGTGTTTGTAGTCTTCTAGAGTTTCAGATTGTAAAGTCCCACTTGAAAAAGACCCCGGTTGGGGTCGAAAATTCGTGAATTCTGGAGATTGACTTCTTGCTTATTATCATTGTGTGTTTGTAGGCCTTACTCTGGACATAAACTTATTAAGAATCTTGTAAATTTCTTAGTAAGTATCAAAAGAGAAGGCGAGGACAAAAATCGACTCACAATAATAAAGTATAATAGTCAATTTCCAGAATATTTAGCAAATTTTCGACCCCAACCGGGGTCTTCTTCAGGTTGGAACTTTACAAACTGAAACTCTAGAAAAGACTTATCATGTACTTAACGTACACATGATTAGTCTTAGTAAGTATCCCAGCTATTTCTTCGTCAGATATTAGCAAGAAAGTTATACGATTCTTGTAAGACAATAACATGGTAGCGAGATTTTTCTTACAAACATCTCAGAAAAGTCTAAAGCCGCCCATACACGGCGCAATATTATTGCACAATATGGGGCCCAAATGGGTGGTCGTGTGCTTTTCGCATGATGGGTAGAAGAAAGATTGGCAATACTATTGCCCATTGTGATCCTCATATTGTGCAATAATATTGATCGTGTATGGGCCGCTTTACCAAGACAAACTTAATAAGAAAAGCGTGAGGTTCTTAATAGTAACATTTATGTCCTGGTAAACAATTCTCCTGTGATCTGGTAAAACCTAGTAAGTCACTTTTTCATGAAAATTGAGTTAGCCCCAAATTTGAACTTACTAGGTATTATCCCTTCAAATTATGAAATAAAAATGCATAAAACCCGTCTCAGTAAGGTTCTTGTTGATGAAAACCGTAACCACTGATCAGAAATAACTTTGATCAGGAAAAACCACCCTAAGTCATTATGTAACCTGATTAAGCCATCAAACCGAATGAAATGTTATGCACTGGAAAGACCTTCCATTATGCCCAACTAAAAAGGCAACACGAAATTCCTTTTGTCTCATGGAGCTTAATCCTGTAGGAAAACGGTTTTCCTTGATTTTCTCAAAATTGTTTAAGTGAGACTTACTAGGTTTTACCAGATCACAGGAGAATTTACGGAGTTCAAAACTACCCTAACATGTACAGTCATGGACGTAAATTTACCAACACCTGATAACTTGAATATTTCAAACACTACCGAGCCAATTTGAACACGGTTTGTTCCACATGATTGAACGTACACCTTGTTGGTCATATTTCTGCGTCATGTATCATCATATTTTTCTCATGTCTCACTTTTTCGACACATGTGTCATTAATAGAGAGGTTCCACGTTACTTGCTGATTCATCCCGCCATCTCGTTTTCACGTAAATTTTCATTCTCTTCAGATAGACAAGTTTACCAATTGGAGAAACGTACACATAATTACTTGTATTTTATCCAATCAGACGATGCGATATATGACGTCATATATAACTTCACGGCCTCGCGGTCCAAGCTGGAATGTGTACTTTTATTTTCGGGTTCTCTGCTGTGGAAAAATAACCCGTGGACCTATCTAATGTTTCATCATAAGGTGCATGTGTGTTCATTGTTTCTCTTTTACCACTGAATTTTCTTGGTGTACACTCCCGGAAAGTCTGCCGGATATTTTCTCATGCTACATTCGGGTTCTGTGCAACATCACTTTTGGAAATATACATATCCCAAGACATGTGCCCATTAACCCTTTCGGGATGTTGGAAAGTGTACAATTCGTAACATGACTCTGTGATGTCTCTACAAAAACGCGCCTAGCTTCCTAAAACTGCAACCAAAACTGGCGACAAGGCACTCATTCTGGAGGCAACTAAATTGGCCACGATCTCATGGAGGTTTGCTTCTTCCAAAATGTCTGTGAGAGAAACATTTTGGTTCCCGAAGCCACCGCTAGGGCTAGAAGGCTTCGGCTCTGGCTGCCATTTTCGCGACAAAAATTTGGTCGCGGATCTCAGTGCGCATGCGCGGATACCGTTATGTTGACATCCCGGGCTATTTTTAGAATGGAAAGCCGGTAACCACGTGGGTGTTAATGTGATTGAATGTCACATACTGGATTCTATCTTCCCTTGCTGTTTTGTTGACCGCCATGTTGCGTCATCAGACACCCCTTCGGCCGTCATATGGACTCGCTCCATTGACGTGTTTTGCGCCCATTGTAAGGGACTCATACCTTCCTAAGCTTTAGAGGAGACAGGACCATTGTCCTCTCCTCTCCACGCTGTTCTATGCGTGTGTTTAGGCCGTGTGCCTATTTTTATGGTCCGAGAAGGAGCAAACTTTGTGGGTCACTTTCCCTTGCGGGAAAAGGTAGGTTCTACACCAGTTTAGGCCGATTTCCGATTAGTATGGTAGGTTAGCCGTTTTGCAAATACGTTACGTAGTGGTAATAGGTTTTTTTTGGTTGCAGGAGCATACCGGTTTTTTGGTTGGGACAGACCTACGTACATGTGTAGACGAATCGAATGTAATCACACCCAACTCCACATATATGACAGAAAATACACGTATTCGTGTTAAGTAGAAGCTTCAGAGTTAGTTATTGGTAGCCCGGCAGATGGTCCCTCATTCCCCGGTTGTGACATTGAACACGCCGAATCGTGCGAAATGGCGCACCGAGGAAGTTTCTGTTGATGAGAGAGTAGGTATGTGTTGCAGATCTGTATCAAAAAGTCAAAATAATCGCCGTTTTGTAGACCGGAGGAGAATGAAATTTTACCAGAAAATGGACCGTTACGGTGACGTCAGCCACAAAATGGCAGCCAGAGCCGAAGCCTTCTAGCCCTAGCGGTGGCTTCGGGAACCAAAATGTGAGAGAAACAGGCCAGAGCCGAAGATGCAAGTTGTGAGGAAATAGACGCGTTCTGCCTACTTTTTCGTCAGGTTTCCAATCTTTAAACGTCTATATCTCGATAACCGTTGCTCGTACGCGTCTGAAAATTGGTTAAAATGAAGCGACTTTTTTCTACTCTTTCTTTTGGCGCCAGTCGCGTCGTCGTAGCTGCTTCCGTTCCGGAGATATGACCATTTTGTCACAACATGTCAGATTTGCACTTTGGAGTCTGTCAATCTTGCCCCGGGACAAACGTTAAAATGCAATTTTAGCCAGGTGTCTTCAATCAGAGCAAAATCGCGTATTGAGGGGGGGGGGGAGTCTCGTATTTAAAAAATACGTAAAGAGAACACGGATCGGTCCACTGGTTACGATTCTATGCCAGTTTGAATGTGCAAGGGTGTGTGGTACAGGCCAATCTCGCCAAACGGCGAGATTAGTCCCGAAAGGGTTAAGTGCATATCGTGCTGATACTTCAGATTGGGAAACATGTCATTTTTACTAATGTTAGTAAAAATGACATGTTTCCCAATCAAACCAACCTTGTACTGGTCGCCACAAACGTCTGGCACAGAACGCTGTTATTGCTGTGATACAGTGCATTGTGGGTAATGCTGTAGAAGGTCACGTGACATCAGATGGCTGCTTCCATTAACGGATTATATTTCACCTCACAGCCTTCCAAAATGTCTGAATCTGGCAATGAATCGATTGGTAAAGTGACCTGAGACAGCATACTGGACTGCATCAACTTACCGGAGTTGAATTTCAAGCTGAAAACCGAGGAGGAATTGTTTATCCGTATGGAAGACGAGGTCGAGAAATCCCAACTGACATTATATGGTCGTCGCCATGATGAGGTCACATGTATCACTCCTCTTGCCCAATCAGCAGCCGGATTGTGTTTTTCAAATGAGAGGAATCGGCGGATTGGAATAAATGACTAGCTCTGCACCTGATTAGCCAATCAGCATCCAGACCAGGATCTTGTCTGCTCGTAACAGAAATTGTGGCGTTATGACCCAGACGCTTGTTCGATCCCCAGATTCGAAACAGCGGCTGGGTGACCGAGACTATTTTCTATATAGGTCGTACATTCACATGTATATTTCAACGTAATTGATTGTGAGAAACGTAAGCCTGGTGGCACCATCTTGACTACTCAAGGGTTGTGACATCACTCCGCCCTCCGACTACGCTCGCACAAACCCTTGACGAACTTCGCTGTGGAAAGCTGTTTCCAACCGGATGTTCTGTTCGCGGACTCACTCCCGCTGTTAGTTTTCGACTTTCATCGCAGATCATTAACATTTGCAACAAACCTGAACATTTCTAGAACATTTCTAAATACCACGTCAGTTTTTCGGTAAACCTACCTTCTCTGGTTTAGAAATTTGACGGTATTTTTGTTCAAAAGCATAGTTCAAGAGAGTGGGGGGTTAATCGCAATAGATAGAATGGCTGACCATCCTCGTTCCCAATACTTTCCAACCACAAAATATACAGCGGCCGGTGTAACTGGCTTGGTGCCAACCTGGGAGCGAGGTTGGTTCACAAGTGTTCTGATTGGTGCACCGCAACTCGAGGTGCGAGAGAAACAGAAATCCTGGCGAAGTTCTCCATGGGTTTGTGCGTACGAAGTATGAGGTAGTACAGACACATGGTAGTCCATGATGGGTGGCACTGGCGGATCACGTGGATGTTGCTAGATCTCTGCTAAATGCATTTCTGTTTTCTGCTTAGTTTTTGGTCAACACTTTGTTCAATATTATTGCGTCCCAATGCACGTCAAAGAAACAGAATATGCGAGGACATGAAGTTTTGTAAACTATCGATGGGACCGACGCGACATGGAAGAATGTGACTTTGCGGAAGTTTATATTACAGTCGTACAATATCGGGGAACTCAAATATTGAACGAACATTGGCGGATAAGGCGCTGTTGCCGAGACGGGCATTCTAGGTATATAAAGTAAACAAAAATATCGTGAACAGATGTTGTTCGTTTTTATTAACAGAACTTGGAAAGTTTTGTCATAAGTACAGTTTTAAGGCAGAAAAATATATCTTTCATAATAATAATGTTTTGCTTGTGGACAATTTTTGACATAGACGTAGAAATAGAGACATACATAAACATATTTATTAGCCTACTCTTAAATAACCTTACATGGTTATCACATGACATATTATATAACAAGGCGGTGGAATGATGGCTGGCCATTCGAACCAGGGGTCGATCCCTTCGTGAAAGGCACTCGACGTCAACAAATCGTTGCCGTACTTATACATACTCGATCGATTGTGAGAAAAGCTCGTCAAAAAATCGTTATCGTACGTTACCGTACTTAATATTTCCTGCTCCCAAGAAACAAATGAGTGAAGCATTGCACGAGAAGGCATTCCGTTCCAAAAGATGAACAAAGTAAACTACTAGACTAGGACGGTCTTTACTTTGTGACGAAAAACAGCCAGATTATTCAGTTTTGTCTTTCCCTTGACATTCACAATATTTATAAATTGGTAAAGTGACAATCGACATAATTCACCGTAAATCATAAAACCCAGGGTTTTAGAAGGTATTACCTGCTAAACCAAGTAACATCTTAACATTCTCAAACTCCCAAATTTCACCGCCATAAGGTGCAACCGGAATAATACTTTTATCAAAGTATTCCAGGCAGAGATCAACGGGGACGTGCAATTTACGACAGTTTTTTAACACAGTAAACATTGCCTTTCGAGCTTTCTCGTACTATTTCTTCTTATCACGGTGGAATTTACCGGTATAAGTGGAAAGGACACCGAGGTACACATATTCAACAGGTTTGATTTCCAAGCTTTTTGTTATGGAAGAGACAATAACTCCCGCTTTTTGAATCAACCAATCAAAAGCTTTGAACACAAATTGCCGCCAGGGGTGAGCGTACTACTGATATATTAGTGGGACAAGGCACAAAATGGCTGCCTTGCAGAAAATGGAGACAGTTTTGCCTACTGCTGACACGCGTGCTTGTAATAATGTGACTAAGATTTTGTCGGCGTCCTTGTTGAAGTATGTGCGAGGCAGCGCACTGAAAGTTGACGCGCCGGTGTGCACCTAACATTTGCTTACCGTGACGAAACTTTCTTAAATGCATCATATGAAAGTATAGCTGCACCAGGATTGAATATTTCCAAGTCGGCGGTCTTATACAGGCATTGCAAACTAAACATGATAATTAAACTTGATTTTTCTGGTCAATCGAAGATCGAGGCATCCGTTGTTGAAAACCTACAGTCGATACAAATTATGGTAATTGGATAGTACACCTGTTGCTGACTGCTTCTCCCACAATACGAAGAACCGACAGGTTACCTATGCCTATTGTGATGATGACGACTTGGACTTTCAGCCAAAAAGGTTCCAGATAGAACCTTTTGGGGTTCTTTGGCTTGCCACACCTGGAGAACCCCAAAAGGTTCTATATACATGTAGAACCCTCTTAACGGGTTCTTTCTCAAGAGCCCTCTGTAAATAACCCTCAAAACACTAAAGAACATTCCATGGTTCCATATGGAACCTTATGTAAAGAACCCTCAAGGTTTCTATCAAGAACCCTTTTTTATAGAACCCTTGGATGTGGTTCTTTACTGGAAGCTCCTTCAATGTGTTCCTTGTAAATACACCTTCAAGTGAATAAAAGAAACTTGTTTCATGGGCATTCAGCATGAGGCAAAGACCACAGGTCTCAAATTATTATATATAAGTTTAACCTTAGCCAATAGGCCGAGAAGCTGATGCAGATTTCAGATGGATGGGGTATACCAATGTACAGCACAAAATCTTTTGTTTGGTACAGGTAAAGCCGATGTTATACAATTATTGATTACATAATTCTGAAAGAGAAACATTCACAACTTTAAATTTGTATCTCAGATCTCAAACTAAACTTATTGATATTCTAATGTGTTTGCTTTCGTCAATCAGTGTCTCTGGGGTTTTTTTTTGCGAATCAAGACATAGTTGTTTTCTCGCCAGGTTAAACTAGTGGCCAGCTGATGGCCCGCCGGTTAAAACTTCATGTTTGAACTACGATGCGTTTTTCTTAATTAAGCATTGGTCGAGGAATTCATTGGCACTGGCAGCCCCTGCATACTAGGCCTGTCCCACAACAAAATATAAGAACATTTTAAGTACCATTTACTCCTACAGTAAGGCACCCTATAGGGTTCCATGGAACCATGGTGTTTTGCCAAAAATCAAATTTAATTAATTAAGAGAAATATGACATCATTTTTTGACAACTTTTGAAAAATGGTCCGATTTCAAATTTTCTTTCATCATTATATTCATCTTGCCTGACTGACCAACATCTGCAACTTTTCCCTTTTAAAATCTCAAGAGAAAATGCCTCTTTTGGCAGGTTTTAGTAGAAATAAATCCCACTCACAGTCACATAGAAACACCTCTGGGACGGCCCCTCTCTACAGATTTTATAGTCTGAAGTCTAGGCCTGGTGCTGTTCCAGTTCAGTTCTCACGTTATGCACCAAATGAGCAGTGACACTGACTTCAACCCATGTCTTTTCAGTGCAAAACCTCATCAATACCATGAATTGACGTTTATTGTGAAAGGAAGTTAGGTCTCTTCGTAGACCACAGGTTTTGTTGATCAGAGTCTGTTGACGCCAAGATTCCCTGGTAAAGAGGGGCTGTCCCAGAGGTGTTGTCTGCTTGACTGTATGAGTGGGATTTATTTTGCTGAAAAGTGCCAAAAGAGGCATTTTCTCTTGAGATTTTAAAAGGGAAAAGTTGCAGATATTGGTCAGTCAGGCAAGTTGAATGTAATGAAGAAAGAAAATTTGAAATCGGACGATTTTTCGAAAATTGTGAAAATAGTGATTTTACAAAATGTCGCTTTTCTCCTAATTAATTAAAATTGATTTCTGGCAAAACACCATGGTTTTATGTCCAACATGTTGATACAGATTGGGTGCAAATACCATTGCTGTAGCTCCAATGGTTTTTGCGGTATTAGGAAAACTTGCTGTCCTTTTACTTTCCTACAAGAGTGTACGTATTTTTAGTGTCATTTCTGACTTGCGCGACTACTTCCCTTTAAGACGGGAAAAAAACATCAGACACACCAATATATCGACTTTTGGCAATTGATTGCCATCTGTGGCTCGCACATTTTATTAAAGGTAATATATCTACATTTTTGTGCTGGTTGTTGTCGTTCTGCAGCTGATGCCCTGCCCTGGTGCAGAAGACATAAAATAGATATTTCTGATAATACGTGTCATAATATTAGTAATATTCATTTCAAGTCTGTAAATATAAAGTGTATAAAATGACAAAAAAGACACGTGCAGCCAAAGAGTAAGACTTTTAATTAATATAACACTTAAATATCAACGATAAAAAAAGGGGACAATGGGGAGGCAAAAAAACTACGAATAATATTCAGTGAAATGTTTCGTCTTGAGTGACTGCGAAGAAGACATCATTATTTCTTCCTTAACTTAATTTTATTGGACAATTTCACATTTCGGCTTATCACCTGGCATTATTCTTTTTTGCTCATACACACATTTCTTTCTTATGACAATGTGGTAGCTTGTGGGAGCATCTGAAATAAAAGTTAAAGTTAAAGATTGGCTTTATAGTCTGATATCGACAACGGTTATAGATGTTGCCAATCCGAATTTACACTTTAACCCCGCTACCGTTCGGTGGAACTCAGAGGAGCTGCTCATTCAGCGCCCAAGCCTGTTGCCCATCTTGTCTCACTCCACCCAGATGACGTCGATACTGGTAATGATCATGAGGCCAGATGGGCAAAGAGACCTGCCAAGAGTCTCCCGTCGACAGTGTGATCAGAAGCTAGGCTCATGATCGCTAGCTAGAGATCCGAGCCTCCAGGCCACTGCTGATCCTACTACTTGAAAAGAGGGTGAGGCATCTCGCCTTTAATTTGATTTCAATTATTGGATCGTACCAGCTGCGTGATTTTTATACGAAAATCCATATTAACATTGATCGTAAATTATTCTTGTTACCTTTGGTTCAGTTCAGACCGGAGGTTCAGTTCAGTACTGCTGTGTTACCCCACGGATAAGCAATTAAACTTTGGAGGTTCGAATCCAGTAAGTAGAAAATCCACCGTTTTCTTCTGATATATACGAATTGAAAGGTGATATCTTTACCAATTTTCATGGTTCCGGTGGTGGACATCCTCCCACAGCAGAGGGTTCGTGGTGTGCGCTGATGGAGGGAGCAAGCACTACGAATACAGATCGACCTTGCGACGGCACAAAAAGGGCGGCGACGGACTTTTTGGATCATTTTGCGTCCGAGGCATGATGGCGTGGAACAAATCAGTCGCCGATAAGGCGTGACATGACTGCAGTTGCGTCGCATCTGCGACTATTGACGTCACTCGTGATTCGTACTACATGCGTATTTTTGATTCGTTCATTCTCACTCCAATCTTACTCCCGTCGCGGACATACCAACGGCAATCTTACAAAATACCTACAGCATGCGCACCACAATCATAGGGCATTCGTGTATAGGTCCAGACAGGGCCCCAGACAAGGCAAATGACGACGACAAACATTATCCCCCCAGTTCGCGGTGATTCGCCACAAATAGTCGCCACAGTGTGACAGGGGCTTCAGGCGCTGCGATAATCGAGTCGTAGTCATGCTTGCGCACCGAATAAGGCTGCGCTGCTGTGTGCGGGTGACTGATCGTTTAAGCGGTTTTTGAAACACTCTTTTAATCAAAAGATAGATATACGGGTGAATAGTGCTGCACCAAGAGTCGCAAGCACCCGCACACTTTTGCATCCGTTTTTCTTGTCAAATAATCCTGCACTGAATAGGGGTTTGACATCAAACTGATTTGATTTCAGAAATAACGCTGTGCCGCTTGGCGCAAGCGAAGTTTAGTGGCTGGAGATTTCAAACAGTAGTAATCGTTTATTTGTCGGTATGCGGCTAGCTTAAGAAACAGCATGTCGTAGTGTAAATCCGTTAAGCCTAGATCATGATATCTACTTACAGCTGTTGAAAATTGTAATCCATAACATAGCCTACTTTCTACGAATACTCCCAACGGTACTCACTGTGAATGCTGAGAATTATGTGTTGTGATTACATCTACAAAATTGATTCCGTAGAAAAAGGCATCTCAAAATGCCTCGATGAAGTCGGCGAAATTCTAAGAAATTGGAACGGAACCAAGACACTCACATGTACACTCATGACCACAAATAAATGGACAGCAGTTTTTCTTGAATATCTCCAAACCAATGGGGTAGAGAAAATTGGTCCCAACATAGTAGCGAATTTTCCTGGCTATCTAATGGTATCAGTGTCGAAAAATTCCGCTGAAAGCGACAGAAGGAATTTTGTAAAGACATGTTTTTTGCTACTTTTTTATTTGCATGATTTCATTCAAAAATTTTATATCACTGTGTTCTACTCATCGAGGCCTTTCAAATTATATCCTACACTTTTATCAAACTTATCTGGCCCATGCTTGCAATACCTTCGACAGAGCCCCTTGAACCCAATGGTCATGCTGGTAGATAAAGATGAATGGCCATTAAATAGTTTGCGGGATTGAGAAGGTGCCAACAGGTTGTGAATTGGTCAACTAGCAGGAATCCGATGAATGGGGCTATCCAGGGAAAACTACACCTCCAGGTGGCTCTTCTGTATTATAACTCCTAGTGTCACTGTTTGCAACATGGCAGAGTATGGAAAGTGGAGTGTTCGGAAACTCAAAAATGAGTTATCAAATAGAGGAGTGTCACTTACAGGCAGAAAAAGTGATCTAATCATTTTCAACCTCAGATGCCTGCGTCATTGAAGTAATCATCGTATCAGGCTTGATATTTTGCCCATCACACTTTTATCTGATGGCACAAATCGGCTTCTATAATAACCAATTAACACCTAGAGCAACAGAAACAAGTTCTATCCTTAGGTTTTTATACCCTAGGAATCAAATGAGCTGATTACTTTTGATCTGAGATGTTGGGGTCATGGTGATATCGACGTTCGATATCGCAAAATTTGATATTTTGAGATAACTTGCCACATTGTCAACTGATCAACATGAAACAAGTCTTAATTCATGCCTGCTTATCCAAGGACAGGACTGTGTTAAATTCTCAGCCTCATGTATCCGGGTGATTGAGATATCATGATATTTTGATATTTTCAAACTTGATAATTTGAAATATCTCTGCCCGTGGTTGAGGCAGACACATGATATCACCCATACTTAGGTTATTGAGGATGCCCATTTCGATTATGCAATGACCTTGATGATCAGGTCAAGGT
>NMRB01000274.1:9461-46044 GCA_002633025.1 Notospermus geniculatus
AATTTCACAAAATTTTTATGGTAGGCTCATCTAGCAAGGGTACATAATATACTCTGCGGGTTTTCAATTACATTCATTTTTCAGCCCTGTAGGGGGCGCTTTGTAAAAACCACATAAGTTCCCTTCCGCTCTGTAACTTATGAACGACTGAAAATTTTGGGTTGATATTTGATGGGGGATGTACCATGGGCCTACGGTGTGTCGCGTGAAAGAATCGGCCAAATCCGATTTTACACTTTGCCACCAGGGGGCCAAAAGCCAAAACACAAAAACTGCGATTACGCCTTTAATACTGAACGGAATTTCACAAAATTTTTATGGTAGGCTCATGTAGCAAGGGTACATAATATACTTTGTGGGTTTTCAATTACATTCATTTTTCAGCCCTGTAGGGGGCGCTTTGTAAAAACCACATAAGTTCCCTTCCGCTCTGTAACTTTGGAATGACTGAAAATTTTGGGTTGATATTTGGTGGAGGGATGTATCATGGGCCAACGGTGTGTCGCGTCAAAGAATCGACCAAATCTGATTTTCCACTTTGCCACCAGGGGGCCAAAAAGCCGAATCACTTAAACTGTGATTGTGCCATTAATACTGAACGGAATCTTCAAAATACATGCCCGTCGGACTTGCACCCGGGGCGACGGGGGACGTTCAATGCTGTGCTTGTACGATTTGCAAACGTCTATCACATTTTTTTTTATCAAGGATGTCCATATAGCGGACTGCAATTCATTCTCGTAGTTGAAGTCGGAGTCGGAAAGTTGCGCATCCTCTCTAATGGTGCATCCACAGACAACGCCGGGTGCGAACCTTCCGTCAGGAAACAGGAGACGTTTGTGGGAGGGGAGACAATAGAGAGGTTGCGCAGTTTTCCGACTCCGACTTCAACTACGAGAATGAATTGCAGTCCGCTACGGACACCCTTGATAAAAACTATGTGATAGAAGTTTTCATTTCGTCAAACACCATAAATTGAAGGCAGAAAAGATTGGCCTAGTAAATCGGAAGTGCGGATAAATAATGAATATTGAAGTCGTAATCCTAGTCGTTACGACTTTGAGACACGACTATGACGACTACGATATTTGCGATTTATGCGCACTTCCGATTACGAGTCAAAATTATTCTGCCACAAAGTTATGGCATTTTACGATTTGCAAACGTCTATCACATCGTTTTTATCAAGGATGTCTACAGCGGACTGCAAATCGTTCTCGTATTTGAAGTCGGAGTCGGAGTCGGAAAAGTGCGCAACCTCGCTAATATTATCTCTCTTGCGAGTCTAATAACCACATTCTAAGTAAGATACCTGAAGGTCATTGCTGACTTATGGCCAACCCAACTTACCAGGACGAGGTCTATCCGATGGGAATGTTGAAGTCGATGTCAAGGCTTGACTTGTGGTTGGATGAGTCGCAGTTTGACTTTTGGTTGGAGGGAATTTTGTAGTCGATGACAAGCGGGCGTGACTTGTGGTGGGGGAAGTCAGGGCTTGACTAGTTGGAGGGAATGTGGAAGTTGATATCGAGGCTAGACTTGTAGTTGGAGGGAATGTTGAAGTTGGTGTCTGGGCTTGACTTGTAGTTGGAGGGAATGTTGAAGTTGATGTCTGGGCTTGACTTGTAGTTGGAGGAAATGTTGAAGTTGATGTCAGGGCTTGACTTGTAGTTGGAGGGAATGTTGAAGTTGATGTCGGGGCTTGACTTGTGGTTGGAGGAAGTGTTGAAGTTGACGTCGGGGCTTGACTTGTGGTTGGAGTCGTTGTTGAAGTCGTTGTTGAAGTCGTTGTCGTTGTTTGTTCTGTTGTTGTGGGTAAACGAACTGAATCGAAGAAGGAGGTAATTTGTCAGTGAGTACAGAATTGAAATCCGTAGCCACTACTGTTGCTCATCACCTTTCTGCAATGAGTCGATACAGAGACTGTACTCTCCATGATGACAGCATATTTCCCACTTTACCGATTTCCGCTGCGGTGAGCGATTTTCGTAGGGTTTGGAGAGCCCTTCCATGATTTAGCAGAATACTTGGCGTGTTCGTCACTCCAATATTACCGAAGTTTCGCAGATCTGACGAAACTCAAAGTACGAAATACGAAATTCAACTTCATTTCCAGGACCTAATGTATTTCCGAAAATGGTTGTTACCACAAATATCCCTGCTACCAGTGCGTCTTTTAGCGTATCATGTAAGATTGGGATAGTTACGGTGCATCTTAAATTCTTACATGTATGTTTCCACTTCGTGTCTACGAAGTGTAAACTAAAGATAAATTTCAAAGTTTAAAGCGAATCGACAGTCGTTTTGTAAACAGAAGGATGATGTTTGTAAACATTGCCCTCACAGCCAATCAGAATGCAGGAAATGAGTGTTTGTAAACAGAGATTCGTCCCCTTTTGCATTCAAATTTTTTTCGTAGACACGAAGTGGAAATTTAAAAATTTAAGATGCTCCACACATTTAACTCTCTCGGTCTTACCTGAAATGCTAAAAGACGCACTGGCAGCAGGGGCATTTGTGGTACCAACTATACATTAGGTCATGGAAATGAAGTCCAATTTCGTACTTCGTGTTTCATCAGATTTGCGAAACTTCACTATTAAAATAGTGAATACCCAACGAAATGTTAGTATTTTCACAAACACTGGAAAAATTTTGATTTTTGGTAGGATTACTTTATCAAAATAATTTGTAAAATCGCTCGACGAGCACAAGAATCTTGTGCTGGGTTTCCCCGTTTTCAGAGGCCTTAGTCGAGGAACGATGGTAACGACCTCTTCAGATTGACCACCAACCGCAAAGCCGCGGCGGGAAACACTGGTGAATCTGACATCCCTTTTTTGGAGTAAACACCATTTTGAAAGGGTTGTGCTCTGGAGTCATGATATCGCCAGGGAATCGATAATGGTGTCTTACCGTTGAAACACGCGTCAACTTCTATTTTAACCATTCGAATGCTTTGACATTCATCAGGAAAACGCTTCTCCGAACAGTGGAGTTGCAATGTGAAGGCAGTCGTCAACAGAGGAAACTCTTGCCAATTGAACTCCATGTCGACACCTCGGTTGATGTCCTCGGCTTTAATAGTGTTCTGGAAAGAATTGGAATAAAAAGGCTGATCAACGACTTGACTACTGCACTATCTGCGCAGGTCCTTCACAACCATAAGACGTGAACTTCGTAGATTTCTTGGAAAGTTGATATGAATATAGGCGAGACGGCATTAACAGAATGGAAGGAATCCTCGCTAAACGCCGTATGCTAATCGTCTGTTGCGAAACCTCACTGTTCCCTCATACTACATACACTAGCGGTTTCCGACCGTTTTGCGGTGAGGATGCGAATCAGACCGCTCACCGCAAATTGCGGCTGGAACATCTCTACCGGTGGCGTGCTTTTCTACTGCGCGTGAGTTCTGCAGCTGCGCACTCAACGCGCATGCGCGTACCGGTATTGGAAACTGGCCATTACCGATGTGATTCTCCGGCCTCGACGTTTATTCCCGGTCTCGCCAGAATCAGTAATGGCGACGGACTGAAACCCCTTCATTTTTATCAGCTTGAGTTTATTCAGATAGATATAATTGGTGAAGCTGAAGGTGATGTTACAGGGTGAATTAAACGCTCTCCCGTATAACTTTAGTAGTTCTTTCTTTTTCTTCTTTTCATCGTCATCAGGAAATTCGTCTCCAGACGTCACGAGCTTGAAATCATTGTCATCGTAATTTAGCCTGTGAACTTCGCACACTAAAATGGAAAATAATAATTTTTTAGTCGCGAGGAATATTGTACTGATGTAATTAATTCTACAGCCCCTTTTTCACTACGGATTCCGCCGAGGTTTGCGGCGAGCGGTGTAGTTTTCACCAGGGTTTGGATACATGTACTTCTTCGATGGTTTAAGGTGAAGGGATACCTAAGCACAAAAATAGTGCACGCATAAAATTGAAAAATCGATATCTTTTCCATGACCTAAAGTAATCTATTACACCAATAAGTATAAACCCTGTATGCTTCGTAAATTCTGATATAAAATTGTGAATTTTTGTAAAGCAGTATTCGTTATTAATTAACTTTTTAATTGCTTAGACCCTAAAATTTCATCTTCGGGGCGAAATTCTGAATCTTCGCTAAAGTCTGGCAACATCTATCTTCGACCTAATGGAATGCGGAAGTCATGTAATGTGACAGAGCTTTGCGGTTTATAATCATGCCTGTCGATCACTATGTCATGTATGTGCTCGTTCCCCGATTGTTCGCGTTGTCCACCGGTCATTCAATAGCCGCGTGTGATTAAAGGTCCGTGGAAAATCCAACGATCAATTTCCTGGCTTCCGCATGCCATTAGGCCAAAGATAGATGTTGCCAGACTTTACCAACTGCGTTGTTCGGATTATATACCATTACATAAAAACAAGAAGTCTTCAGGGACCTTATTCACAAAGCCCCCGTAACTTTAAGGGTACGCAAATCCTTTGTCAGGCTGACAGTCAACAATAGGTTGTCCGCAAAAGTACATGTAATAGTTTGCGCACTCCCGGAAGTTACGGGAGCTTCGTGAATAAGGTCCCTGGTCTCAAACAAATCAAGTCAGTTACCCGTTATAAACTAATTAAGGTCTAAAAATGCCCTGACTCACATTTTCTGGTCAGGAGGTTTCACTCGGATATCACCAAAATCTCTCTATAGGCATCTGGAGGACTAAGTTTCCTATCAGTTAAAACGGATACTTCAAAAAAATCGCCAACCGTAAGTGCAAACAGAACCGAAAATCGCAGGAAAAGCGGGGAATCCTCCCGAATCGACCAATAAGCTATTGTTATGGGCTGCCGCACAATATGTTTTGTTCTGAGACCGCCGCTAGGCCTGTGCCGATCTGTTAGGTATCCCTTCACCTTATGGCGTGATCCGTTGAAGTGGGAACGGGCTTCAATGATAGTGCGTGATTCGCTGATAGACTTCCGGCAAGGCTCCGTATCGTCGATCCGTATCACGTACGACTTATCGAGCTAATGCATTTTCTATTAAAGTCATACGTCATACGTGATACGGATCGACGATACGGAGCCTTGCCGGAAGTTGTAAATTTAAAGGACAAACTTACGTATGGATTTTGATAATAGGGAGGTTTCGAAATCAAACGATAAACGTAAACGTTAACGACAACGTTATTTTCATAGTACACATTAACCAGATTTTATATTGCATTTTCGGTACAAAAAGAACGTTGTCGTTAACGTTTACGTTTATCGTTTGATTTCGAAACCTCCCTATAATTTGCTGTACATTCCATATCTTTTGCACAAAGTTAATTTTAGATTTCAGGATAGGTCATCAGCATTTACGACATTACGTTGTATACAGAGTGTCCAAAACAAATGTCCAGGCCACACCTCAGAATCTCATTTCCCTGGATCCTGATATAGAGGATCGTCTCGCATAAGAATAGTCTTTTTCATCAAGATCAGTCAAAACAAACCGAAGTAATGCCATTTTTGTGCAGCCTGGTTTGCCCTGACATTTGTTTTGGGACACGCTGTGTAATAGCAATGAAAAAGCACTAAATCGACCGCCGAGTTTTCAGACGGGAACATTTCGGGCACATTTGAATTAGTAATCACGATCGATTCTCACCCGGTTTTGTTCTTTTGGAGCAGAATTCAAACTTTAAACTCTTGAACTTGGGTGGCCCAGATGCCCATTCCGTTCCTTTAACTTTAAACAGAAAGTTGACGCCGTCCTTTTTTCGATCGCCGTAATTCCATATGAAAGTTTTGGGTTCGTCCGCATCCTAAAAAGCCACAACACACAGGTCAGTTTAGCTGAAGAAAGTAAATTATTGAATTTCATTTACTCGAGCAGAAAATTCACTTGTTTCTCAATTAGGCGAACTGTATGACTACATGTATACTAGTTGGGGTCTATGCCAGCAGCACACGGGCGATATCGCAAACGTTCTGATCGCCACAGATCTTCTCGCCAGCCACCGCAAACCCATCTTATTATTACCATATTTTATAGTGCCCTTACCAATTAGAAATTGCTCAAAGGCACTTTACATAGATACAGTAATTAGAACTAAAACAATTGAAGAGAATAAAACATAGACATGCCAGGATTAAAGATAATGTATCGCGACTTCATTGTTTACATTTTATGTTTGTAAACATCGGTGTTTACATTATGTTATTTTGGACTTTTGGAACATGCCAACCCACCAAATTGAATATTTTCAGTATCAAAAGAATTTCTAGAGGGGCATGCCACCAACAAATTACTCATAAGACAAAGAAAGACTGGACATAAACAAACAAAATGTAAATAAACAATGATTTTCGTGGCCCGCGAAAATATCCGTGATACATTATCTTTAAAAGGAGCAAGAAGACTTCGATAATCGAAGGCCGATCTGCTCACCACTGCGTTACATCGCACATCACCCTTCGAGAAATAGACCGGTCCATGGCGTATCCGCTGCCTCTCGAAGAGGAGGCCAATCAGAACCGGTGTTGTAAAATTTTATCGTGGTACAAATGGTGGTAGCCGAAGACCCGATATAAAGTGCAATATGATTGGCCGACCGGTAAAGTCGGCATCGTGCCAAGGTACGCCGCGGACTGATCTGTGTCTCGAAGGGTGATGTGCGATGTAACGCAGTGGTGAGCAGATCGGCCTTCGATTATCGAAGATGCCGCAAACCAGGCGATATCGGTTTTGGTAACAATCGCTGGCGAGAAAATTCCACGGATTGCTGTTCAGTGCACACCAGGCGTCAACAGATTTTGATTGGTGACGATGAGATAGCTTGCGATATTAGTCCAGTAAATCTAGGAATTAACCGGGAACAAATTGCAACAGAAGGTTTTTTTGCTTTAAATGTTTTATTAGGTCACCTTGGACATCATATCCAAAATCCCCCAAAATCGCACGGCGGGAACCCACTTAATTTGCATATTCAATTTTGTGAACTGGCTTCAACGTTGGACGCCGATGGACGCAACAACTGAGCTTTGTACAGGAGAGTGGGACCCGATGTACAGCTAACTTTGTAACGGTTGGATTTACACCCCATAAATGTATTACCAACACATAGAAACATGGTACCTCGGAATCAACTAAGCCTATTCTTTGGACGTTTTAAGCGGCTACGTAATCGAAATTGATATTTTATGCATTTTGACCCATTTTTGTGTTAATTTATATAAAAAGCATCATATCTTAGTACATAACGACCAAAAACAATTGAGAATGTGTTTGTCTGGTTCCGAGGCACCGTATTTCTATCTGTTGGTAATACATTTATGGGGTGTAAATCCAACCGTTACAAAGTTAGCTGTACATCGAGTCCCACTCTCCTGTACAAAGCTCAGCTGTTGCATCCATCAGCGTCCAACGTTAAAGTCAGTTCACAAAATTGAATATGCAAATTAAGTGGGTTCCCGCCGTCCGATTTTGGGATATTTTGGATATGATGTCCAAGGTGACCTAATAAAACATTTAAAGCAAAAAAACCTTCTGTTGCAATTTGTTCCCGGTTCGCCCGAATTTTCGCTTAAATTTACTGGACTATATCGCCTGGTGTGCTGCTGGCTTTAGGTCCCTGGGCGATTAAATGAGCTGAACTTGCGAAAGAATGTATTAACTTCTGAACAAATTCTTGGCCGAATATGATTTTGCCCGGGGGCCGTACTTGGGGCTCCCTGTACCGTGTACATGTACTATGAAAATGTCAGTGCCACAAAGTGGCCTATCGTACAGTTTACCGATGAAACGTGCGCCGGGTCGGGTGTTGGTCCGAAGTCCTGTAACACCATGGAGACTATGTACTGAGGGACAATGGATACTTTTTGGATGCGAACACCACGAGGATTCCACCAGAACTTGACGTCGATGAAGGCGTAGGGAAAACCGTCTTTCCACTTTTTCTTTTGAACGGATATACCCTCCGATGTGTCGTATATATCACCTAGTGAGCTTTTTTTATCCAAGTTGAAATTCTTCAGTTGTATGTCGGTGAAATAAAACTTGTCGATTATCAGACGCTTCTCGTCTCCTTTACAACCATCGCCTGAAAGTGATATAGGCCTAATGTAATGACGATTGCAAGCCTTGTCCTCCCCTTTAAGAAAAACCTTTTGAGCGGTCGTGTTTCCCAGTAGCGGCAGTTCTGTGCAGGTTCCTCATTGGGAAAATTGCAGCTCATGCAAAGAGATGCACATTTTGATTGCCATGCACAACCAGACCAAATGAATCGCCCGTGTGCGGCAGATATCCGCGGTAATATCGCTGGCGACAGCACGGCTCGCTCTGAGTTGTGGGATCCTCTGTGACACAGGGGTCGGGGATCACATTAATTCCTATTACTAGTGTCCCACTGGCGAATGAAAAAAATCGTAGCTGTATGGTGGTGTGTCCGTCGTCCGTCGGCGTCCGTCGTCGTTGTCCGTTAGCAGGGCACGTTTCGTAACCGCTGGGGCTATTGATCTGAAACTTGGTACATGTATACCCCTAGGTCACAGGACCTATGACACCAAGTTTCGGTCCGATTTGATTCTTCGCTTGGCCACCAGGTGGCTAAACCCAAAAACACAAAAAGTGCAATAACTCCTGAACTAATGACTGGATCTTCTCCAAATTTTTATCATAGGTGTATCTAATGAGGATACATAACATATGTAGTGGGTTTTTGATTTGACTTACTTTTCAAGGTCACAGAGGTCAAAGTTCAGAAATTTGCCTTGTGGTGGCACATTTCGTAACCGCTGGGGCTATTGACCTGAAACTTGGTACATATATATCCCTAGGTCACATGACCTACGACACCAAGTTTCGGTCCGATTTGATTCTTGGCTTGGCCACTAGGTGGCCAAAACCCAAAACACAAAAAGTGCAATAACTCCTGAACTAATGACTGGATCATCTCCAAATTTTTATCATAGGTGTATCTAATGAGGAGGATACATGACACATGTAATAGGTTTGTGATTTGACCTACATTTGAAGGTCACACAGGTCAAAGTTAGAAATTTTGCCATTTGGTGGCATGTTATGTAACTGCGTGGGCGATTGACCTGAAACTTGGTACATATACAGTCCTATGTCAGTTGACCTGTGACACCAAGTTTCAGTCCAATTTGATTCTTAGCTTGGCCACCAGGTGGCCGTGGCAAAAACAAAACTCAAATTCCATTTGTAAACTAACGTCTGGATCGTCTCCAAATTTTCATCATCGGTTCATCTAATGAGGATACATGACATGTAATGGGTGTTTTTTTTTGATTTGACCTACTTTTCAAGGCCACAGAGGCCAAAGTTCAAAATTCTGTCATTTGGTGGCACATATCGTGGCTATTTGACCTAATGTCTTCTGATTTGGTGTGATCAGGGCCCAGTTCCTGAAACAGCGTTAAATTTAACATGGTGTTAGGGATAACGCCACGTTAGCCAGCGATAGCTAACGTGGTGCTAGATAGTGGTTCCAGAGACAGCGTTAGCACCAGCGATAACTAACGCTGCCTTACGCCAGCTAACGCCATGTTTAACGCTAGTTGCTGGGGACATGTTTTCTTGACACTGAAAATTCAAGATGGCAGCCACTGGAGCAACCATGTCAAGCCTGTCAAGAAAAACAGGGAGAAACCACCAAATTCAAGTTTTCCTGAGTCAGTTTCTTGAGTGCAGCATGCAGCAGAGGATTTTCTGACTGTGAGGGGCAAGTTTGGGGCCAATGTGCGAAAAATAGAAAATCTTCCAAGTTAGAGGCAGTCAGCCAACTTGTGAATATTTCATATTTCTTTTTCTGTCTCTAATTTTATAGTTTAGGTCATTATATGGAAAAAATATACACATAATTGCCATAAAATGCATTATTTAGGGCCATCTAAGAAAAGAACATGGAAGTTAGCGCTGACTTATCGTTGGCTAGAGGTGGGTCATGCAGGCGTTAACTTTAACGCTGACTTAGCGCCATTGTCAGACTATCGCTCTTTCTGGAACCCGCTTAGCGCCACGTTAAATTTAACATGGCGTTAACTAGGGTTTAACGCCACGCTAAGGGCTATCGCTGAGTTAGCGTTGTTTCAGGAACGGGACCCTGGTGTCTGGGCACCCTTTGGGCATCCATTGCAAAGAATTTGGTTCTTAAAAAAACTTGTTTTTTTAGCCAATTGTTCATTTATTCAAAACACTCTAGTTTTTTTACCTGAGTGGACAAGTTTTTTTAAAAACTGTTAAAACAAGAGGCCCATGGGCCTTGCGCTCAGCTGACTATGACCTGCCAACTCAAGAGGTTGAGACAGGCGAAACGAGATACAACAGTGCGCCTTTTTTAATGGTTCACAAGCAAATACATGTATATAGCATTCCTCGCTGAAATCAGCGGAAAGGGGTCACTTTGTGAATCGAAACGGGTATCTTAATATTAGACCACTTGGGTAGGAAGGGGTCAATATCTCTCGGTGAATGGAGATAGGCCTAGATGTCGTATTGCACCCACTGGGTGGGAAGGGGTTAATTCGTGAATCATGATGTTGTATCATATCAGACCTATTTCTGGACTCATTTGGGTGGGAAAGGGGTTAATAATCATTTATGAATAGAGATAGATATCGTGTTAGACCTACTGGGTGAGGAGGGGTTAACATCAGATAATAGGCCTGCAATTAATTTTTGATGAATCGAGATAGATATCTTTTGACACCCATTTGGTGGTAAATAATGGGTGGTAAGGGGTTATAAAAGATGGGAACAAGTCCAGATGACCTTACTAAGTGGTGGATGAGGTGAGCAATATTTTAAAAATCTCAAAAGAAAATGCCTCTTTCGCATTTTGTATCAGTAGGCCTAGGCTTACTAAATAAATCCCACTACTATTGGTCAAGTAGACAATAGGCCTACCGGTACTTCTGAGACAGCCCCTGTGGTCATATCAATTTTGTCACATCTGAGAACTGAAACTGGAACAGGCTGAGGCCTTGACTTCAGACAATGTATCAGTTATATATGTCATGATGATATTGTGAGCCCTACAAGCATTGGTAGCCTGGATGCCCCCCAGTGGTTAGTGAGACCACAGCTAGCACTAATTCATGGTGACGAGGTTGATCATCATCTTGTGATCAATGCATTCTCCATAGACTGTTCAAATCTACCTATTTGAATGATGTAAGTTACTAATTAGGCATTGAGACTGTTGCCCCACTTAAAAGAATGAGTTGAAGTATGTCACCTTACCTGATGAAAGATAGTCACGATATAAACGCACGTTGAACTTCTCAAGTGATGAAAAGCACAGTGGCCATTGTCACCTAAGGTTCAACATAGTATCAGTCCAGTCTCAGTGTACCACTGGCTACATATAGGTGGACAGGACACCAGGTACAGAGTCACTAGGAACTTTGAAGGGCGGGAAATTCAAATACCCCTGTTTTTGATTTTGTTGAATAGCACCCCCTGGTGGACAGATCTAACATTATTTTCCCTTTGAGCTGATGTAGAAAATATCAACCTATCTATTCCATCACATTTGGTCGACAAATTCATCGTAGGGGCTGAGATATTGAGACATTTCATTTTGCGCAAAATGCCCCCTGGGGGGCATTATGTAGGTCAGATCGCAAATATTTTTGGTTCTGTTTCGAGTCCTTCCCAGGGCCTACCTCTCCACCAACTTTCATGACCGTGGGCCTTGCGGTTGCGAAACGTGCCAGTTTAACGGACGACAGACAGACACACACACAGACAGATTTTGAACCATTTTATAGTCATATAAATAGCTCCGCTGACCTTTGGTCAGCTGAGCTAAAAATAAACTTGTTTCTTTAAAAAGAAACCTAGTTTTTAAAAAATAAAGTTGGTTTATTTTGATACAACTCGCCATTTGTCCAATAAAAAGAAAAAAACCAGTTTTTTTGCAAGCCGTTTGTTCATTTAATCAAATAAACCTGTTTTAAACTAGGTTTTTAAAATAAACTTTTTTAAACTCTTTTTTAAAACAACTTTAAAAAAAGAAACTTGTTTTTTTAAAAGAAACTTTTTTTTGAAAAAACCGATTTTGCAAAATGGAAAAAAACCTGTTTTTTTCTTCAAAAGAGCCATGTTTCTTTTTTTAAAAACTCGGTTTTTTCCAGATTCTGTAAAAACCCAAGATGAACAACCTAGTTTTTTTATAAAAAAACACGTTTTTTTTAAAAACAGGTTCATTTGATTAAAATTAATGAACAAACGGCTTGCCATATGCGCATACCCGGATGTAATTCATACACAGAGCTATTCGTTAAGTCAAAGCATCGATTCAGCTCATATATATATGTCGCAGGAACGGTGATAAAAATACAGGAAATTATTAAAATGTAAATAATATGTATCATAAAGCTCGATAAGACTAATTTGAGACATTCTTTCAGTTTTTTATTGCGGGACGCTAAGAAGTACTTATGAAATACAGAGGGCGCTGATGCTGTATGACTAGCGGGAGCACCACCTATATTTGACCAGGAGAACCTGACGATCCCTGACGTCATTCCAAGAACATTGCCGGTGAAAGATGGAATACCAATTTACTCTGTAGTGTAGCCTAATTAGCAGGAGACCCTGATTCGTGATATCAGGATCACCTATGGCGGCAAAGAAGAATGTTGGTTTCACGAACTTCTTACCTTTGGTATAGACACCGCGGGGACAGTGCCATGAGATTAGCAATAAGAGTAAGAACATCTTAAAGACTTTCATTTTCTGCGGTTGCATGGTGTGTAAACTGTAATGACGAGAATGGACACTGTTTCAATGTATCTCCTCCGATGAAGCTCCAAAGTACATGAAGCCCGAACGAATCCCGCGTCAGAAATACGATGCTTCTCCAAATTCGCTTCGACGAGAACTGTCGAAACGACCTGCGACATGTACTTTTATCTCCCGGAGTTTGAAACTCTCCGACTACTTCACCGGGTACTGCACAAGTATTTTCAGCAGATTCACCAATAAATGTCAGTTCCTGGCGTTCTCACGGTTTATGTGAATACTTGAAGTAAAACAATCATCAACAAAGTTTACACGTCGTTAATGGTATTTCGCTACTTTGACAGCCAATTCATAAGTCCCGAAGTACAAATAAAAGTGGTTTTACTATACATTGGCAGGGAACTCATTATGGCATTATGTCATGGATAAAAAGTTTGCAAATATGTCAAATGAGTGGTTGCACCAAATTGCCTGTCACAATAACATTATTGTTCTCATTTTGGTGCACATCTTCAGCGTAAACTTGAAAGTATTTTAATGGAAAATGCTGGCTTCCTGATCCGAAGCAGAAGTTTGTGACAAAGATAGGTAAACATACATTAGGCCTTTTGTCTAGATACATGTTTACGCATCGATGCAGAATTTCAATGACTGGTCCTCGACACAAACATATATCAGGCCTTTTGTCTTCATACCATTACCAAAGTTTCAGAACCGCTCGCTTCATACACTTTTGATATCAATGCAGATTTTCTTTTCAATAACCGAATCCTTCACAAACGACTTTACTTGACGTGTCATTTTCGGATGCTTTTACGGTATCGCTGTCCTGACGGCAAAGCTATCTAAATTTCCTCCCGATATCAATGGTTTCCGACGGAGGCCACTGAAGTAGCAACTTCCGTTCTTGTAGTAAGTGAAGACACAAGACGGATTCAGCAGACAGCCTATCGAACAGATGATGATGCCAGGTCTGCCTGTCGTCGACCAAACCCATTCGGCAGGAACTGCCATGTTCTTGTGGACGTTGATGATAACAGACCGTGCTTCTTGATCATGAGGAGAGGAGAGAGAAAGTCACCTTGAATCGAGATAGGCCCAAACCCCTTTTCCACTACCACAATTTATCCGTGCTCGACCCGGGTCGAGCACGGCACGGCAGAAAAGACGTAAGTGGAGATGGGTCCAACGTGCTCGGCACCGTGCTAAATCGAAGTGGGCCGGACCCCTTGAGGGGAGGTGGGCTCCACCCGGGTCGAGCACGGCACGGTCGGAAAAACGTGTAGTGGAAACGGTCACCGGGCCAGGCCCGGCACGGCTCGCTTACTTGAGACGAAATGCGCATGCCCAATACTGACCTCGACACTCATCTCATCAATGCCGCGACCGACACGCTGTTTATAATGGGCTAGGTCCACAATTAAATTTTCTGTACACGTCCTGTACATCGACTGTACATACATTTGCCAAATAATTCAAAAACTACATATAGGAGTTGATTCAAATTTTCACAGGCTCGATTGGCATTTGTTGTCAATATCATATTTGAGTTTCATTAAATTCCAATGATTCTAATTCTTTTTATTTGCAATTTTCTCAGACAATGTAAATATCATACGAAATCGCCGCCATTTCACTGCCCCGAAACCAGTATCCTTACACCCCTGCTGGGAACGGTAAATATCAGGCTAAAAATAAAACGGGCCTAGTATGCTTTAGACTACAATATTCCGATCAAAAGGAGCCAACTCTGAATAACCTACCCCAAATTATATCTTTATAGCCCACATTTACATGTTACCGGGTGTTTTTATTACGCACTACCAGCTTCTGTACAGTTTTTCCTGGACCTAGCCCTAATGGGTCATATGAATAAAGACTAGCAAATGCTTTTACTTTTACTTCAGATTTATATATTTTTATTTCGGACTAGAGGGCCTTTAAATCAAAGAATGATTGCCGCCCGACTTGGCCTGACGATGTTTTGGCGGGAAACCATATCAGTTACTGGGAAGGCCACTTCAATGAGCATACTTAGCATATTCAAATGTATGACCTGTGTATGACCTATTTACTGCATCATCCAATGGGTGGGGGGATACCTCACTGGGATTCCCATGACATCACTAGGCACACCATGTGCTTGGGATGTTTACACTTGCAATTCATGGGGGAAATAATTTCGTCTTTTTCGGCTTCAATCAATTTTGAGATGATCCCTTAGAATATACAGGTGTGATAGGATCTAATGCCCCCACCCTTCTGATGGCGCCATGCATAGTTTGTCATAGGATTAATTAAAGGCCCTCTAGTCCGAAATGTAAACATTTACATGGTTGATCATAATAGTTATTCTCCGTCGGACAGGTGGCAGCCCCGTGTATACCAAAACAAAACAAAATAACAAAAAACATTAATGTTATCTATTTTTAATATCTATATTGATAAATATTCTTTTTGCTGAAATAGATTTATGATTTTACGGTCAAAAACAAACAAAAAGTTGTGAAACGCGATTTCAAATCTGATTTGTTAGTACCAAAAGTTGACAATAGGTGGCAACACAGGTTTGGTCAGCCCCGCCCACTTTCGGACTAGAGGGCCTTTAAGGGTCTTAATCCGTAAATGTATTGTTGGGGGACATCACATATCGGGGGACATTAGGTTCTATTACACCGGTATGGCTAGAGACAGATATCATGACCATTCCAATATAACCTTGCAATAGCGGGCTATTGTTAGATGGAAATGCATTCCTAGGACGCTGATTCCTGTTACCTGAACAAAGGGCCCGTATGAGAAACATGGTGCATGACGCAAGGGCCCGCGAGGCGGCGCCACCACCGATCCGACCGAAAGACGTGAAACTGATGAGATCTCGGCAACTTTATATTTTGGTCCCATCTTCGGGAATCGAATTGAAAGTTAATTAAATCTCGAAGCTGACACTTTTTCTTTGATCCCAGAGTTTCTTTGATTGCAGAGTTTACTGTACTTATCAAATGTCACACTTGACACTAGCGGCGAAATGTCGTGCCTCATTTCACCACTGGCGTAGGTGGAAGGCCGCCATTTTGGATTTTGCCGGCGCGCATGTAGAAATAGTTCGGTCGGCCTANCCGTGGCTATGCTTCTAAAATGTAAAAGTTTCAACACATTATCTTTGGTATTAAGATTGTGGTGCCAAATGTAAAAACCATAGTGATCATTCATCACATTTTAGGAGACAATGGCAAACTTCGAAACGCTCGAGTCCAATATGGCGTTATAGTAATGAGCGCCACAGGGTAGATATTAAAGTTATTGGTTTAATACTTTCACATATTAGGGGCAATATCATGGAGCAGTGTTAGGCAAAATTTCATTGAGTTGTAGTAAATATTTTATGAGAAATGAAAATTTAAAGTTTAAGAATTTTTCATCCACCGGTATTTTACCGGATTCCGGAATCGCATTTTTTACAATGATTTTTAAATTGAGTGATAAGGTCCAAATACCAAAGGTATCAATGCCAAAATTTCACACGTTCAACAAAACATCTTTAAATGATACAGTGCCAAATTTCATTGAATTATAATGGACAGTTGTCGAGAAATCAAGATTTGAAGTTCGATGCGTTTTTTTTGGCCCACCCGATATAAGATAACGTCATCTAGTGTCAAGTGTGATCAAATGTCTTCGTTTCAGTCCTGCTCGAACAACTAGAGATCGACGGTTTCGGTACGTTAAATACCTTCCTGAATAACACGCGCCGATTGGCCCTCTTCAAACCGCCACCAGCGATTCTGACCAATCAACACCCGATACTACAGGCTGCTGGCATTTCATTGGATGCCTATGCGAAGACTTACCGGGCTGTGGAAGGACTGACGCATGAGATGAAGGATTTCTTGCGGCGGTCTCATCCGCAGGCTCACATGATCGCCGATCTCCTGATTTAGGTGGTTGTCGACGAAGTTCATCGCTTGCTATGAGCTAATTCCTCCAAGCTATGAGTGAATTTCTTCTATGGTGACGTGTAACGACCGTTTGCTGCCGGCAGGCCACCTCGCCAGGGAACTTTGTTTCCCGACAGAGTTCATCTTGTTTGAGTCAGAAAGTGATGTCTCCAGGCCTGTTCATTTTGGGCTAGGCCTAATAATGCTTCGGCTTCATAATGTATCATGAGAACAACAATATTTTATTCTTCCCTGAGATGTAGGCCTATGGCTGAAAATATGTGTTGTGCAATTGATTGAGCGAGATCCCGTTGGGCCGGTGTCGGGGTTAGGGTTCGGGGTTTAGGGCGATCAGCCGACACACTGCTCTCCGTAATCACCCACACTTCGTTCAGAAATAAAAACTTGCATACCGGTATTTCTACCAAACCATCTAAATACACATGTATCACACACCAATCATGACAATCATTCAACGTGCCTCATTCGTACAATGTCACGATGCACATGAGCTATTAAAATTAGCCTACCTCATCAGCGGACGCCATCCTCTGTTTTGAAGCCAGGGGTGATGCTATGGCAGTCCCAGACCTGCCTCGTTCCCGTGAGAGTTCAGCTCTCATGTAGTCCTATGCACCATCTCTTCGTGACGAATTATTACGGTATCGTTTCTTCAGCACAACATGTGGGAGTGGAAAGAGGCAGGCCCCTATTCCAAATCAAACGGCTAATCCTACATTGTATCTTACCTGTTTCCAAGCAGTTCGTCACCAGGCGTGGACCTAGATATACGGTCTCGGGACTCGTTAACGATGATAGGCCGACATTACAGAGGATGCGCAACTTTCCGACGCCGACTTCAACTACGAGAATGAATTGCAGTCCGCTGTGGACATCCTTGATAAAAACGATGTGATAGAAGTTTTCAATTCGTCAAACACCATAAATTCAGAAAAAATTGGCCTTATCAATCGGAAGTGCGGATTCGTAGACTAGTTACGACTTTGAGACACGACCTTGACGACTACGATATTTGCGATTTGAGTCAAAATTATTCTGCCACAAAGTTAGTTATTGCATTTTACGATTTGCAAACGTCTATCACATTTTTTTATCAAGGATGTCCATATAGCGGACTGCAATTCATTCTCGTAGTTGAAGTCGGATGGTGCATCCACAGACAACGCCGGGTGCGAGCCTTCCGTCAGGAAACAGGAGACGTTTGTGGGAGGGGGAGACAATTATCTCCCTTGCGAGTCTAATAACCACATTCTAAGTAAGATACCTGAAGGTCATTGCTGACTTACGGCCAACCCAACTTACCAGGACGAGGTCTATCCGATGGGAATGTTGAAGTCGATGACGAGGCTTGACTTGTCTTTGGAGATAACTTTGAAGCCGATGTCAAGGCTTGACTTGTGGTTGGATAAGTCGCGGTTTGACTTTTGGTTGGAGGGAATTTTGAAGTCGATGACAAGCGGGCGTGACTTGAAGTGTTGAAGTTGACGTCGGGGCTTGACTTGTGGTTGGAGTCGTTGTTGAAGTCGTTGTCGTTGTCGTTGTTTGTGTTGTTGTTGTGGGTAAGCGAACTGAATCGAAGAAGGAGGTGAATTGTCAGTACATAATTGAAATGGGGGCGTAGCCACTACTGTTGCTCATCACCTTTCTGCAATAATGAGTCGACGCAGAGACAGTGACAGCCTACTTCCCACTTTGCCGATTTCCGCTGCGGCGAGCGATTTTCGTAGGGTTTGGAGAGCCCTCCCATGATTTAGCAGAATACTTGGCGTGTTCGTCACTCCAATATTTGTGAAAAACCGCACCACCAACCAATCTCGTACCCAGAGTCCAAAACTCTGGAAATGCCTAGACAGGTGTGATAGAATCTAATGGCCCCGTCTCCCTGATGTCCCCCTGCATTGTTTGTGACAGGATTAAGGATCTTGGATTCTCAAGAGTCCAATTCAGTGGTATCGCTTAAAGGGTACCTGAAAGGGTTTTGCCGACTTCTGGTTTTCTGCATACTGTACAGCATTAATCAGGCATCAGGAAACTGAAAACCGCATGAAAATCGGATCACCCATTACCAAGTTATGGAAATTTTTAAAAGGCTGACTACACACCCTGGCAACCATGTCAGGCAGCGGAGAACAGCACATTTGATGTCATTGGATTTTTAAACATATAAAAAACATTAATATAACGTCATTTAACTTGGGCAGTTAGGTGTAGTTTTGATGTATTCTTCTTGTTCAGTCAGTCCTACTGTAAACTCCCTACGCAGTTGTGAGTCGCGCCCCCTTCGGTTTACTCGCTCTCCACAACTGCTTAACTTCGTAAAATTCGCCGCGTTTGGTCAACAGATGGCGCTGAGAGAGTCGACCAATGAGAGCACCGAGCAACCGGTAACCAAGCTGGCCTGAGACACTTTTTCATTGGTCGAGCGGTTCGTAGCCATGGTAGCACAAGAACATCCGTTGCCAACGGGCCAAAGAGTTCTGAAAGCAGCGTGCTGATAGGCTGTAAAACTCGCGCCAGGCCCCGACGCATCTGTTGACCAAACGCGGCGACTTCCACGAAGTAAAGCAGTTGTGGAGAGCGAGTAAACCGAAGGGGGCGCGGTACACAACTGCGTAGGGAGTTTAGTCCTACTGCAGTTATTTCCTTAATATGGATTCTGAGGACAATATTTGGATTTCTGGACAGCACAATTGACCTCACGAACCCACCGCCTGGACAGCCATGGATACCAAGTTGTTTGGTTGTCATACAGAAACACATCTTAAATTTGGTATAACACTGTTATTAACGATCCAATCTTCATGCAACTTTCACCGAACTGTTTTTCACTCGAACTACTTTTCAGACAAAATGAAATGGTCCATGGACCATGTGCTCACTCGGTTGGACATGCAGTGTAATGACAGAGAGAGGTACATGTCAGGTATGAGCAATCTGGGTCAAGTCATTCCCAAGTTGCAGGACTTCAATGATTGTTGGGTTATGCCGCCTGGTGGCCATATTGGATGTCCGATCGGGCCAAAACTTCATATGCACATCTAGAGGGAGCCACATACCACATTTGAGCGCTCTGGGTCAAGTCGTTCCTGAGTTATAGCACATTTGATGATTTTCATGTTACGCCACCTGGCGGCCATATTGGAAGTTTAATCAGGCCGAAATTTGACGTGCTTGTAAAGGTCACCTAGAGGGAGGTAAATATCAAGTTCGAGATCTCTGGGTCAAGCCGTTCCTGAGTTATAGCACTTGGTCGATTTTCATGTTGCGCCACCTGGCGGCCATATTGGATGTCCGATCCGACCGAAACTCGGTAGTTTTGAAGGTACCCCTCTAATATATGTTTATGCAAGATATGAAGATGCTCGGTGAAATAATGAAGACCTGTGGCAGGTTCGTCACTTTTGTCGAACTTTGACCTCTGTGACCTTGAAAAGTAGGTCAAATCAAAAACCCGTTATATATGTTATGTATCCTAATTAGATACACCCATGATACAAATTTGGAGACGATCCAGTAGTCTTGAACGTTAGTTGTGGTGTTGATATTTTTGGTGACTGGGAGAGGAGAATGTGGATGGTAGTCAGCTGCCCTACATTCAGAGAGACTTTAGTGAAAAGTCCCTCTGAATGCAGGGCAGCTGACAGGGATCTGTGGTTATAAGTATTTATTAGCAAATGCAGATTTGTAGGGAAATGGAAGGGGAGATATTCATCCTGCGACAAAACGTTTTCAGCAAAAAAAATAAACAGAGAAACTGACACGTGAAAAAAATAAAAATTCCCATCGCAAGGCTCTCATATTATTGCGCTGCACTTCTTTTCAACATGGCGGTGGCTGATCGATACTAGAGGGTGTTATTTGGAACGCCCTCTAGTGTCAAGAATGGACATTAGGTGCATATTTCCTATGAGTCCAGTTCTATTGATTGACCCGTGACAAGTCTTTGGCTAGCTTCGCTGTTGGCCGCTACGCGGCGCGTTGGGCCCTTGCGTCCAGTCATTAGTTCAGGAGTTATTGCACTTTTTAGCCCGCTTGGTCGCAAGGCCCAGCAGGGCATGGTTGGGGTCATTGAGTGGTGGTCTGTCGTGCGTTAGTCCGTACGGCGGTACGTCCGTACGTCCGTAAACTTTGGTTTGTTAGCGCTCTAGCGCCTTTATTTTTCGAGGAATCTTTTTGGTCCTTGGTGGATATATATATGGGCCTAAGATCTAGGTCAAGTTCGATTTTGAGTGCGGTTGGATTCCTACTTTGGCCTCCAGGGGGCGTTTTGTGAAAAATTTAAAAGGGCTATAATTTGATAATGGTTCAAGCTATCGTGTTGAAACTTTGTACACATTCACCTCTAGGTTATAGCAACTTACAGACAGAATTTCGGTGAAATCTGATTCTTGACTTTGCCACTAGGGGGCCAAAACCAAAATCAGTAAAAGTGCTGTTTCTCCCTCACCAAGAGATGGATCTTTGTCAAATTTCTATCATGGGTATATCTAATGAGAATACATAAGATAATACTTGAGTTTTTAAATTTGACCTACTTTGGAAGGTAACAGGGGTCAAAGTTTTCTGAAATTACGAAATTGGCTCTTTTTGTAATGGCTTGACCGATTGCTTTGAAACTTCGCACATGCATGTATTGAGGTCATGTCTGATAGAACCTGGGCATTGATTAGGCCCGAGGCCCCCATACCACCCAGATCATGGGGCCAAAACCCAAAACATAAAGTGTTGTTTCTCCCTAACGAAGTGATGGATCTTCATCAAATTTCTTTCAAGGGTAAATAGGATACATAACATAATACTGCTCCAAGCCAAGCGGGCACAGTGTCATTGGCACTATTTTTGTGTTTTTGTTTTTCGCCACCTGGAGGCCAAGCCAAGAATCGAATCGCACCGAAACTTGGTGTCATAGGTCATCTGATCCTAGGGGTATATATGTACTAAGTTTCAGATCAATAGCTCCAGCGGTTACGAAACGTGCCCTGCTAACGGACAACGACGGACGACGACGACGACGGACGCCACAGGACGATAAAAGCTCACGAGTGAGCTAAAAATCATGAAATGCCTTTCAGGTAACCTTTTTAATCCGTAAATGTGTTGTTGGGGGCATTAGATTCGATTACAGGTGTACTACATTTGCACAGTGCAAATGCATTGTTCAAGGCGGATGATTTTCTGACCGTTGCACAAGCAATTGCGTAGGGATTGAATGTGCGTACTTTGTTCCTTAATAGCGAAGTTTCGCAAATCTGACGAAAAACGAAGTGCGAAATACGAAATTGGACTTCATTTCCATAACGTAATATTTCAGGAAATATATAACGTATATTTCTTTCAGGAAATGGTTAGTACCACAAATATCGCCTGCTGCAAGAGCGTCTTTTAGCATATGACATTAGAAATTAAAACTTTAAACTTTGAAATTTATCTTTCGTTTCCACTTCGTAGATTCGAAGTGGAAATTTAAAAATTTAAGATGCTCCATAACTCTCTCCCGGTCTTACCTGATATGCTAAAAGACGCACTGGCAGCAGGGGCATTTGTGGTACCAACTACATCCCCAGAAATACATTACGTCATGGAAATGAAGTCCAATTTCGTACTTCGTGTTTCGTCAGATTTGCGAAACTTCACTATTAAAATACTAGTGAATACCCAACGAAATGTTGGTATTTTCACAAACACTGGAAAAAATTTAATTTTTGGTAGGATTACTTTTATCAAAATAACTTGTAAAATCGCTCGAATCTTGTGCTGGGTTTCCCCGTTTTCAGAGGCCTTAGCCGAGGAACGATGGTGACGACCTCTTCAGATTGACCACCAACCGCAAAGCCGCGGCGGGAAACACTGGTGAATCTGACATCCCTTTTTAGCTCACTGGGGTGAGCTCTTACGATGGTGCAGCGTCCGTCGTCGTCCGTCGTTGTCCGTTAGCAGGGCACGTTTCGTAACCGCTGGAGCTATTGATCTGAAACTTGGTACATATATACCCCTAGGTCAGATGACCCACGACACCAAGTTTCGGTCCGATTCGACTCTCAGTTTGGCCACCAGGTGGCGGAAACCGAAAACACAAAAAGTGCAATAACTCCTGAACTAATGACTAGATCATCTCCAAATCTTTATGATAGGTGTAGCTAATAAGGATACATAACATATATAACGGGTTTTTGATTTGACCTACTTTTCAAGGTCACAGAGGTCAAAGTTCGACAAAAGTGACAAACCTGCCACAGTTTGTCATTATTTCACCGAGCAACTTCATATCTTGCATAAACATGCATTGGAGGGGTATCTTAAAAAATACCAAGTTTCGGCCCGATTCGACATCCAATATGGCCGCCAGGTGGCGTAACCTGAAAATCAACTAGGTGCTATTACTCAGGAACGGCTTGACGCAGAGTGCTCAAATTTGATATTTACCTCCATCTAGATGACCTTTACATAGGCCTACATGTCAAATTTCGGCCTGATTTGACTTCAAACATGGCCACCAGGTGGCATAACCCAAAAATCATCAAAGTGCTGTAACTCAGGAACGCCTTAACCCAAAGCGCGCCAATGTGCTATGTGGCCCGCTGCAGATGACCTTTATGTCCATGTGAAGTTTCGGCCCGATCGGACATCCAATATGGCCGCTAGGTGGCGTAAGCCGGAAATCATCAAAGTGCTGTAACTCAGGAACGCCTTAACCCAAAGCGCTCCAATGTGCTATGCGGCCCCCTGCAGATGACCTTTATGTCCATGTAAAGTTTCGGCCCGATCGGACATCCAATATGGCCGCCAGGTGGCGTAACTCGAAAATCATCAAAGTGCTGTAACTCAGGAACGACTGGACCCAATGCGCTCCAATGTGCTATGTGGTCCCCTGCAGATGACCTTTACGTGCATGTGAAGTTGCAGCCCGATCGGACATCTAATATGGGCGCCAGGTGGCATAACCCAAAAATCATCAAAGTCTTTGCTGGGAATGACTTGACCCAGATTGCTCATAACTGATATGTACCTCCCTCTGTCATTACACCATTATGTCCAACCCAGTGAGCACATGGTCCATGGACCATTTCATTTGGAGTAAACACCATTTTGAAAGGGTTGTGCTCTGGAGTCATGATATCGCCAGGGAATCGATAATGGTGTCTTACCGTTGAAACACGCGTCAACTTCTATTTTAACCATTCGACTGTTTTGACATTCATCAGGAAAACGCTTCTTCGGACAGCGGAGTTGCAAAGTGAAGGCAGTCGTCAACAGAGGGAACTCTTGCCAATTGAACTCCATGTCGACACCTCCTTGGTCGATGTCCTCGGCTTTAATAGTGTTCTGGAAAGAATTGGAATAAAAAGGCTGAACGACTTTACTGCACTATCTGCACTACACCCTCAGCGTCCTCTAGCGGCGAGCGCCCCCTATAAATTCAGGGTACTCAGCAATTACCTTCGCTAGGCATTATGGGTAAACCCGGATAATGCCTTAGCCTTCAACTGCTGTGATGCGCCTGCACAAAAGTGCAGTGAANTATTTTAGCTCCTTAACGTCGCACTCTAAAATGGAAAATAGTTTTTTAGTCGCGAGGATATATTGTACTGATGTAATTAATTCTACAGCCCCTTTTTCACTAATAGCGGATTCCGCCGAGGTTTGCGGCGAGCGGTGCAGTTTTCACCAGGGTTTGGATACATGTACTTCTTCGATGGTTTAAGGTGAAGGGATACCTAAGCACAAAATGGTGCACGCATAAAATTGAAAAACGGATACTTCAAAAAAATCACCAACCATAAGTGCAAAACAAAACCGAAAATCGCAGGAAAAGCGGGGAATTCCACCCGAATCGATCCACAGGTTTTGTTCTGAAACCGCCGCTGTGCCGATCTGTTAGGTATCCCTTCACCTTAAATACATGGCGTGATCCGTTGAACTGGAAACGGGGCTTCAATGATAGTGCGTAATTCGCTGATAGACAAGGCCAAACTTTGAATTTGATAATATTTGCTCTGCATTCCATATCTTTAGCACAAAGTTAATTTTAGAGATCAGGATAGGTCATCAGCATTTACGACATTACGTAGTATACAGTCTCCCAAACAAATGTCCAGGCCACGCCTCAGAATCTCATTTCCCCGGATCCTGATAGAGGATCGTTTCGCATAACAAGTCTTTTCCATCAAAATCAGTCAAAACAAACCAAAGTTATGCCATTTTGGTGCAGCCTGGTTTGCCCTGACATTTTTTTTGGGACACGCTGTTTAATAGCAATGAAAAGCACTAAATCGACCGCCGAGTTTTCAGACGGGAACATTTCGGGCACATTTGAATTAGTAATCACGATCGATTCTCACCCGGTTTTGCTCTTTTGGAGCAGAATTCAAACTTTAAACTCTTGAACTTGGGTGGCTCAGATGCCCCTTCCGTTCCTTTAACTTTAAACAGAAATGTGACGTCGTCCTTTACCCGATCACCGTATTTCCATTCGAAAGGTTTTGGTTCGTCCGCATCCTAAAAAGCCACAACACACAGGTCAGTTTAACCAAAAATAGATAAGCGAGCTCGCTTATCTATTTTTGGTTTAACTGAAGAAACTAAATTATTGAATATCATTCGCTCGAGCAGAAAATTCACTTGTTTCTCAATTAGGCGAACTGTATGACTAGTTGGGGTCTATGCCAGCAGCACACCAGGAGATATCGCAAGCGTTCTGATCGCCACAGATCTTTTCGCCAGCCACCGCAAACCCATCATCGGTAATCGAAGGCCGATCTGCTCACCACTGCGTTATATACATCGCACATCACCCTTCGAGAAATGGACCGGTCCACGGCCTCTCGAAGAGGAGGCCAGTCAGAACCGGTGTTGTAAAATTTGAATCGTGGTACAAATAGTGGTAGCCGAAGACCCGATGATTGGTCGACCGGTAAAGTTGGCATCGTGCAAAGATACGCCGCGGACTGGTCTACATGTATTTCTCGAAGGGTGATGTGCGATGTAACGCAGTGGTGAGCAGATCGGCCTTCGATTATCGAAGATGACGCAAACCAGGCGATATCGGTTTTGGTATTGTTTGGTATTGGGCAACAATCGCTGGCGAGAAGATTCCACTGATTGCTGTTCAGCGCACACCAGTCCTGCTGGCGTCAACAGATTTTGATTGGTGACGATGAGATAGCTTGCGAAATCGCCTGGTGTGCTGCTGGCTTTAGGTCCCTGAGCTGAACTTGCGAAAGAATGGTGTATTTAGTAGGCCGGCCAAAATGAAATTTTAAACTTTTGTCGGCATCGTGTGTTAAAGGAGCTGGACGTCCAAGTTGTAAACAAACCTGGTTTGTTTACAAACAGTGGCCAGCAAACTAGTTTTATTCCTTCGTGAAGGTCAAACTGTACAACAGTGCCCATTTTCTCCACTACGTTACACAAATAGACACTGTCATCGATCAGTCACCGCCATGTTTGACCGCATCACTCCTCCTGATGGAGTTACCATTAGGGACCGCTTCACAATGGTAAGGAATCCTTACACATATTATTGCGCTGCACTTCTTTTCAACATGGCGGTGGCTGATCGATACTAGAGGGTGTTATTTGGAACGCCCTCTAGTGTCAAGAATGCGTGAAGGTGGCAGCACCAGTTAATATCGTTTGACTGGTGCCCGGTCCAATGCAACTCACTCACGATATTCACGTCAGTACAAATCACCGACAATAGGTGGCAGCACCGCAGGCGTCGCGTGGATAGAGAACCAGTGAACGTGAGTGTTTACAACTTGGACGTCCAGCTCCTTTAATGGCTGGCATCTATGCTACATGTGGTTTATTCCCACTTCGCCCCTTCCCATTTCGCCCCCTAACAGTAAATCCATTAAACACTGGTAGCTACCCCTAACCAATAACCATTAGGGGGCGAATTGGGAAAGGGCGAAATGGGAAGACACCGTTACATGTAGATCATACCCTTATAAGATGGGGTGAAGTTTAAAGGTGGATGCATCCCTGGATTTGCCGGATTTCTATTTATGGGGTGTAAACCCAACTGTTCAAAGTTGCTGTACATCGGTTCCCATTCTCCTGTACAAAGCTCAGTTCTTGGGTCCAAAGATAAAGTCAGTTCCAAAAATTCAATCGGCCGTAACTTCCGTCAAAATTAAAATTTAACGTGGCATCCACCCTATCTTATTCAGTAGTCAGTAGTTTACGGTTGTAGAGGGGATGCCATCCATTAACAGAAAATGCCGACTAATTTTTTTCTAGAGGCTTTTTGGAGGTTTGGCCGGCCTACTAAGCCTAATTGTAACTTCTGAACGCAAATTCTTGGCCGAATATGATTTTGCCGGGGCCGCACTTGGGGCTCCCTTTTCCGTGTACTATGAAAATGTCAGTGCCACAAAGTGGCCTATCGTACAGTTTACCGATAAAACGTGCGCCGGGTCGGGTGTTGGTCCGAAGTCCTGTAACGCCATGGACTCTATGTACTGAGGGACAATGGATACTTTTTGGATGCGAACACCACGAGGATTCCACCAGAACTTGACGTCGATGAAGGCGTAGGGAAAACCGTCTTTCCACTTTTTCCTCTGAACGGATATACCCTCCGATGTGTCGTATATATCACCTAGTGAGCTTTTTTTATCCAAGTTGAAATTCTTCAGTTGTATGTCGGTGAAATAAAACTTGTCGATTATCAGACGCTTCTCGTCTTCTTTACAACCATCGCCTGAAAGTGATATAGGCCTAATCATAAAGGAATCAAACATAAAGGTTCAACTTACAAATTTAGCATTTTATAAATGTGGACACTATCCCTTTAAAGTTTAAACTTCAACATATTTGCATTCTGACTCTTCCATATGATAGGCAAGACCCTTCTGCATGTTTGTTGAATTCAGACTATTATTGATCTTATGATACAAAAGGACTGGGTTAATGAGAGCCCCGCGAACGACGAGAGCGCAGGGTCATCTGTGTACATTTGAATAGGCTAACATACATTTGCACGTGGAACACTAATTGTGCTGAAAATAGCTCTATCCTCAGAAATTGAATTCAAGGCATCAAGTTGACGGATTCATGTACCTCACCATCATAAAAAAGTTGAAGCCCCTGCCTATTACGTAAAGCCAATATTCAGGCAGTGAGAGACATCTGGTGGCAACACATGAAGTGTATCCCTCAGTTACCTCATCGTTCGCAGTTAAACCTTTATGTTTGATTCATTTAGGCCTATGGCCTAATAATGACAATTGCAAGCCTTGTCCTCCCCTTTAAGAAGAACCTGTTGACGAAACACCCACAGGGGGCGCTCCGAGCGGTCGTGTCTCCCAGTAGCGGCATAGTTCTGCAGGTTCCTCATTGGAAAAATTGCAGCTCATGCGAGGATATGCACATTTTGATTGCCATGCACAACCAGACCAAATGAATCGCCCGTGTGCGGCACAGGGACTTGAGGCATGCATGGCAAGGGTGGTGGGTGTTTTCGAGGTCCAAAAGCACCCCCACGGACAGCGCCCGGGTGACACACCCCAGAAATATGTATATATATAATGTAATATATAATAACGTTACATATTTCTGGGGTGTGTCATCCGGGGGTCAGGGCACTGTCCGTGGGGGTGCTTTTGGACCTCGACTAAAAATTTGCCCGCGACAAAATTTTAGTCGAAGTCAGTCGAAGTCATATCGTATATAGTCGCACTCACGTCGTACAGGGTCGTAGGTCTTGGTTAAGGGCCTGTCACACTGAAGTAGTTCTCAAAACGTCCTGTCCCGTCCTAAAAAAATCGTAAAACGGGCTAGAACGTGCACCCTTGGCAAAATAATGCCTCGATGTTCTGGAGCACGCTTCCCGTCCATGGAGTGAGTTATCAAATGAAGCATTTTTTAGGACTTACCAATGAAAATCAAATGTTTTTCTTTTTGATATATGTAGCAGACAGTCAACGCTAATAGGGGTGAAAAAATCAGCCCACGAAATGGCCAGATTGTAGGAGTAATTTGGCCTCAAAGATAAAACAAAAGAGCTAATTAATCATTTATGTTATCAAAAATAATGTCTATTGCTCTTCATTCCTCCCTCCAAGTTTCAGAAACATAACTTGACAGGGATCCCAAATGGCGAATTTGATCTTAAACCCCCATGACCTTTTAGTCGAAGTCAGTCAAAGTTATATCGTATATAGTCGCACTCATGTCGTACAGGATCCTAGGTCTTGTTTGTGGGAGAATAACCTCGACTATCTACGACAGTCTGCGACTAGCTACGAGTAATGTGCGAAGAAATGACGAGCATCTACGACCACCCACGACTAACTTCGTCTAGGCCTGCGAGTGTTCGACCAATCAGCGACCAGGTGACAACTCGGCAAGCTTCGACAGTGTTCGACAAGGTACGATACCTACGTATGGGGACGCCAACATGCAATTGGCTCGAAGCTCGCGCCAATCAACAACTGTGTACATGTACGTTCCAATTTCGCCTGTGCGAAAAACTACGAATGCTAAATATCGCAGCTTGTCGAGGGAATATCGCAGACTTCAGATTCGCCCTTTGTCGTGGGCAAAAGTCGCCAGTGGGACACAAGTGTAAATGAGAAGCATTGCAAATTTCCTCCAGTCATTAAGTGGAACTTCAAATATGGCCGTAAAGCAGCCATCTTGAAAACTGGAATTTGGCCCATATCAAGTGAACACTGAAAGGTTCAATGTTCAGGGCCCAGTTTCACAAACAATCTTAAGTCTAAAGTTGGACTTAAGTCATCATGTGACCAGGTTTCAGCAAATCAGATGACTTCATTTCAGACTTAAGTTTTTTCTTAGACTTAAGATTCTTTGTGCAACCGGCCCCTGATCTGGTGTGAATAATGCATCCAGCTTCAATATGGCTGCCCGTCAGCCATTTTGAAAAATGACTTGTCGGTATCTCCACACACAATAAAAACTAGAATAGAATGTTCTGTTCTAGCCTGGTGTGAATTTGTATCTAGATCCCGGGATCTAGATAACCCTCTGCTCGATATGTATGTGTTTGCTAAAAATTTTGACCATGATCATAATGACCCACCCTGGAACATTTTTACTTCAACATAAATGTCATTCATTCTTGGTACATTTCTACCCAGGTAAGCACATGGTGACATGGTCCCTGCATCATTTCATTTCATACCTTTTATCTCAATTATACAAATCATGGCGAAGTTCTCCATGGATTTGTGCGTACGAAGTTTGAGGTAGTACAGACAAATAATAGGCCGTGATGTCAAACCACATACATTTTATTCAGCTACAAGTATTTTTTTAATGAGAGCCTTTTTTCCAGATGAGCCCTATGAGTTCGGCCGAGCCTGCATGGAATCGTACATCACCCCAAGCTGCTATCTACAAACATGGCTGCCTGACTTTCTCCTGGAGGAGAGATGCTTCACGCAGGTGTGTGCAAGAGACGGTTGCAACAACAAAACACCAGGTTCTTAACAGAAGAGGAAATGAAGCAATGGGAAGTTGAAATTCTTACTTCGGGAACGTAAAGTCTGTGATATCGGATATGGTGCCAAAACAATTGATTCAGAAATTTCATTTGACATTAAAATGACTAAAAATGATTAAGCTGTTGGTTGCAGTCCAATTAACCAGCCCTGAATACGGACATGTAGGCCTATCTGTGACCTACTACAGCAAAACCAGGCGTATGTCGCTCTTAAGCGGCTGATACACCATCCTGAGAATCTGAGATCATTTACGGTCGTACCCTCCCTCAATGCTCTGAGGACATCCAACCCGTTTCGGTGGATCAGAGGGACATTCCCTCATGTGTACTCGCAGATTGGTAATTCACAAATAAACCATGCAATGCAGTGGGGAAATGCCACTTGATTTAATCACCAAATACCACGCCTCGTGCTACAACGTCTGCACATAGATCTGGTGTAACGAGTTACCAGATACCAGTCTCCTATTGCATCTCATTCCATAATTTAAGCACGCTGTCGAATGATAGCTGCCCCAAACCCGTCATCTAGATAATCCGTGAGAATCATTTTGACGCGAAGGTTATTCAGGAACAATCAGAAATTCAGCGAGTTTGTCAGCGAATCGAGAAACGTTTACAGCCGCCATATTTGGGAATGACCAAGACGGGATGCTCTGATTGGGCGAAAGGATTTCTTTCGCAAGTACCACAGGAAATCGGGCCAATGTCCTCAGGGCGCAGTTGCGAAAGGAGCGAGCGTGAAGCCCTGGGATTCTCAGGATGCCCATACACGTGCAGTTGCACAATATGGGGCCCAAATGGAGTCTATGCTTCTGGTACGATGGGTATAGTAGAAGAAATATTGGCAATAATAATATTGCCCATTTTGATTCTCATATTGTGCAATAATATTGCGCGTGTATGGGCCTCTTCCGCTAGGCAGTTTGAAACCAAACGTTTGTCAGTTTCAATATTGTCTGACTATTATGAAATCTCAAAAACCTTCCTTTCTCTGCTGGTGTCATCTATAGTTCGTTAAGGCTCACCTTCTGAGCGACATGCGACTGTTTTTGCCAGAGTGGATCACATATTGTTTTATTTCGTGGAGATCACTCAAAATAGAAGTCCAAGTAAAACTTTTCCTCAAAATGAATTATTGATGGACGGCACAATATGACATCATCCCAAGTGATTATTAGCAACTACACTGTAATTATACATAGATTGGAATAAAACTTCATTCCACTTCTATACGACGCGTGGTTTTACGGCCGACTTTTTTCCGCAACACGTCTGGGTCAAAATTGACATATCATGCGTCAATCGATTTGGCATCATCCTACAGGCATCATTGTTTTTCGTTTTCCCAAAAATCGCGACATAAATGAGTGGTTCCAAATCGCAGTTCACGTCCACCACCGAAATGGCGGCCATATTGAAATACGCAATGCATCGCTTAGGTAGCAGTATACAGTTAGCCTAACCCGGACCCGCAACTAGAATGTTTTGACCTTGAAATTTTATACCTAGGTACCCTCTATATGTGTGGCGGTCTAGGAAAACCCGTCGGATGCCTTGGTGAACCCGCACATTTCAATAGCTGAAATGTACTACGTAACGGGGAAACTGTAGCAGATCAATGCACAGGCAATCTGACAGCCCTTGTTGATCATTCAGCGACATCCGACGGGTTTTCCTAGACCGCCACATGCGCACAACGAATTTTGAGAAATCACATATAATGAAGAAATCGTGCGGTATGAGTGATGCGTTCTTTCAGGTGGCNTCTCTAGTTATGACGATAAGTTGCAGGTGGCAGGACATTATTGCGCATGCGCTTCCCTTACATTTATCGCTCAATTTCTTGAACTCTAAGCATGCTGTCACCATCGTTGCCTCAGTAGCCACGAGGGTTTAGGGGTTATGTCTAGTAGTTTATATATTTCATAGGTCGTAGGTTCGAATCCCGCCGTAGGCCCTGAAATTTGGGAGAGTTTTTCTTTCATATGTACCTGTTATTAGTACTTGTAACTACCGCATAACGGTCTCTTGGCGCATAATTTTTAATTTTTGTGTAGCCTGAATGACGAGATGTAGTTGTTTCAATGATAAGATGTCTCTTTTCCGAGGATGACAAGTTATAAACTTGTCAATTGACAAGATAGACCCTGTCAATTTAAGCATATTCTGAGAACGAGTTCCAGCTTGTCAGTACGACGAGAATTTTTTTAGAGTGCATATTCATAAAACTACATTTTGTACAGTCTAAAGGCGCTCCTCCACTTGACAGTTTTCTCGCAGAAGTTGGCTCACAATGGGCAATTCACCATTGTTTGTTCCCTCACGGCTTACGCTGAGACCAATGACACAGACAACTGCTCGCAGTTGAGTTGCCCATAGAGAGCCAACTTCTGCGAAAAAACTGTCAAGTGGAGGAGCCCCTTTAAGTATGTCTATAATAAATATGGACCCTGGACATGATTACTCTTTTTGGGTGAAGCGCCATAACAAGTCAGGCACATAACTGGACCCCAAATCTTCGAATTTGAATGACACGTACAATCTGACTAGTACTTCTTAATGGGATACAAACTTTTATTGGTGAAACCTGCAAAATCTTTGATCACACTAGCCTTTTAATAAATCCTTAATACGTATTAAGGTGCCACACTGGACGCCTCTTTTAATAGGGATTCAAACCCTGTTAGCTAGCAAGGTTCTTGATGGGTACAAAGGTACATGTATTGCTTATGTGATTAGTTCCAATTAATCTGCATGCCATATTTGCTTGATAACCATTAAAAAGGTGGCAGATCATAGTCAGCTGAGCGCAAGGCTCATGGGCCTCTTGTTCATCTCACTTTTTGAATAGGAGCNCGCCCTGAAGCCACGCTCCTCTATTCTCTCGCTCTTGGGCTGGAAACATCCGGCTCCTCCCTAATACTCTTAGCGAGACTATAGAGGACGCTGAGGATGTGGTTACACTCCTTGCGCAGTGTCTTCTCGTTCATAGAACGACAGGTATGAGTGAGAAGACACTGCGCAAGGAGTGTACATCTGCACAGGTCCTTCACAACCATTAAAGATAATGTATCATGACTTCATTGTTTACATTCAATGTTTGTAAACATGGATGTTTACATTATGTTATTTTGGACTTTTGGGACATGCCAACCTCCCAAATTGAATACTTTCGGTATCAAAAGAATTTGTGGAGGGCATACCACCAACAAATTACTCATAAGACAAAGAAAAACTGGACACAAACAAACAAAATGTCAATAAACAATGATTTTCGTGGCCCGCGAAAATGCCCATGATATATTATCTTTAAGACGCGAACTTTGTAGATTTCTTGGAAAGTTGATATGAATATAGGCGAGACGGCATTAACAAAATGGAAGGAATCCTCGCTAAACGCCGTATGCTAGCCATCTGTTGCGAAAGCTCACTGTTCCCTTATACTACATACACTAGCGGTTTCCGACCGTTTTGCGGTGAGGATGCGCACTGGACCGCTCACCGCAAATTGCGGCTGGAACATCTCTACCGGTATAGCGTGCTTTTCTGCTCCGCGTGAAATTCTGCTGCTGCGCACTCAACGCGCATGCGCATACCGGTATTGGAAACTGGCCATTACCGATGTGAGTCTCCGGCCTCGACTCCCGGTCTCGCCAGAATCAGTAATGGCGACGAACTGAAACCCCTTCATTCTTATCAGCTTGAGTTTATTCAGATAGATATAATTGGTGAAGTTGAAGGTGATGTTAGACCAGGGTGAATTAAACGTTCTCCCGTTTATCTTTAGTAGTTCTTTCTTTTTCTTCTCTTCATCGTCATCAGGAACTTCGTCTCCAGACGTCACGAGCTTGAAATCATTGTCATCATATTTTAGCTCCTTAACGTCGCACTCTAAAATGGAAAATAGTTTTTTAGTCGCGAGGATATATTGTACTGATGTAATTAATTCTACAGCCCCTTTTTCACTACGGATTCCGCCGAGGTTTGCGGCGAGCGGTGCAGTTTTCACCAGGGTTTGGATTTCTTCGATGGTTTAAGGTGAAGGGATCCTAAGCACAAAATGGTGCACGCATAAAATTGAAAAACGGATACTTCAAAAAAAATCACCAACCATAAGTGCAAAACAAAACCGAGAATCGCAGGAAAAGCGGGGAATTCCACCCGAATCGATGCACAATAGGTTTTGTTCTGAGACCGCCGCTAGGCCGGTGCCGATCTGTTAGGTATCCCTTCACCTTTAAATACACATGGCGTGATCCGTTGAACTGGAAACGGGGCTTCAATGATAGCACTACATAGCATGATTCGCTGATAGACAATGCCAAACTTAAGGAATTTGATAATATTTGCTCTGCATTCCATATCTTTTAGCACAAAGTTAAATTTAGATATCAGGACCCATGTTCCCGAAGCCGTCGTTAGGTTAACGATGTCGTTACGCTATGCATTTTCCCAGTTTTAACGACATCGTTAACCTAACGATGGCTTCGGGAACATAGGTCAGCATTTACGACATTACGTAGTATACAGTCTCCCAAACAAATGTCCAGGCCACACCTCAGAATCTCATTTCCCCGGATCCTGATAGAGAATCGTTTCGCATAACAAGTCTTTTCCATCAAAATCAGTCAAAACAAACCGAGGTTATGCCATTTTGGTGCAGCCTGGTTTGCCCTGACATTTTTTTTGGGACACGCTGTGTAATAGCAATGAAAAGCACTAAATCGACCGCCGAGTTTTCAGTCGGGAACATTTCGGGCACCTTTGAATTAGTAATCACGATCGATTCTCACCCGGTTTTGCTCTTTTGGAGCAGAATTCAAACTTTAAACTCTTGAACTTGGGTGGCTCAGATGCCCCTTCCGTTCCTTTAACTTTAAACAGAAAGTTGACGTCGTCCTTTACCCGATCACCGTATTTCCATGTGAAAGTTTTGGGTTCGTCCGCATCCTAAAAAGCCACAACACACAGGTCAGTTTAACTGAAGAAAGTAAATTACTGAATTCCATTCGCTCGAGCAGAAAATCCACTTGTTTCTCAATTAGGCGAACTGTATGACTAGTTGGGGTCTATGCCAGCCAGCAGCACACCAGGCGATATCGCAAGCGTTCTGATCGCCACAGATCTTTTCGCCAGCCACCGCAAACCCATCTTCGATAATCGAAGGCCGATCTGCTCACCACTGTTACATCGCACGTCGGTATTAACGCAGTGGTGAGCAGATAGGCCTTCGATTATCGAAGATGCCGCAAACCAGGCGATATCGGTTTTGGTAACAACCGCTGGCGAGAAAATTCCACGGATTGCTGTTCAGTGCACACCAGGCGTCAACAGATTTTGATTGGTGACGATGAGATAGCTTGCGATATCGCCTGGTGTGCTGCTGGCTTTAGGTCCCTGGGCGATCAAATGAGCTGAACTTGTGAAAGAATGGTGTATTTAGTAGGCCGGCCTACTTTTGTCGACATCGTGTGTTAATGGCTGGCATCTATGCTAGATCATACCCTTATAAGATGGGGTGAAGTTTAAGGGTGGATGCCACCCTGGATTTGCCGGATTTCTATTTGTTGGTAATACATGTACATTTATGGGGTGTAAACCCAGCTGTTCAAAGTTAGCTGTACATCGGTTCCCATTCTCCTGTACAAAGCTCAGTTCTTGGGTCCAAAGATAAAGTCAGTTCCAAAGATTCAATCGGCCGTAACTTCCGTCAAAATTAAAATTTAACGTGGCATCCACCCTAAACTTATTCAGTAGTCAGTAGTTTACGGTTCTAGAGGGGATGCCATCCATTAACAGAAAATGCCGACTAATTTTTTTCTAAAGGCTTTTTGGAGGTTTGGCCGGCCTACTAATTGTAACTTCTGAACAAATTCTTCAGTGGCCGAATATGATTTTGCCGGGGCCGCACTTGGGGCTCCCTATACCGTGTACTATGAAAATGTCAGTGCCACAAAGTGGCCTATCGTACAGTTTACCGGTAAAACGTGCGCCGGGTCGGGTGTTGGTCCGAAGTCCTGTAACGCCATGGACTCTATGTACTGAGGGACAATGGATACTTTTCGGATGCGAACACCACGAGGATTCCACCAGAACTTGACGTCGATGACGGCGTCGGGGAAACCGTCTTTCCACTTCTCTTGAACGGATATACCCTCCGATGTGTCGTATATATCACCTAGTGAGCTTTTTTTATCCAAGTTGAAATTCTTCAGTTGTATGTCGGTGAAATAAAACTTGTCGATTATCAGACGCTTCTCGTCTCCTTTACAACCATCGCCTGAAAGTGATATAGGCCTAATCATAAAGGAATCAAACATAAAGGTTCAACTTACATATTTAGCATTTAATAAATGTGGACACTATCCCTTTAAAGTTTGAACTTCAACATGTTTGCATTCTGACTCTTCCTC
>NMRB01000274.1:46677-66943 GCA_002633025.1 Notospermus geniculatus
ATAGTTCTGCAGGTTCCTCATTGGGAAAATTGCAGCTCATGCGAGGATATGCACATTTTGATTGCCATGCACAACCAGACCAAATGAATCGCCCGTGTGCGGCACAGGGACTTGAGGCATGCATGGCAAGGGTGGTGGGTGTTTTCGAGGTCCAAAAGCACCCCCACGGACAGCGCCCGGGTGACACACCCCAGAAATATGTATATATATAATGTAATATATAATAACGTTACATATTTCTGGGGTGTGTCATCCGGGGGTCAGGGCACTGTCCGTGGGGGTGCTTTTGGACCTCGACTAAAAATTTGCCCGCGACAAAATTTTAGTCGAAGTCAGTCGAAGTCATATCGTATATAGTCGCACTCACGTCGTACAGGGTCGTAGGTCTTGGTTAAGGGCCTGTCACACTGAAGTAGTTCTCAAAACGTCCTGTCCCGTCCTAAAAAAATCGTAAAACGGGCTAGAACGTGCACCCTTGGCAAAATAATGCCTCGATGTTCTGGAGCACGCTTCCCGTCCATGGAGTTCGTAAAAAGACCGTAAAAAGTTGCCACTGCGTCCACTCCGTTCGCAGACAGTTTGAGCCCGTTCGGCAACATTTTCAAGAACGTACTGAGAACTAGCTCAGTGTGATGGGGGTATTATGGAAGAGTAACCTCGACTATCTACGACAGCCTGCGACTAGCTACGAGTAATGTGCGAAGAAACTACGAGCATATAGGCCTACGAGTATCTACGACCACCCGCGACTAACTTCGTGTAGGCCTGCGAGTGTTCGACCAATCAGCGACCAGGTGACAACTCGGCAAGCTTCGACAGTGTTCGACAAGGTACGATACCTACGGATTGGGGACGCCAACGTGCAATTGGCTACGAAGCTCGCGACCAATCAACAACTATGGGCCGATTTTATAAACGATGGCTAAGATAACCATCGGGTTCATTAACCCTTAGTTGACAAACTGTTTGTTAAGCGAAGTGAATTTTTCGATTTTATGAATCGTTGATAGCCAAACATTCTAAAAATAAAAATGTTTACTTTGATTAATTAGCGGTTTTCAGAACAGCCGATGGTTAAACCGAGGTTTATCTTAGCTATCGTTTAAAAAATCGCCTACGTTCGAATTTCGCCTATGCGAAACACTACGAATGCTAAATATCGCAGCTTGTCGAGGGAATATCGGAGACTTCAGATTCGCCCCTTGTCGTGGGAAAAAGTCGCCAGTGGGACACTATCATACTCTTTCTTTATTATTAACAACTAGCTTTTACAAAGTGATGTAGAGTGGGGTTAATACGGTTGCCTATCTTGAGTTGATTCACTTGCCAATACCACTGACGGCACAACCAACAATCCCATTTCACTTCACCATGGTACAAACACACGAATTTCATTTCAAGATGAAATTTAAAGAGTTGCTGAGGATTCCAGCTACATTATTTACTACAGTGAAATAATTTGAAGTAGGTGTTTGGGAGTGAGTGCATGTGGAATACATGGTTGGTAATTCAATGAAGTGCAGTTTTTATGTGCACAAAGTGCTGAAGCTCATCATTTATTCACCGAATGCTTCGCCCGTTTTTCAGCGCTGAGTCTAGCGTGACAGTGGGTTAGGCAGAATTTGAGAGTTGGAAACTCCATAATGAAGCGAAACCTGCCTATAAATGGAAGAGGCGTTAAATTGGCCACATTTGAGTAACATGAAAATTTGATAAGGTTCTTAAAGGGCCATGATATTTCCACTTTTTGTCGACAGCCGGCGCCACCGGCGGTGATTGCATCATTCTCCAAAGCCGTAGATTTGCCTTTCGCCCCAGTGTTGGAGAATGTACGATTAAAATACATACATGAACCTGGATACCCTAGGAACGAGGGTTACTCTACATGGGGCGATGGAAGGAATAGCGTGACCCCGCTGATCAGTCCTACGTAATGTACACCCTTAGTCAAAAATAAATGCCCAGCTAACTTTCCGGCATATCTCCATGAATATTTTTCATATCCACTTTTTCTTTTCATACGCATAACCTAGGGCCACTGGGACACCTTTTATAAGACCATAAAACTTGAAATCATTACACAACTGTGTTTTTGGCAAAAGTTTGAAATTTGGCCAAAATATCATGTTTTTTTAATAATCACTTGTTCGGATTGAAACTGGCACTGTTTTGAAGCCAATCTGTTTCTTGACACATGAAAATTTTCGGAATGCTAAAATTCCCATTTAAAGCAAAGTTACAGAATGAGTTTGTAAAATGGTTTTCCCCAGTTCTTACCATTCGTTCCAGGCACTCAAGGCACAGGGTTTTAGCATTACCCAGCCGTGAATATTTATTAGCCTCTCAACCACAAAAGGAGCGACTGACATGGAGTAATAGGCCCCTTGTGAAATTATGAATCGTGTCTCTCACAATAGGCCAACTTGGTGACTGACACACCGGTGTAAGTTGCACTGGGTAATCGTGGTCAACTCCCATTGATGCAGGCCTTGTGACAGTCATAAACACCTGCGTAACCTGTTATTGGGATCAACATAAATGTTTGAATAGGCCCCGGTTTGAATAGGCCTTCAATAGACTTACTGAATTAGGGCACGTGATCGGGGTATTGATAAAATGTGGCTTGGAGTCAACTGGAATTGCGGGGATTTTATTCCACAGAAAAATCATCATAAATCGTCACAAAGTTGCTCAATTTTGAATTTAAAAAAATTGTATTGTCCAGAAACAGACTGGCTTTAAAACAGTGCCAGTTTCAACCCGAACAAGTGAGTATTAAAAAAACATGATATTTTGGCCAAATTTCAAACTTTTGCCAAAAACACAGTTGTGTAATGATTTCAAGTTTTATCGTCTTAAAAGGTGTCCTAGTGGCCCTAGATTATGCGTATGAAAAGAAAACGTGGCTATGAAAAATATTCATTGCGATATGCCGGAAAATTAGCTGGGCATTTATTATTGACTAAGGGTGTACATTGTACATGTAGTCTTCAGTGATGTCGCCTTGTCCTGCTACATGTGTGCGAAACCAATTTTCAGAGTAGGCCTACAAATGTATATAGCAGGGCCGGATCCAGAATTGACAGTAAGGGGGGTGTAGCTCGACTGAGGTGGTGTGGACGGAAAGCGCGAAGCCGAAACGGGGGGTTTGGAGCCCTCCCCCATAAAAAATTGACCGATTTTAAGTGCTTTTAGATGCATTTTCCTGGCATCTGAGCGCAAAATACTCGAATTTTTATGTGATTAAATTTTCTTGCTAAAAAAATCATTGCTCTGCCGAAAATAGGAGGGGGGGCGGGGCGTAGGCCCCCACGCCCCCCGGATCCGGCCCTGTATAGGGCCCATGTATCGCAATGGGGAAGTTACATTGATGTCAGCATCATTGATTCAAATGCAAGTTGAGCAGTATGGGACATCACTCTCTTGTTAATGCATCTTCTTAATACTTACCATCAGCTGATAAGCCCCTGGGTAGTAACAGCCCACACAGAACCAACGTGAATGACCTTCTAAGTATTTCCATGTCCAACACCTATATGTTGATAATCACTCGGTTGGTTGCTTCGTCTGTAAATTTCATGCAAAATGCTAGAGGGCAAGAACAACAACTATAAGCTTACAAATCCTTCATGCGTCGCTGAAATAGTCACAGATACAGTACGTTGCACAACTGACCTCCCTTCCGCGCCGCGTACCACATGCAGTGTCATGCGCGTACCGTCTATGGAAGGCACGCAGTGAAGACGTAACGTCATTCCCCTGCGATGAACTGAAGCATACTTTCCGCGCCACGTTCGCGGAAGGTACGCGGATAAAGGGAGGTCAATTGTGCAACGTACGCCAGCAATTGGCCTACACCAGGCGACATCGTAAGCAATCTGGGCCCATCACGAACTTTGCTAGGCCAAGGTACTCGCTAAAGTGCCCAGTTTGTACAGGCCAATGTATAGTTAGTTATGGACTCTAGTTTATCTAGTGATACTTTGAATATTTCAAATTTTAACACAGTTTGTTCTACATGAAAATTTATCCTGTAGGTCATATTTCTGCATCAAATTTTTGAAAATTTGAAAATATCGTAATTATGTAACAGCTCGTCAGAAAAAAACACTAAAATCAAACTTTTTATTATTAAGACCGCCACCACCTCACAAGGTGGCGGTCTTCATTGGTTTCACTGGATTTCTCTCTCTCTCTCTCTCGATCGATCTCTCTCTCCGTCCAATCTGTGGTTTCGGCAGGATAACTCAAAAAATACGCCACGTATCGGGATGAAACTTTCAGGAGTTGTGCATATGCATGTTACGCGGAAACCTATTGATTTTGGGGGTCATCCGCCAACAGTGAACTGTTTAATTAGATGCAGTCTGTTGTCCTAACGCATTTGCCCTTTGCCCGTGACGTCAACAACCCATGACGTCGGGCCTAAGAACGCAGCGTCACCACGACGTCGAGCATGACGCTGCAGCGTCACTCGGGGCAGCGGGGTTTTCGCTGACGTCATCTCATCTCGGATCAACTGTGACGCCACGCACACTACACACGTTTCAGGTCCTCTGACCAATCATCGATTCAGTTTCTACATTGCCCTAATTACCGGGTATACAAAATTCATCAGTGAACTCCGTCGTTATCAGTGAATTTTCAAGGGCGGTCTTCAAATTGACTCGCAAGTCAATTTCTAGTTTTTATTAGTTTTTTATTTTTGTGATTTTTGATGCAATTGTGATAGAGTGGAACTCTAAGGATTTGGGGCTTTGTTTCATCAAAATATGCTGAGTGGTTGCTGAGATACTAGTATTTGAGATTATCAAAATTTTGATAATTTGAGATTTTCGTGTTTTTTAGGAAAATTTGATGCCATTAGATAAAGCTCACCTTAGAATGTGGATTTACAAAACTCTGGAACTCTTTACATTCACTGGGCAGAAATATTGCATATTTTTCAAAGTATCAAAACTTGATATTTTGAAAAACATGCTTAACTTCTAACCAGTTTCGGCTAAATGTTCCAAAACTTCGTACTTCTTGGTTTTTAGGTGAGCTCTGTCTACTGGTATCAAAATTTTGTGAATTTGGAAAATCTCAAATTGATACATTGTAATCTCAAATATCTCAGCGACCACTCAACAGATTTTGATGAAACAAAGTCCATGATCCTAAGAAGGTTCCACTCTATCAAAACTGCAACAATATTTTTCTGTGTGTATAATGAGTGCTTCAACTGCTAAAAATAGGCCTAATAATGATGATGGAGCTTATAGCGCTTTTCACTGTAACACAGTCTCAAAGCGCTTAACATATTTACCCCGGTCTCCCCAGAAACCTTTCTAGGGAACTCGAGGAGCAGCTCTTTCGGCGCTCACTTTTAAGACCAGTTAAAGTCAGGCGTACATCGCATTTGCGACTGGAAGAAACAACATCACCAGCGACTGATCAGATCAGTTTCAAACTGATCAGGGGCCATATTTATGAAGCCTTCGCAATTTTGCGTTCACGCAAATCTATTGTTTGGCTGCACATGCCCTATTGTGCATTGACTGCCTTACAATAGATTTGCGTGAACGCAAAGTTGCGAAGGCTTCATAAATATGGCCCCTGATCAGTCGCTGGTGGGATGTACGCACTGCGCACACATCGCAAATTCAGCAACTCAACTAGGTGGATCCAATCAGTCATCATGTCCTGACCGCGTATATCGCAGGCCGGAGTGGACACAATTCATATTTAATGTCCACATTAATTCCGATTTTATATCCACATTAAATCAAGAATTTATGTCCACACTTAATCAACCAATCGCAGCTGAGTTTTTAATGTGGATATAAAATCGCACTACTTATTTAATGTCCATATAAATTCGTATTTTATGTCCCCATTAAATCACGAATTAATATCCACATAAAATCGACCAATCACGGATAAGGACTTTTGGACGGAAGCGATGGAATTGTTGACGGAAGCGATCGATAACACTCACATCCGTCCAAAAGTCCTTATCCGTGATTGGTCGATTTTATGTGGATATTNAGGTATGATCCAGTTCATGTGTTTGGGCAGCTGTATAAATTATGGAATGGGACACAATGCTATGAGCCTGGTATCCGGTAACTCGTAACACCAGATCTATGTGCAGACGTTGTAGCACTAGGCGCGACATTTGTCTATAACACGTTACATCAAGTGGCATTTCCCCACTGCTTTGCATGGTTTATTTGTGAATTACCAATTGGCGAGTACACACGAGGGAATATCCCTCTTCCCCACCGAAACGGGGTGTATGTCCTCAGGGCATTGAGGGAGGGTACGACCGTAAATGACCTGAGATTCTCAGGATGGTATAGCTCAGTGGCGACTGGTTGTCTCCAGTCGCAAGTGTGATGTACGCTAGGCTTTTATGCAAGGTGACGACTCCTCGCCCGGGAATCGAACCCGTAAGTCCGATGCTATCCATTCTTGTATTGCCGGTAAGTTTGGCCTCAGCACGAACATACATGTATCTGATACTTTGACTGGATTACCAATAAATCAAATGCGACAAAATTTACCGAAGGAGCTTACCTTGGTTTCCTGCTTTCCAAAGAGCCGGTAAAAGATCTTTGAATGATATCAGGATCGTCGCGGCGATCGATCGATTCAAATATCAAGCACGGCTTCCTCTTGTCATAAAAATCGAGATAGTAACTTCTTGTATCGATATTTGACTGTGGTGACACCGTAATCAGACGACAATTAAGCAGATCTATGTTTTGTCCTGTTGTTTGTCCAACTTACAATCACAAAGTCACTGAAGAGAGATTAAACCTGTCTGAATGTGTCCCCAGCGAATCGACGAATGAATACTAATGACCCCCCAGCTCAATTTGGGTATTTACTCCGGCTTTCGTCTCTTTGAAATCGACAGCAGGAGGAGGCTTCACTAATTTTCCAACCGTTGCTGAGTCCACTCGTATATACTTGAGTTGGTGGTGTAACATATGAAGTGGAGTTGGATTGATTTTCCCTGTCACTAAAGCTTACGGGACGTCGCTATGTAACTTTTTCAACAAACATATTGACAGAAAATAACAATATGGGCTGTGAGAAAAAAGTCTGATGGGCCGGGCTGGCTTCCAGTAAGCATTTAGAGTGGAAAAGGCGAACGATTATCACGCATATATTTCAACGTCTCCTCGTTAAAACGCAGTTTATTTCGCGAAATGAGGTACACGAGAGCCCCATCGAAGCTCTCAAGTTTTACCGCGCGTAAAGACAAATCGATCGCGAAAAGGGGCGTTTGCGGCTCGCCTTGTTTCTTGTTTAAAGCCCGTGTCACACTGTCCCGAAACTAGACACCCGATGGCCACACGAATATGGAATTTTGAATTTTGCGTGAAGATGGCCACGGAGTCAACTTCCAGAATCTTGCAAATTTTCGATTCCAACCGGGGTCTTTTTCAGGCTGGCACTTATCAGTAAGATTTCCAAAAGGTTCCAAAATTTGTATGGCCATCGGGTGTCAACTTCGGGACAGTGTGACACGGGCTACCTGACGTTATCTGCTGTCAACCAGGACATGTCGAATAATCAGAAAGGTAATCGTTGTACTAATTAAACAATATCTATATCGAGAGTATAAACTTTATCTCTGGAGTTGGGCCTAGATCCGGTCACACACGTTGGCCTACAGCCTTTGCTAGACATGCAGGTCCTCGGGGACATCACTGGATATACCCTGATATACATTGCACACTCTGATATACCCTTCAAATTTTCTGAGGCTGCATGATCGTGGAGCATTCTGCATCACTTGAGGTCTATTCCAACACCATCTTACCACTTGATAACCAAGCGCATTTCAAGTTGTCGTTTGCTTCCATTCGAGTGGTTTGCGGAAAAAGGCGGCGATGACTGTGGCTGGGACAAGACTTCACTGGGGAGATATCCTCACAGTTGTCGTCTATTTCATTCTTTGTATCGGCATTGGATTGTGGGTAGGTACTGAACTATATCATCATGTAGACAAGTTGATCAGTTATTTAATTCATTGTTAAGGTGCCTACAGGTCGACAATGCGTCTTGAAGCAACTCGACGGATCCGTCGCGATAAAAAAAACCAGTGCACCACGCGTACATGTAGGTCGACATTTCAGCGATTGAGAGGAACTCCGAGAGCAACTGGCAGTTACCTCGAACAACACGCTCAACTAGCGGATCCGGCAGTTGCTCGGAGACGCAAGCGCGCTCAGGTCGACAAAATCGGCAACTGATCGGTCACTCCGAGTTGCTTCCATAAGCTAGTTGCCGCGAATTGCTTCAAGGCGAGCTTTCCAACACCGCACACACTGGCGTCAACAGCCGATTTGCTCGGTGCATGGCTATCAGATCTTGCGGTATCGCCCTCTTCGCGTCTGCTGGTGTGTTGCCCGGTTTCTTTAGGCCTAAAGGAGGACATCGAGAAAAGCTTCCCCTCTCTACCACGACCAGAGACTGAAATGTCGATAGAAAGGGCAACCTCATTGAACATCGCCGATGCGCCACCACGACAAAACAGGCAGCTACCAAATTCAACTCTATCCATATATTCCGTGCATTTCTTTCAAAAATACCTTAGCTTGGCTTAATAAAATTTCTTAGTTGAGATACTTCTTGATGTTCCTTTCAGTCGGCGCGTCGAACGAACCAAGGAAATGTGAAAGGCTACTTTCTCGCTGGGAAGGGTATGATGTGGCTACCGGTAAGAGATGCATCAGCTGCTCAACGAGTTGTCCAGTTCTGAAGTCCATAAACTTGATAGGCTACTGATGGTCTTGCATCCCTGACGCTGTGTTGTGTCTGACTCGGTCGGTCTTTTTTCCAGGTTGGGGCGTCAATATTCTCGACAAATGTTGGTAGTCAGTTTTTTGTTGGATTGGCAGGAACGGCAGCGGTCTCGGGGATAGCGGTGACAATATTTGAATGGCATGTGAGTCGTAGATTTTGCTATATTCAAGGTTAGAAATATATAGAATGTAGAAAGGAATACATTAATGTACAGCGTTTAAGATACCAATTATCATCAAGTTTTGAAATAAGAACATTTCTCTTTCCTGTTGATACCGAGTAGCCGCGTGGACGAACGCGGAGGCTAACAGCAAACAATAGGCTTACTTTGCAAAGTTTACAAAAAGCAATTCGTTCCCGTTGTAATGGGATGGATCTGGTTAATGGAAATCTTGGAACCAATTCAATAAACACTACTGACCAAAATCTCTTTGATTTTAGGCCGTCTATGATCTGATGCTTCTTGGATGGTTTTACCTACCGGTTTATATCAAAGCTAGGGTAAGCAAATCATTGTATATGAATGCAAGCATGGCTAGTGAAGTAGGAATACATTGACCCATGACAACGTACCTCATAAAGATATGAATGGACCAATATCTGTTATGGATCTGTGTGATTTTCAGATATCAACCACCCCTGAATATCTGAAAAAGCGATTTGGTGGGCGTCGACTGCGGATCTACTTCGCTGTTCTTTCGATGGTCCTTTACATCATACAGGGTGTGTCGGTAGGTTATGGCCGTCGGAAACGTTTATTACCAGTTGTAAAGAGTAGGTCACCGATAATAATTTCAGTCGCCGCAAAAAAAGTAAAGGGAAATGACATTTTGTCGTTTTCTGAAGGCGTCGTAAACTTGTCTGTAGAAAATTGTAGGGAACTCAAAGGTGACTTGCTGATTTTTTCAGGTGACTATGTATTCAGGAGGTGTTTTTATCCAGCAGTCTGTGGGGTGGGATCTCTACCTCTCCACCTTCCTCATCATCGCTATAACAGCTGTTTACACCGTCATTGGTGGTCTGGCTGCCGTTATATACGCCGACACAATGCAGACGGTTATCATGGTGGTAGGCTGTGCAGTTCTGACTGTCAAAGGTAACAATCAGAGAAAGCCCACCAAATCTATATTATTGGTTTTCTTGTCCTAACAAGGCCTATCGCGTATTTGCTAGTAACGCAAGACATTGTAAGCCGGTCGTTTGATTGAACTCACAAACAAATCGAATTGAATCGAACTACTTTCAAAGGAGGTCGCCTTTATTCATCGATTGAACCACACCCGTCGATTGGAGAGCCACCGCCATCTTGTTTTTTTCGGAGATCTCATGCGCCAACCTCGTCCCCAGGGGTTTTGTTCGCTCAGACAACCTCGGACCACTCGCTCAACCCAGAGCCCAGGAGCGCACCAACCCCTGGGTACGAGGTTGTTCATGCGCGTGCATTTATCTGGTAGGCAAACCAAATAATGTGATTGGTCCAGAATACGAATTGCCTACCAAATAGTCATTTGCATACAAGAAATACGTTAGCAACCAAAATGGCGGAGGGCTGTAGTTGGCTTACACTGAAATACAACTGAAAAAAGTATACTCTGTGCATTATTCTAGGTCTAATAGAAGTCGATGGTTTCAGCGGTCTGTACGACAAATACAACAGCGCTATACCGAACGTAACGGTCGTCAACAACATGACATGTGGCCTCCCTCGTAACGACAGTTGGAATATCATGAGGGATCCCATAAACTCGGACTTCCCCTGGCCTTCAATCATCTTCGGGTTGACTATCCCAGGCATTTTCGTGTGGTGTAATGATCAGGTGAGGATCGCTCGGCGAATAAAGGAGAAGAGGCTTTATAAGCACACATAGAGATAAAAAAAACCATGTCTGCGTGATTGGAAATCCTGTCTGTGAGCCTGTCCCGGACAGACATCGGCGGCGAGGTGAAGCACACTTGGGTGTTAGGTCACAGATGCTCTTAAGGCCCGTTTCCACAGAAGCGGTAGCGTGAGCGTTTTGACGCCTCGCCCATTGTTTGGAAGCAGAGCGGCGGAAAATAACAAAAGATTTGACGCATCACGCAGCGTGAAACGCGTCTGTGGAAACGGGCCTTTAGGCTAGGGATACACTGAACGCGATTTACCCATTGCGCGCGATTTTCGCACGAATCTCTTTTGTTTCGGAGGCATTGCGGCATGAAATAACAAAGAAACAACGCGCGCGATGGGTAAATCGCGTTCAGTGTATCCCTAGCCTCAGGCCTGCTTTCCATTGAAGCGTTTCCGTGCGCGAACGCTTGAAACCATTGTATTTTTCCGCGCGGTGACCAACGACGCGGAAACAAACAATGCTTTCGAGCGTTTTCGCGCACGAAAACGCTCTCATGGAAAGCAGGCATATATAGGCCTGTTTCCACTAGCCCGGTTTCCCGCATTGCGATTTGCGATTTCACAAGGTTTTGGATAATCCTCCAATAGCTTAACAATATACACTGTTAGAAATTATTAGTTTTACAGTAGTAATTTTGCAGTAATTTTACAGAAAGTGCCTGCAGCAGAGTCCCCAGCACTTCCTGTAAATTTACATCATTTTTAAATAGTATGATTCATGTTTTCCTGTATTGGTTGGACTCCATTGGACATCCTATTATGATGCCTTCTGGGACAAGTATGAAAATATAATTTGGTCAGCCTCCAGTCAAGTCTCTATTAACATTTATTTAAGTCTGTAGTTTTACAGATCACGCTGTAATTTTACAGATCCAGTGCTGGGGACTCTGCTGCACAGATGTTCTGTAAAATCTTCTGTTATTTCTAACAGTGTATGGCGTGTTTATTATCCCAATGCCTGTGAAAAACGCCCCGGCGTCGCAAAACCGCGGCGGAAACTGGAGACAGGCCTTAAGGGCCGGTTTGACGGGCGTTTTTATCGCGCCGATTTCAACGCTGTTGGCGATATCGCATCCAAAACGCCCGTCAAAATGCCAAAAACGCCAACAGCGGGTGACATCGCCAGCGAGAGAAAAAAGCCATGGTAAAACTCGCCGGCGGGAAATCGCTATAACGCTTTGGCGACAAAATCTCTGGTGAAAACATCAATCGCAGCGAGATGCGATATCGCTCTTCAGATCGCCAGTGAAAATGACCGAAAAGCCACGAGCGATGCCCATCGCTGTAGCGGCAAAAAAGCCATGTCTTCACATGGCTATTTTGTCGCAAGGAATGAAGAATCGCCCGTGAAAAGTGAAATCGGCGATAACCAGCTAGTGAAAACAGTCGATCGACCTACGGTGCGATATCCGTTTTTACTGAGCGCTAAAAAAGTGGCGATTATCGCGGCGATAAAAACGCCCGTCAAACCGGCCCTTTAAAGACCCGTTTCCACAGAAGCGGTAGCGTGAGCGTTTTGACGCTTCGCCCATTGTTTGGAAGCAGAGCGGCGGAAAATAACAAAAGATTTCACGCATCACGCAGCGTGAAACGCGTCTGTGGAAACGAGCCTTTAGAGATGATTTCTGTGTGATTTCCGTGTGCCACCAGAGCTTTCACTTGACCTATCTCCAATTAATGACAGTAAGTGACGAATGCTTACTATTTCTTCTGAAGGTTATGGTGCAGAGGGTTCTAGCTGCCAAAAACCTCGCTCACGCCAGGGGAGGGGCAATCTTCGGCGCCTACCTTAAGTTACTGCCAGTTCTCATGATGGTCATCCCAGGAATGGTCAGTAGGGTCTTATTCACTGGTGAGTTATAGAAATGAAGTTGAATTTCGTATTTAGTACATTACTTCGTGTTTAGTCAGATTTGCGAAACCTCGCTATTAGGGAGTTTTCGCAAATCTGACGAAACACGAAGTACGATATACGAAATTGGACGTCATATCCATGACGTAATGTATTTCAGGAAATGGTTGGTACCACAAATATCGCCTGCTGCAAGAGCGTCTTTTAGCGTATGACGTTAGAACGACAGAGGAACGGTGTATATTAAACTTTGAAGTTTATCTTTCGTTTCCACTTCCTTGATACGAATTTGAAATTTAAAAATTCAAGATGCGCCATAACTCTTTCGATCTTACATGGCATGCTAAAAGACGCACTGGGAGGAGGGCCATTTGTGGTACCAACCATTTCCTGAAATACATTACGTCATGGATATGACGTCCAATTTCGTATTTCGTACTTCGTTTTTCGTCAGGTTTGCGAAAACTCCCTAATAGCTCTATCTTTTNCTGGCCCAGAAATCACGCGCTACTTGACTTTTATAGTCGCAAGTCTCGCGAGATCTCGCACAATGTTGACAATTTATAGAATCGTCATAACAAAAACGCTTGAAAGCATTGTATTTTTCCGCGCGGTGACCAACGACGCGGAAACAAACAATGCTTTCGAGCGTTTTCGCGCACGAAAACGCTTTCATGGAAAGCAGGCATAAAGGCCTGTATCCACTAGTCCGGTTTACCGCTGCGGTTTGCCGCGCCGGGATTTTTTCACAGGGTTTTGGATAATCCTTCGATGGTTTAACAATACATGGCGTGTTAATTATCCCAATGCCTGTGAAAATCGCTCCCGCGCCGCAAACCGCACCGGTTCCCTCTAGAGTCCCTTTAAGGCCTGTTTCCACTAGCCCGGTTTCCCGCATTGCGATTTGCGACTTCACAGGGTTTTGGATAATCCTTCAATAGCTTAACAATATATGGCGTGTTTATTATCCCAATGCCTGTGAAAACCGCCCCGGCGTCGCAAAACCGCGGCGGAAGCTGGTCTAGTGGAAACAGGCCTTTAGAGATGATTTCAGTGTGATTTCCGTGTGCCACTAGAGCTTTCACGTGACCTATCTCCAATTAATGACAGTAAGTGACGAATGCTACTATTTCTTCTGAAGGTTATGGTGCAGAGGGTTCTAGCGGCCAAAAACCTCGCTCACGCCAGGGGAGGGGCAATCTTCGGAGCCTACCTTAAGTTACTGCCAGTTCTCATGATGGTCATCCCAGGAATGGTCAGTAGGGTCTTATTCACTGGTGAGTTACACAGGGACTTGACGCGAGATAGTAAAAGCTAGGGTTATAACCCTAACCCTAACCCTATCTAGGGTTTTCACCTTCATTTAGGGTTATACTTAGGGTTACAACCCTCAACTACAATGATTAGGGTTAGGGTTAAACACAAAAAAATAAAAATCCCCTAGGTATATATACCTGGGGGATTTTTATTTTTTTGTGTTTAACCCTAACCCTAACCCTAGTTGAGGGTTGTAACCCTACGTATAACCCTAAATGAAGGTGAAAACCCTAGATAGGGTTAGGGTTATAACCCTAGCTTTTACTATCTCGCGTCAAGTCCCTGTGGTGAGTTAGAAATGAAATTGAATTTCGTATTTAGTACATTACTTCGTGTTTAGTCTGATTTGCGAAACCTCGCTAATAGCTCTATCTTTTTAGACGAAGTTGCTTGCGTTGATCCCGACATCTGCATGCAAGTCTGTCAGAATCCAGTCGGCTGTTCAAACATCGCTTACCCCAAGTTAGTCGTTGAGCTCCTACCAGCTGGTCTCCGTGGGTTGATGATAGCAAGTGTGTTAGCAGCCCTGATGAGCACCCTGACATCCGTCTTTAACAGCTCGAGTACCATGTTCACCATGGACATCTGGAGATCTGTCAGAAGCCAGTCGTCAGAATTTGAACTCATGATAGTCGGGAGGTGGGTAAAGCCCCGTTTCCCTACAGCGGATTCCGCCGTAGTTTGCGGCGAGCGGCGCAGTTTTCGCAGGGTTTTGGATAATCCTTCATGGCCTGTTAATCATCCCAATCCCTGTGAAAACCGCACCTCTCGCCGCAAACCGCGGCGGAATCCGCTGTGGAAACGGGGCTTCACGGTATGGTAGAATGAACTGTCCCTCTGGAACTTTTAAGACCCAAGCACACGTCGTAGCAGCGGCGTTGTCAACGTGAGATACATGTAGGCTACGTCGTTATACGCATGGCCATCATTTGGATGCAACTGAGAGGGCACCGCCTCCCCTGCACTGTTCTGTTGTCACTGTGGCTAGACTGGTACCCGGTCCCTACATAGCTCAGACGGAGAAAGGGACCAGTATTGGGCGGCCGTAGTTGGCAGAAAGCTGCCATGTTATGACGTCACAGAGGATAATTCCCCTCAGTACTGAGAAATAGCTTACGTACATGTACCTCACATACCAAAATAGCTAACCAATCAACAGTGACGTTACAAATTCAAATTCAAAAAGAGCTAACCAATACTACATGTACGTCGTTATATCAGGCAACACCGGTCCCTTATCCTTGAGCTATGTTGGGACCGGGAACCAGTCTACTGTGACTGTGGCTATACTCATGGCAGACCATACAATTTAGCACGTCCCTTTCTCTCCAGGCTGTTCATCATTGTGATGGTCGTGCTAAGTTACCTCTGGATTCCGATTCTGCAGACCTCAAGTGGAGGTCAGTTATGGGTTTATCTGCAGGCTATAGGGGCGAATCTCCTCCCGCCGTGGTTCGTCGTCTTTGCGTGCGGTATTTTGTGGAAGAGGGCGAACGAGACGGTGAGTTATCATCTGTAAATTGAAGTCATTGTCTTACCCAGCAGTACAGCATGATGACATTTGTTCCCTTTTGAACTTTCCGTCGAACACAAATTCTTCCCTGATAGAGGTCCTTAAAGCTGCTTTGCCACGAGGCGTTTGCGGGCGCGGGTGGAAAAAAATCGATCCAACGTATTTCCCTTTAGCTGTTTCACTCAGCAGCCGCTCCCGCCACCGAAACCCCGTCCGCAAACACCTCGTAGAAAAGCAGCTTACCCAGTTATGTATACTGTAAAAGAGTAGCGAAAACTTCCAAAGGTCAGAAAACCGCTTGCTGAGAAAGGATCAGCAAGCGGTTGGGAGTAAAAAGTGGCAATGGGATGGGGTATCGAACCCATGACTTCTTTTGTCCATCGTAAGGAGTCGTGCACTCTACCATTTCACGACTGCAATGATTTTGAAAAGACCATGCATTGAGTGGTCAAATCAAGCATCGTCGGCATCGCTTGTAAACATAAAAACACCATTATTTTCGGAATCAACGGTATGAACACATTCTCCGATTTCTAGGGTGCATTTTGGTCGCTGATGGTGGGCCTTGTTGGCGGTCTCACCCGGATGATCCTTGACTTCGTCTACCAGGCTCCAGCCTGTGGTGAACACGACAGACGACCGCCGATTCTTGCTCGTGTTCATTTCTTCTACTTTGCCATCATCCTTGCTGGAGTATGTTTTATAATCCTTGTTGTGGTCAGTTTATTGACGAAGGGACAGGAGGAAAAAGAGGTATGATGATTTTGTATTTCTTTCACCTGATGTGCTTTTCTGGAGTTACAGAATTTACATTCCACGGTTTGCATTCTAATCATTAGCTAAGGTTACACCTGTTGAAAATACCCGTGTTTTTCCAGACCCGTGTGTGCGAAAAGCTCGGCGAGAGGTCACACCACTACATTGTAGTTAAGTAGCCCGGCGACAGTTGCGCTGCATGCACTGACTCTTCGGTCATTTCTGCATTGTTGGAGGCGCGAAAACGACGTCACTATGGCTACGCCATCTGTAGCCGTGCTAAGAACTAACGAAACACGGGCATTTCGGAAAGCACGGCGGCGAGCATGCCGTGTTCCAAAAACCCGTGTTTTTCAGACACGGGTTTCTTGAAGCCCTGCAATTCATCGGTGTGACCGCAAAAAACCCGGGGACGGCTTTCTGTTTTTAGCTCAGCTGACCAAAGGTCAGCGGAGCTATTCATATGACTAAAATGGCTCAAAAGTCTGTCTGTCTGTCTGTGTGTCTGTGAAACTGGCACATTTCGCTGTCGTTAGGCCCAGGGGCATGAAACTTGGTGGAGTGGTAGGCCCTAGGCAGTGCTTGAAACAGCACAGAAAAAAATTGCGATTTGACCTTCATTATGCCCTCCAGGGGGCGTTTTCCGTAAAATGGAAAACCTCAATAACTTTTGAACTAGTGACTGGATCATCTCTAAATTTTTATCACAGGTGTATCTAATGACGGTACATAACATACTTAAAGGGTTTTTGGTTTGACCTACTTTTCAAGGTCACAGAGGTCAAAGTTCAGAATTTTGCCTTTTGGTGGCACGTTTCGTAACCACTGGCGCTATTGATATGAAACTTGGTACATATATACATTGTACCTCTAGGTCAGATTAGAATGACACCAAGTTTCGGTCCGATTTGATTCTTGGCTTGACCACCAGATGGCCAAAACCAAAAACACTAAACGTGCAATAACTCCTGAACTAACAAATGGATCATCTCCAAATTTTTATCATAGGTGTATCTAATGAGAATACATAACATATAAAACGGGGTTTTGATTTGACCTACTTTTCAAGGTCACAGAGGTCAAAACTGAATAAAAGTAACAAACCTGTCACAGTTCGCCATTATTTTACCGAGCGACTCCATAACTTGACCAACCGTGTATTAGAGGGGTTCCCTTCAAAAATACCACGTTTCGGTACAATCTGTCGTCCAATATGGCTGCCAGGTGGCGTAACCTGAGAATCATCTGAGTGCTATACATGTAACTCAGGGATGGCCCGGAGTGCTCAAACCTGATATATACCACCCTCTAGATGACCTTTAAGTGCATGTCAAATTTCAGCCTGACTTGACTTCCAATATGACCGCCAGGTGGCACAACTCGAAAATCATCAAAGTGCTATAACTCAGGAGTGACTTGACCCAGAGTGCTCAAATTTGATATGTGACTCCTTCTAGATAATCTACATGTACATATGCACATTAAGTTCCGGCCCGATTGGACGTCCAATATGGCCGCTAGGTGGCGCAACCGGAGAATCATCTGAATGCTATAAGAAGTTTTGACCATAATCATATTACCCAAGAACACTTTGAGCAATCAACCTGATTTTTTTGCGAGGGTATGTCGCTTTGAGATGAAGGTTCCTTTGGATTTCCACAGTGTAACCTATAATATAATAGTACGTGTATGAATTATTCACCTTTGTAATGGTTATCAAGCAAATATAATATTTGCTTCATAACCATTACAAAGGTGAATAATTCGTACACGTACTTGTCTTCTTTTCCCCTGTTACAACCTCTTGGGTTGGCAGGTCATAGTCAGCTGAGCGCAAGGCCCATGGGCCTCTTGTTCATACGCGAAATCGCTGAGCTATTAAAAACAGCCCATTGGACCATTCTTTTACATGTTTCAACGCAGTAGTTCGGGGGCGAAAGGTAGTATTATAGAGTTTTCGCAAGGTCCCCGAAACGCCAACGCGAACGTCTATCCTTTTGTTCGGTGCTCTCTTCGTGGCGTTCGCGTTAGCGTTTCGGGGGCTTTGCGAAAACTCCCTTATGTAACAACCTGTCCACCCGAAAGCAGACCATTATTCTGCTCTTTCGGAGCGATTGGACTTGACCATGTGTAACCGTGCGTTCAATTGAAGACTTCCGTGTCGTGGCTTTGGGTCTATTTTTGGAGCCGCTGACATGACTTTCATATAACTCCAAATATTGTTTTTAGCTTCGGCGGGTGACGTGGTGGACAAGGAACAGCGAGCCACGCGAGAATGAATGTGAAGTCGAGAGAACCAGCACAACATCGACAGCAGTTTTCAGAAATAAAATATACAATGATCTCGTGGAAGAGGGCCCAAAATGTTCCAATGGTTTGACTGAGTCTACGGAGAGGGCGAATTTCATGGAAGACACGGAACGAACACGTGAGTTGTTGCTGAGGGGCCACAGTCGAGTAGGAGAGAAATTTAATCGGGGGAATCAGGGTGACTTGGCTTGAAAAATATTTCGAATCCTTCCAAACCTGTCACGAGCGACCCATCAACATACCATGAACCAATCTGAAGAGGTCGACACCATCGTTCCTCGGCTAAGACCTCTGAAAACGGCTAAACACAGCACAAGATTCTTCTGCTCATCGATTTTACAAATTATTTTGATAAAGTAATCATACAAAAATTAACAAATTTATTCCAGTATTCGTACAAATACTACTATTTTAACATTCTGTTGGGTATTCAATGTTTTATTAAGAAACAAAGTACGAACTCTTTCGAATCCCTACGCAATTGCATGTGCAACGGTCAGAAATTCATCCGCCTTGAACAATGCATTTTGCACTGTGCAAACGTAGTACACCGGTCTAGGCATTTCCAGAGTTTAATGTGGCAATATTGAACTCTGGGTACGAGATCGACCATAAACCTGTTCTTCTTGTTTCGGCAGCTGAAAGTAAAAAGTGGCGTCTCCTGAAGATCATCTGTTGTGTACCAACAACGCGAGTCCAAGAACAGAACCAGTCGGTAGCTGAGGAGGAAATAGAAGATTACATGCAAATGGATGCCATTGTAAAATGGAGTCTGAGGATCAATGCTCTACTTGTTTTAAGTGTGACGTCATTCCTCATTATTTGGTTTCGATGATGTTGAGGAGTCTGACGTCATTCCTTCGATGATGTTGAGGATGACGTCATTCCTTCGATGATGTTGAGGAGTATGATGTCTTTCCTTCGATGATGTCGAGGATGACGTCATTCCTTCGATGGTGTTGAGCAGTAGACGTCATTCCTTCGATGGTGTTGAGGAGTATGATGTCATTCCTTCGATGATGTTCAGGAGTGTGACGTCATTCTTCATTGTTTGCTTTCCATGATATNCCTCTTGCGAATACCTTTCTATTCCCCATTCTTCAATGGTTCAAGCAAGGTAAGGCTTGGTAGGAGACACGATTTCAAGCAAATAAAAAATATCAATTTGTGCTTCAGGCCAATAAAGCCCGGGGTAATTTTATGATGTAGTTATAGTATTTTTATGTTTTTGCAACATTAGATAGCTGCGTTGAAGCAAAAACGTATTCAGTGGTATAATAGGATGATGGCACTGTTAACGATGTCATCGCAATCATCGACTGATTCAGTCCGCAGACAGCGCAATCTCATGTTGGAACGGATCACCAATTTGAGGCGAAGTTGAATTCGCTAAATCGGCAGACTGTCACGGAATAAGAATGCAGAACTCAACTCACGAATATCTCCCGACGCTTGAGGTAACAAAACGGATGAAATGCTACACATACGGTTTGCGTGCCATCAGCGGTCACTACTACACATTCAGGTTTGTGGTATACGTTCCTATGTATTCTGCCGTCATCTTCTTCGGTTTGATCGGTAATGTTATGGCATACATAGTCTTGGGGAGGGAGAGACCGTTCAAGTCCACTTCTCTCATACTCCGCATACTCGCTGTGGCAGATTCACTTGTACTGATATCAAGATTGTTCTTCAGTTGTTTACCGAGGTACCACCAATTCTTCGGTATACTTCTTTTGCTTTATAAGTTTTATCAACTCGCCTATAGCTATATTCGAATATTTGTTTCATTTTCAAAGATGTGGTCCATCTATCTTGTAATCTGCGT
>NMRB01000274.1:99503-112583 GCA_002633025.1 Notospermus geniculatus
GGTACGTTTTTGCCGAGTTTGTTGGAGCAAACTTTGTGTTGATATAGTGGGGTATGTCCACCCCGCAGGGTAGCGGTGATGTCTTGGGTACATTTCGCGTGCCACCCGAGTGATCATAGCTGCATCTCGGCACAGAGGATGGATGATCGTGGATGCTGGGATGTTTGCACGGGGCAGGTGAAGCTGGGAAGATACGCCGCTCCAGCTGGTCCATTGCCCCGGGTCAAATATCCTCGTTTTTGGCACGCGCCATCCAAGCTAACAAAATTCGAAGACATGGCCTAATTCCCGTGGGCGCTACACCAGGACGCATTCCCAAAGTATCAAAATCTTTGTTCTTTAAGATTTCAATTGTCATTTACCATATCATTAAATCGTGTGGGGAGCCGAGACAAGAACGAATAGAATCCCACGTGGGTCGCTTATATCTTCATGCGCAACCCAACAATAAAGTCGTTTCAAGTTGGCAGTAAGCGTCCTCATTATTCGTCTATCCGCACGTGCGGCTTTTGGGAGGCTGCTCTGAGATTGTCTTGCCCGTATTCTCAGCCAATTCACAATCATTTACGCGAACAATAAACAAGGGAAGGTCTTTGAGATTAGAGATTTTCTCACAGGCTCCGTCTTGGCCCACACCCCATTTCAGCTTTCTTGAGGTTAGATTTCACTGAATTGTATTTTGATGAGAAAATGTTGAACTTGGCGTGGCACACGATCGTGGCATTTTATTAATTGTAAACACATTATGTTCAATGAATTAAATTCAAAGCCGCAAAGATTGAACACACCCAGTCCCCCACATGGGTGAATTAATGCAAATTTGCATATGACGTGTATGATAATTCAGAAAAACACACTATTAACGCCGACATTTTCAGTGTACAGTGGATCGGTCCATCGTCTTCTCCGTATCGGCAGTTCTAGAATGTGCACGGTATCTAACGACCAACCACTGACCGTTCATGGAACTACCATTTCTTCATGAATTGTGTTTAATATAAACTCCGGTAGAAGCCACCACGACACCACAGGTGGCAGCACGTGTTTACGAATGGCAATTCCACAGTGCTGCCATCTAGGACGTCGTGATGGCTCATACCCGAGTTCACAGTACAAATGAATTCATTAATATCTGAGGAATCTGACGAACATTTTGATGACCGTCTTGCCTGTGCAAACAGTTGCTTCTGAAACAGGACCTGGCATGGAACACAAAATCTGTCACATACTTAATTTGAAGATTGTGTACTGAGACGGCAGGCTATCATCCCTCCTCCGAGGGATAGCAAGCGGTTCTTTGAAAGAAACATTCACAAGTAACTACTACAACTAAACGACGGACGAAAAAACGTGTGCACTACGTAGGAAACAAGTGTGCACGTACGACAATGTATGCGTTGCTTTCAGCACCTTCCACGTTTTTATTAACATGAACCCCGCCGGGTTCTTACAGCCGGCAAGAGGATAAAGGAATGTTCCAGGACGCGGAAGAGTCCTCATGTCCATTGTCTCTTGAACAGAACACGTGGGAAGAGCGCGTGTCATGCTAGGGTCATCATGGGGACTCCGTGTTGTTCAGCTAGCGAGAGAATGTGTTCTATTGAACTGTTGCTGTTAACCCACTGTGTCGATTCATTCAGAACAGGCAGGGACTGTTACAAACTTGACGCTAGGTGGCGATATCTGAGAATGTCACCACTAGTATCGACGCTAGGTTTCCATCTTGAAAAGTAGTGCGCGCGCGGAGCGAACAGTAGAAATTCTGCCATTTGTAAAGCGGTTACCCATCACGTCGTTTTCTACGCTTACAATATAGATCGTTGAAGATAGGTGTATAAAGGTATAGAGTGATACAAACATCGGTGGAGTAGATATAAAGTAATAATAAAAATTATTCTGTTTCATTTTCGACAAGATAAATACTGTTTTCTGCAAATAATACCATTTTGAAAAAGAAGTTCGCGTCACCTGATAGACCAGCCCACCGACGATGACGTAAGGATATTCAAGATGGCGATCTAGCGTCAATGGCAGTGTTAAAATTTTCGTACAAGTATTAAAAAATTTCAACACTGCGTGGAGTATGGGGCTGCCAGAGTGGTGCAGTGTAAACATCAGCGCCTGTCACCTCTGAATTCTGGGTTCGATTTCCAGTCGATAAGGAGGCGACGGCTTCCATTTCATGCATCTTAAACGACACCTACGGCAGCAAATCCGAAGTCGAACAAGTAGCGATACAAAAAAAGACGGTGAGCAGACATAAAGGCTATTAGTTCTCCTGTTACTAATCTGGTCTTAGAGAGAAATCAGATCGTCATCAAATAACAACTTCTTTTCACCTGCAACATGCTTAAGGGATAGAAGGGCCCCAGGCGTCAGGCCAAGTAAACAGTCCTAGGTCCATCACCTGTCTATGATACCCTTCATGAAACTGATACGGATTCTGATCCCCGAGTTTCGGCCCGAACAATAAGACGACAGTCACATTGTCAAATAAAGTCATCTGTGTTAATGGTATTTGTTCGTGAATTCTGCTCGACCAAGTCGTGCTTACCTCACGGCGATGGTGACAGGCGAGTCGGATTAGCCTCCCTGCATCAACAGATAAGATGACTAAGTACATGAAATCTGGAATTGATGCCAGTTTTCTGCTCAAATCACAAACTAAAGATGTCACTGACAGTCCGCTGGATGAGAGTGGCAGCACGAAATAGGTCAGTCTGCTGCCTCAAGAACCAACCGATGTAAATCGACGTAGGGCCGATTAGACGTTTGCTAAGCTAACCATTGGTTCCACCAAAAATAGATAGGCATGCGAAAAGTGTACACTCATGGAAAAAAGTAAATGGACAGCAGTTTTTCTTGAATATCTCCAAATCATTGCGATGTAGGAGACTGAGCCTAACATATGTGATAGCAAATTTTCCTGGCTATCTGATGACATCGAAGTCCAGAAAATCCGGCGAAATCCACCTTTGTTAGAAGGAATTTTGTAAAGTCATGTTTTTGGCTACTTTTTTATTTGCAGGTTTTCACTGAAAATTTTTATAGGAGTGTGTTCCTCTCATCGAGAGCTTTCACATCATATCTTAAAATTTCAATTATTTTAATTAGAAATGTGGTTTTAACCACTTTTATCGAAATTATTCTGCACATGCCAGACGCACCTTTGAAAAGGCCCTCTCCGACCTATTATGAGCTGTGTTGTCATTTCTACTTCACAATGAATAAGCAAAACCAAGTCATGGAAGGCGGTGGTCAGACGGTCAATTTCCTACATAGGGTCAATTTTCAACACGGTCCACTTGTGACACTCTATTGGGTAACTGGTGGATTCATTGATCTAAATTCAATTGGACGCTATTTGAATTGTGTGGTGAATTTTCTATCAACTGAGTGCAGGCCTATAACCACAGGCACACGTCAGCACACAAAAAGCTATTGAACGGCCATTTATTCTCATCTACTCAACAGGACAATGACAGGAAGGGACTCTGTCAAAGGTGTGTCTGGCATGTGCAGAATAATTTCGATAAAAGTGGTTAAAAACCACATTTCTAATTAAAATAATTGAAAATTTAAGATATGATATGAAAGCTTTTGATGAGAGGAACACACTCCTATAAAAATTTTCAGTGAAAACCTGCAAATAAAAAAGTAGCCAAAAACATGACTTTACAAATTTCCTCCTACCAAAGGTGGATTTCACCGGATTTTCTGGACTTTGATGTCATCAGATAGCCAGGAAAATTTGCTATCACATATGTTAGGCTCAGTTTCCTACATAGCATTGGTTTGGAGATATTCAAGAAAAACTGCTGTCCATTTACTTTTTTCCATGAGTGTACATACTGTACCCGCGCCCCAATACCGTCCTGGGCGGGAAATCAGAGTAGGTGGAAGATTGTCATGTGGGCCGAGCTTAGTACGGTCAGTATTGTATAGAAATTGCCGTCAGGCGAATAGGCCCTATGCAACAGGCCTCATTGTAAGATGATCAGACCATGACTTGATGTAGTCCGTGAATCACCAGAGCGCCGCGAAGTTTCGACATGCTAATTGCTGTTGCATAGGGCCTATTCGCTTGACGGCAATTTCTATACAATACTGACCGTACTAAGCTCGCCCCACATGACAATCTTCCGCCTACTCTGATTTCCCGCCCAGGACGGTATTGGGGCGCGGGTACAGTAACTAAATTTTCACCAAAAATCCCTGTTTGGATGGGTAGTAAGCGCTATACAGAGCTTAGAAAACGGGGCTTTGGGGTGAAAAATTTAGTTGTACATTTTTCGCACGCCTATCTATTTTTGGTGGAACCAGTGGTTAGCTTAGCAAACGTCTATTAAATCGGCCCTAAAATTCGTACGGCAATCTAGAGGCCTTGTGATCATCATGGCTGACAAATCGTCACGCCATTGGCCAACTTCGTACGAAGCTCATTTGCATTGTTATTTCGGAATGCACAGGGCCTGAATATTGGGGACTGGCCTTTTATTGTGAAAGTACGATATGTTGAGAACATAGTCAGTACATTGATGATTTCTTTCTGTGCCATTGTTGTTTCTGACACAAACTTTCGGTTTTTACGAGTACTATACAATCGTCCATACATCGCGATGATCGCCCAAACAAAAGTATCAATTTCTTGAAAAAACCGCTAAGGATACGTAAATTTTTCTACACGAGACATCACTTGGCGTTCCACGATACTTATTGGTGAAATTTCGTGCCGGTTGGTGCAATATTAACTGAATAAACCCCTTGTGACAAGAAGTTATCTGGTACGAAAATAACGTCACTTCGCAGGGCCGGATCCAGGATTCACAGAAAGGGGGGCGTAGCTCGACAAAGTTGGTGAGCACCGAAAAAGTGAAGCCTAAACGAGGGGTCGGGGGGCTCTCCCCCCGAAAAATTTGACAATTTAAGTGCTTTTAGATGCATTTTCCTGGCATCTGAGAGCAAAATACTAGAATTTTTATGTGATTAAATTTTTCTTGCTAAAAAAATCATTGCTCTGCCAAAAATAGGGGGCGTACGCCCCCCACGCCCCCCCCCCCACTGGATCCGGCCCTGCTTCGTGAACAATGATTTTTGTCGGGTGGCAAACGTTCGATTTTACATGCAGCAAATGAGCAGACTCGGAGAACGAACCCAGAAGTGGTCAGCGGTCATTCCTTCACATCCTGACCACTGGTCCGCAAACAATGGTCCCACCACGGCTATAATTATCCACTCATCGTCCCCTATGTTGGTCATTCATGTTCGGCAGTAAATCCTTGATGGTCAGTAATTAATGCCGAGGAAGCCGACACTTGCCACCTGGATATCACCATCATTCAAACAATTATCTGATTGTTGAAAGGAAGAGATTTGCATATGGCTGAAAATATCGGCACTTTAGGCTGTTGATGTCTTTATCTTGGAGAGGAGAAGGAAAACCCGTTGATCCTTGGGTGGAGATGCACATCATTTAAGTGATATTTGCATTTTAGAACTTAGTTGCCGGCCTACAGCTAACAGCTATCCACAACGCTACTGCACCCATGGAACCTGAAATTGTTCGTCAGGATGTTTTCTCGCCGTCTCCGTCTCTCTCTCGCTGGTTTGCAGGTCTAGCGTCCAATGGAAATACCTAGTATGTCACATTGTTGTTTTCGAGAAAAATGGGTTTATGTGGAATGACAACTTGGAAGAGTTTTTTTGTGGAAAACACTCCTAATTAAAAATATGTCATACAACAGGATTAAATGCAATTTGCTATATTTTACCCCTGATTTCATGCTGAATTTGCAAAGGTAAAAACGTAGTAAGTCACAATTCTGATGACTTAGACGTAAAAACCGAGTAAGTGCACCACTGTCTTTCCGAGGCTTTGGCGAACATTTCGCAAACAAAAACTGTTTATTATGATGAAACAATAGTAAATACGAATTTGGTCTTAACTCATTTTTTTCCAAAAATGTGACTTACTAGGTATTTCCATTGGACGCTAGCGGTCCCCCTCTCTTTCTATCTCACAGTTTTGCAGGTCCCCCCTCTCTCTCTACCTCAGAGGTTTACACCCCCCCCCCCCAACAGGTTTGCAGGCCCCATGGTGACAGCTAAATTCCTGGTCATGATAGGTTCATACCAAACTACAGGTTCTTACGGATGCACTCTAGGTAATTAGACGGCAAGTGGACCTGCACGCCGCGGTCAGACCGCCCTGGGTCACCACGGGTAAAGACATCAAACCACCGACCACTAATCGCCCTTCTGATCAAAATTATCTACGAAATAATCTACAATTGTTACAATATGGCCGACTTCCGGTGACAGCGGGTGTGGTGTCTGTTTTGTTCCGTCGAAACAATGAGAAGGAATTGTGATCTGCAGACCGATTTACAGTTAGGTCTGCAGATGACGAACCTGGACAAGCCGGGTAGACTGGCCACGGATCTTCTAATGGGGTGCATGAGCAAACGGTACCCTTTTCTCAGGCGATGGCTCCATGTTGTGGGGCGATAGAAGTTCTTAAAGACATTGCCCATCATATCGATGATGAAACTCAGGGTATCTAGGCCTAAACGCCAGGGGGAGGGGACGGACCGTATGCGAAATGGTCATCGTGCATTGAAGATCAGCCTTTTATTTGGTAGCTCTTCACCAAGTTGTAAGAACACAACAGGCGACGTACAGATCACTGCATGAGATTCGCTATACTAAGTGCGGAACTATCCAAATTCCTCTGCACTTGTTCTGTCGAAACGTAACCCAAAATAACCCTGTCCAAGACCGGGTTATTCGTGGCTCGTCGTGATCTACCGTTTGGCAACAACAGCATCGCAACCAACTCCAGCCGCGGGCCACAACAAGTAAGGTGTCCGGTGAGGACCACTCATAGCCCATTGCCGCATGGTTGGACCCCCTCAACGCGACAGAAGGTGACCGCTGAGGCCAGATTTCATGGCCTGATTACTGTGCTTTACAGTTTGGGGAAGTGACCAGAAGGCGGCGGCGATTTCATGGACAGATTAGCTCGAGTTTCCAGTGGATAAATTCCGATATGCTTGTGCACCTGCGACAGATTCGTGTTTCGGATTTGTTCGAGTTGCCTGAGGAAATCCGTGTGTTCTCTTCTGTCATTCAGAGCGTCCTGGTTCTGGTTCCCCTACAGGTCAACTTTTGCACCACGCCACGTGTTTTAGTCGCAGCCCGAGATGAAATTGCGAGCGTTAAATCTTAAGTTTACATCGTCTAGTTTTATGCCTTTAACCAAGAAAATATTATAAATATCTTGCTTTAACTGACCATGGTGTCTGCAAATTGCCAATGTCAGTCCGCGCATCGTTGCATAATTCATCGCATGTCGGTGAGGATGTCATGATATTTTTACGTCTCCTGGGTTTTGTTATTGTCCGTGTTTTTTCTCCTGCATGATCCAAGATGAAGCTTGGTGCTCGTTTGATGTAAGTTCGTAGTCTGATTTGGATGATTTTATGGGGTTTCGTCACAAGTGACCTCGTGAGGCTGTCTTCAAGTGAAATTGCATAACAATGGGTATTGCGATAGTGACGTCATCGTACTGCTAAAGCGGGACTCGACATTTGAGCGAACTCTCCAGGAAAGCTATGGCACTGACAGGGTTAACAGTAGTGGACTGGAATCGCAAAGTGTTTGCGTCACACAACTCGGAAATTTTCTATGCAGCCGCTCGGCAACTCTTGCACGCAGTAGTGAGGTTTCGCAAATATGACGAAACACGAAGTACGAAATACGAAATTGGACTTCATTTCCATGACGTAAGATCACGCTGGGGAATCAGTACTGCGGGAAGCCGTGCGATCGCCGTATTCCGAGTCCGAGTTTTCCAAACCGCCGTGTCAAAATGGCCGACTCGGAAGGACCGGCTACAAAAACCTATAACTGGATAGAAATATGTCATCGAATCTGAGTAAGTAAGGCGTACAGTCGGATCTCAGTGGTCTACTGCAGCTCTCTGAGAAATTTGGTGTTGTAACTCATTTTTGTTAACGAGTTTGAGCTGTAAAACCGGCGCGGTGTCATTGCTGAAAAAAATGCACCGGCATGACCGGCGTCGACCAGTACTGATTCCCCAGCGTGAAGATGTATTTCAGGAGATGGCTGGTACCACAAATTTCGCCTGCGGCAAGAACGTCTTTTGGCGTATGACGTTAGACCGGTTACGGTCTGTATTAAACTTCGGGACTTCGATTGTGGAAGAATACACGACTTTCAATTGAAGAGTCAGAGAATTTGATCAAAGATCTGACTGTAGGAGCGGGTTTGAAGCCTGATGAGTAGGCGGATGCAGAGTTGATTCCTCGCCCCCCCCNGTAGGAGCGGGTTTGAAGCCTGATGCGGATGCAGAGTTGATTCCCCCCCCCCCCCTCGCCTTATTGAGATTGCAGAGCCCCGCCTTATTGAGATTGCAGACAGTGAAAGGTGTTTGAAGACGTCACCAGTACGTGTGAGAGTCAAACACCCTCCTAACGACATCACAGACCATGTCCTGACCGATCATTATGTTCAAACGGTCAATGCAATTACAATCAATTTAACGAGCAGACGATGAAATACGGCTAACAATATTTTGGATGAAAATACCAGGAAGGACTACCACCATTGATAAAGGGTGAGAAGAAATCGCCATGTTTCAAAAGTGCAAAGATTGAGTTTCATCGAATCTATTCACTTCCTCGTTTGTATCCATCAATGCCTTTCTCTCGGACGTGAATCAGTTGAGTCTAAGATTTCAAATATTGTAAAGTTTATGATATCTTGTCAACCGTCAGGAAATCGTCTTTGGTTTAATGAATCGGTTCCCAGCACCCGCTGACCACTGCACAATGTGTAATGGAAGGTTATGGCCGACTAAACAATGCTGGGTGGGGATGACCAGTGCTTTGACCCATGACCCACATGGAGGGACCGAAAAGCCGCCAATTATTTTTGATTCGAATGGCATTTTTGTACTCGCTTCATCAAAATGCATCAAATTGAAAAATTCCTGCAAAAGTGCCAATATTTCCACTTCTTATTTTGCACTTTTATTTCTTACTCCCGTATCAGTAAATTGACCACTCCGCATGCCACAGGCTTTCGGCCGACCCTTCGGTAGTCGATTTCACATTTATTGCTGGTTCCAAAGATCAGGAACCTACTGCCAGGCCTATCATTAGCTAAGGTTACACCTGTTGAAAATACCCGTGTTTTTCCAAGCCCGTGTATACGAAAATCCCGGCGAGAGGTCACACTACTACATTGTAGTTAAGTAGCGCTGAAAGGGTAAATTTCGTCCTGGGTGTAGGCTATACAAAGATTACCCAGGATCTCAATCTTCAATAAAACAATACCCTGGGTGTACATGTAGTTTCGGTAGCTGAACATCACCCAGCATCGTGGTATGACACCTGGATTCGAGGTTGTCTCGCCCGTGGTCACGTGACAGTCTGAAGAATGTCAAGAACAGCTACACTCAACAACTACCGTGGCGCGAGACCGCGAGATTCCACGGGATTTCTAAATAGGACTCGTTCCTAGGCACCGATTGCGGATGCTGGGTGATGATCGGCTACCGAAACTACACCCAGGGTATTGTTTTAGTAAAGATTGAGATCCTGGGTAATATTTGTATATACCCAGGACGACATTTACCCTTTCAGCTTAAGTAGCCCGGCGACAGTTGCGCTGCAAACATTGACTCTTCGGTCATTTCTGAATTGGCACACATTGTCGGAGGCGCGAAAACGACGTCACTTAATGGCTGCGCCATCTGTCGCCGTGCGAAGAACTAACGAAAGCACGGGGATTTCGAAAAGCACGGCGAGATTGCCCGGTGTCTCAAAAACCCGTGTTTTTCAGACACGGGTTTCTCGAAGCCCGGCAATTCATAGGTGTGACTGCAAAAAAACCGGGGATTTTATGTAGTGTAACCACGGCTATTGGCAGGGTTTGCCATCACCGACCTGGGCCGACCGCAAGAAAGTCCGATAGTGCACAGATTTTGTGCGTGCGCAACTATCTGGTAGGCCAATCAAAGCATTGATTGGTCGCACGATACCAATTTGCCTGCTGGATATAACTGCGCATGTGCAGTTTGCAAGAAATCCAAGATGGTGGGGCCCGTCGAAATGATGAATATCCGATTCGCAGTTACCGTGTTCTAGTAAGGGATAGAAGGCGAAAACAGTGAAGTAACGGTTTTCAGCACATATTGATCTCAAATTAAGACAGTTTTCTACGGATTATTGAGTTCATCTCTTTCTCGTTAGAAGGATTAACCGCGATGATACTCAATGTAGATCCAATCAACGACAGGAATACCATCACATAAGCTGCACGTGAACTTTCTACCTTCCAATTAAATTCCATTTAATTAATTTAATATGCTAGTGTTCGAAGCTCGGGTCAGTGTATTCCCATTGTGGAAATGTTATCATTGTATTTCCATGACCTTTGGGGTATCGGAACATCCTGTCTTTAATTAAGGTAGAGATTTTGATGATCGGGCCTCCCCTCCCCAAAGCAATGACTATTCTTAATCGTATTTTGATTTGCAGTCTTAATAATTCATTGTCCAGTTGTCACAGATGTCCGGCTTTGACTCATTAGCCGGCGGTGGGCTCTCGTTATGACCAATGGCTAGAGATGCCTCTGAGAATTCACGGTACATCGATCGGTGTGTCAGGAGGGGTAATCCGAAATAAAAGCAACCGACAACAATTTGCTCATACTCCATGCAGCGTGAAATTTTTTGATACTTGGACGATTTTAACACTGCCATTGACACTAGATCGCCATCTTGAAAATCTTGGCGTCATCACGTGACGCGAACTTCTTTTTCAAAATGGTATTACATGTACATGTATTTGCAGAAAACAATATTTATCTTGTCAAAAATGAAACAGAATAACTTTATTAATTACTTTATATCTACTCCACCGATGTTTGTATCACTCTATACCTTCATACACCTATCTTCAACGATCTATATTGTAAGCGTAGAAAACGACGTGATGGGTAACTGCTTTACAAATAGAAGAATTTCTACTGTTCGTTCCGCGCGCGCACTACTTTTCAAGATGGGAAACCTAGCGTCGATACTAGTGGTGATATTCTCAGATATCGCCACCTAGCGTCAAGTTTTCAATTTGCTGTCTTACGTTGTGGCAGAACAATCTAGCAACGGCTGCATAACTTGATTCTGAGAGCCTATATTCATCTTTAGAAATAGAAATCTCTTTATTGGGCACTACATAGGTGCTCTTAATTTTCATGCTTGATTTTTCGTTTCCAGATACTTTTCTCTGGCATCGCGGAACCATTCTCCATGAAACCGCGTCAGAAGCAGTAGAGTGTTACATTGTTGTGTCCAGCCTGGTCTATCCCCCAAGATTTAGTCGTATTTTTCTTATTTGGGGGCTAAAATGAGCATTTTCTATGTACCTCTGTCTTCTGCAATAACTGACGCCTTTGGGGCCTGATTTAGCCATCGAATCGTGTATGGAAAGATGAGATGTCTAGGATGACCCCTATGATTTTTCGCAAGGCTGAAGGCAGCGATTCGGATTATTTTGATCGGTGAATTAGGGGTATTTTATGCCTTGATCTTGAAGCAGCCGTTCATATTTTAGGCCTACATGTATGCTGGCGTTTCTTGACCCACTGGCCTGAATTGGCAAACAATGAATATCCTGATGGCCATGACTACCAGACTGAAGGGTAACATTTAAAGGGGCAGTCTGTTGAATGGTGTCAGTACATTCCAGGGGAAGGCCTCCTGATTTAAAGGGAGACATCCGAAAGATATTGCCCGGCGGGCACTCTTTGCCATAACGCACAGCGCCATTTGTTAATCGACGGTGACACTACGCTAATCAAAACAAAAACACAGGCCCCGAGAGAGCTATCAGTGAGTTTAGAACACGCATCTAACCCAACAACGCTAGTTTGTTAAAAACACGCCCCGAGCTCACGAATTCGTGGGTGTGTTTTTTACAAACTAGTGTTTTTTGGTTAGATACGTGTTCCAAACTCACTGATCGCTCTCTCGGCGCCTGTGCCATAACGCACCGTGCCATCTGTTAATCGAAGGTGACACTACGCTATAATCAAAACAAAAACAAAGAATGCCCGCCGGGCAATATCTCCCTTTAAGGGGGAAGTCTAGGTGTGGGTATTGGTGATATCCCGGGGATGTAAAGGCCACGGCGAGACACGACCCCCTAAAATCACCTGGGGTAACGAGCATAAAGAGGTCGTAACCCTACGTCAGGCCTAAACCAGGCGTAGTGCAAGGGCCACAACGAGCACTACGCCTGGCTTAGGCCAGACGTAGGGTTACGACCCCTTTATGCTCGCTACCCCTAGTGCCCAAAACGTCGCTAGACTGGGCTTGTCTTGATCTGTGTTACATGGGGAGATGACACATCTAGGAACCCAATGTCTTTCGGGATCAATGGCGTTCGAATCAATAAGTTCGCGAAATCTTATTGACTCCATTCTAGATGAACTTTTCATTGTCTGAGTATATTTTTTAGTCGTCAAATCCATTTAAGTGTAATTCACGCGACAATAAGATGTAAGAGCCAATACAAGCCGGAGAAATGGTCTTTTTTGTTCCATTCGTTGTTGTTTCCTAGTGTGTGTTATAAATGAATACCGGCCGGTGTCAAACAAATAACTGACGGCGAGTAAAGCAAGCAATTCCTTGGTGTCCCAACGACGGCGAGAAAGCATGATTTTTATAGGCGTCATATCGGCGTTATTTGTACAAACTGACCCAAACTGGGATCAGGTGAGGGATCGCCTCATTTCAGAGGGACCTGTAAGGTCTCCCATCCAATGCGCAGCGCTATGCCACATCGCTGTCAGCTGCAACTACTGGACCCTCCAATCTCAAGCCCTGTGCCTCCATTTCGTACGAAAGGTTCTACCAATGTTTCGGTTCCCGTGTGGACATTGTGTTCGATTCTGGCAGGTGCGTAACAGATCAGGGGGGAAGCTTTCGTTCCATATCACGATTCTGGCTGTGCTTTAAAAACATGTAAGCCAACGCAGCAGCCTGATGTAGTA
>NMRB01000274.1:118633-129658 GCA_002633025.1 Notospermus geniculatus
TACGAATTACGAATTACGAATTACGAAAGCTTTATTCACCGTATATACTAGAGAGATACATAGGTACTAAAAGAACAAAGCCATAATACTACAAAAACAAGACATACATAAAACAAATAAAGATAAAAGAAGAGATCAAGGTACAGCACCGGACAAGACAAACCTAAAATACAGCAAGAGATGGAAAATAGATAGAATGAAATAGGCCTAAGGCACATAAAAGACACAGAGGAAATAAACAAAAGTACTACACAAACAAAACATACATAAAATACAACGAGAGGTGAAAGAAAGGTAAAATGAGATAAGAAACGAATTAAATTAGACCTAATAATGATAATAATAGAGATACGTTAATGGTATAAAACAAGGGAACCTTATGTGATTTTTCGCTCAACGTGTAAAGGTAAAAGAATGGAAGTAAGAGTGGCATAGGTAAGCCCACAAACACCACCCAAGCCCAAGGCCAATTTACACGGTGTGTTTCGGACGGGCGTCCAAGACAGACACCTGTGGTGAGCGCTCTTACGATGGTGCAGCGTCCGTCGTCGTCGTCCGTCACTGTCCGTCAGCAGGGCACATTTTGTAACCGCTGGGGCTATTGATCCGAAACTTGGTACATAACCGCTAGGTCATATGACCTAGGACACCAAGTTTCGGTCCGATTCGATCTTGACTTGGCCACCAGGTGGCTAAAACCAAAAACACAAAAAGTGCAATAACTCCTGAACTAATGACTAGATCATCTACAAATTTTTATCATGGGTGTATCTAATGAGGATACATAACATATATAACGGGTGTTTGATTTGACCTACTTTTCAAAGTCATTTAACATTTGTCATTTGTTCTTCTGGTACGTTCACCGAGGTGAGCACATGGTCCATGGACCACTTCATTCCTACGATTCTGTCTGATCGGAAATTCTGTATACACGGTCCGATTTATTCTTCCGTCAATACAGAGAGACTAGTAGGCCCTACATGACCTCCAATGCAGCCACCTGATTGGTCGAGTTGATGCGTCCTTCGTCCGACATCGGATGAAAAAAGAACATCCGTCTTGTGCATCCGACGTCGCAAAGGCCATAAAATTTTGTCGCGTGTGCAGTTTACACGAACCGATTTGGACGTACGATCATGTCGAATCCGACAATCGGATGTAAAAATCGTATCGTGTAAATTGGCCGGAGTGCGCGAGCCATCACTATTTGATGGTCTTGCCATATACCAGTGGCGGNGATTTTCAGTAAAAAGAAAGTTCAATTTGGCCTGCCCAGGTGCCAGGAAATCGCGTTTCCGGCACTTTTAACCCAAAATTTTCGGCGCTTCGTGCCTTTGGGGCTCAGGGAATGGGGGTTGCCCATTCCACGTCCCCCCCCCCCCGTTCGGCAACTCCTGGATCCGCCACTGCATATACGGTATGTGTAATCAGATTTCCCCTGGTCTATGATCCCGTCAGGATCGTGTAGCCTACGTTGTCTGTCAAACGCTGAGTATTATCTCTTCGTTGAGAAGAGTTTGAGCATTGCCACGTCTGCCAGCTCTGGTTGACAGGTCCTGATACAGACAGACGACAGAAATGGGTTGGAAAATACTAGTAAACTCGACCACGTGGTACTCATAACGAGAGAATACGATATCTCACAATGCTCAGGTGAGAAGTATTCGTCCTGCATCGGGCCTACATGCATTAGAGAATGCACTGTAGCCGAATGTGTTTGGTTTGTATTTTATGATACACGTAATAGTAGGCCTAAATAGAGAAAGCGGAATTGTACAGGAACAGTAAGAGGCCTAACATATCCACACTCTACCCGCCCTTTTGATATACCATGTCAAAAAGGTATCAAGATAACAGCATACGAAGTTGGGACAGTGCATGACAGCTGTGGCAAGCCGTTGGTTCATTATTTCAAATAACCAGGTTTCTTTTAAATAAACTTGGTTTCTTTTCAAAGAAACTTAGTTTCTTTTCAAAGAAACTTGGTTTCTTTTATAAAAACCAAGTTTATTTAAAAGAAACCTAGTTTTTGAAAACAAACTTAGTTTTTTGAAGAAACTAAGTTTTTGAAAAGAAACCAGGTTTATTTAAAAGAAACTAAGTTTTTGAAACTTGGTTTCTTTAAAAGAAATTTGGTTTTTGAAAAATACTTGGTTATTTTAAAAGAAACTAGGTTTTTGAAAAGAAACTTGGTTTTTTAAAAAGAAACCAAGTTTTTTTAAAAGAAACTAGGTTTCTTTAAAAGAAACTAGGTTTTGATTCTTTAAAAGAAACCAAGTTTCTTTTCACACACCTAGTTTCTTTTAAAGAAACCAAGTTTCTTTTCAAAAACCAAGTTTCTTTTAAAGAAACCAAGTTTCTTTTCAAAAACCTAGTTTCTTTTAAATAAACCTGGTTTCTTTTCAAAAACAAAAGAAACTACACATGTACATGTAAGTTTCTTTTCACAAACTAGGTTTCTTTTAAATAAACTTGGTTTTTATAAAAGAAACCAAGTTTCTTTGAAAAGAAACCAAGTTTATTTAAACAGTAAAAGAAACTTGGTTTAATGAACAAACGGCTTGCCATAGACAGCTGGTTTTGTGGCGCCTTTATATCGTGAAGTGTTCGCAGGCCAGGTAAACGATGACTGTCGATCCTGCTTCGTGTCTCCAAACTGACATGACGATGGCGAGTTGGCTGACAGCAGACGCGCGCTGAAGCAAACCCTATGGTGTTGACAAGGTATGTCACGCTTTCTGTCCGTTGTCAGGGTGTTGTATTACAAGATGGTGAATGAAGTATTGCCCGAGGAAGTGACACAGCCGAAACGAGAGTCAAAGTACGTAGTTGCCCTATCTTCGTAATGGAGGCGCCACTGCTAGGACTCTCAGACGATCGGGCAGACGGCGCGTCGGACTTTGGTGGCGGTAGCGATTTCCATCGGTTCCCTCGTTATCATCGTCAATATGCGTGCGATTACGGTTGAATCCCGCTCAGCAATCCATGGAGATGACTTCACTTGGTCATTTGTTCCAGTAAGACTACACTCCTTTCGCAGTGTCTCCTCACTCATACCTGTCGTTGAACGACAGGTATGAGTGAGGAGACACTGCGAAAGACAAGAGTAGGCCCGTAGGCCCGACGCCGGGGATGGAAATCAAAAATAAAGGTTCCCCGAACAGCCCGATGATTCACAGTCTTCACTGGCATGAGTGGCTCTTGCGGTCACGTCGTCACAGAGTCCGAGAGAACCTACTCATTGGAAAAGCTTTTGCGTTTTGGCGAAGGGACCGGCTGGCTGAGGAGCCTGTTGCATAGATCTACAACTTACTGTCCACCTACTGTCATGTACTGTAGTGCTCCAGCGGCACACCATGTTTGGTCATCCGCAACCAAATTCACTGCAGTGTACAGAGTGCACTCTTGTACCACGTGATCTTCCGACTTCATGAGTGTCGTATGGACCGGGCTAATGACACTTTAATGAGTTAATGACATATTAAAAGCGATAGGTGATAATGGTAACGACTAAAGGATTTGAATGAACGTGTCCGCCCTGCATGCATGCACTACATCAGTGTACAGGGGGTTGTACAGTGATTTGATAAGAATGGTGAATGGCTGTGTTATTCCCGTACGTTCCATGGTATTTTAGAAGTCAGTGCTGTTACTCTTATGTTAGCATTGCGCATCCTCCCACAGCAGGGTTTTAGCTTCATCCGCTCACAGTGAGTGTACGTTTGAAGAGCGAGCGAGACCAAAGCCCTGCTATGGGAGGATGGCATTGCGAGGATCGTAGACCCATCTCATGTCGGTTCATCCCAATCCATCGGTCATCGGCAGGAAAGAGATCGGCCTATCTAGGCCTCCTTGGAATGACTTCGTCACCACAGTAGGCCTCTGGCCACAGAACACCCTCTTCTACTTGGATCATATTCGGACGAGGCCTATGTGGCCACACAACATCCTCTTCTATTTGGATCATGTGCGGACGACACCACAATAACTTGCCGGACTGACGCCGATGATCTTGAGATACTGTCTTTGCTTCCTTTCAGATGTCTCATTTCATGTCCCAAGCTTGGGTGACCTAGAAAAACCAACCAATCATCTTGGATAAAAACCTCCCGGTCGACTGTTCATTTAATTTCCTATATCCTTATCTATTGTGATTCGCTATTTGATACGTTAGCTTGTGCCACTGCAGGAGGTCCCGGCGAGAGGACAATGATACCCTAGCGAGATACGATCATATCTCGGTGTCCCTGCTACACCGCGACACAGCGGTATCGGGACAGGCAAAGACGCATCGAAATAATTGAATCCGCGGCGGACACAATGCATTGCGGAGTGACAGGCCGGGTTAGTAGCGTCCCATCTGTCACTCAGAATTGTCATCAGTGAAATATAACAAAAGTTAAGTGGCCTCGTTCGATAGTGACACTAGTGATTTCCTGGCGGGACATGGTTTGATCATCCTGTGAGGAGTTGGCGCATCCCGAGGAGACACCGAGGTGTTTCGGCAGCTGGAGCTACGTCCCCAGCGTCTCAAAAGACGCCATTTAGAGGCGAAGACATTCGGGCAATCCATCAAAATTTCTCATCCTCCTGTCATGTCCAATATCCAAGTTCTGGTGTATCCCTACGTTGGTGTGTATAGTGATTAGTGACAATTAGCAGTCCACATCGTAGCTCATGTCGTCTCGTGGCACACCCAGTCTGCAGAGAAGTAGCCTACCTTCTTACTTACGGCTGGTCACGAGAGGGCGTGTTCTTTGGAAAGTCCTCCGTAGAACACACGCAAGATTTCTTCCAAGTCGTGATCCGAAGTGTCTGGAAGACAAGGCATTGCCATCCCAATCATTAATCATTGCTTGCTTGCCCCGTTGATAGCCGGCATCTTGGAACATGAACGCGCCTCATCACGCCTCTACCCCATCCCGTCGGGCGACTGTTCCAGACTTTCCTCCCTCACCTCTCCCTCTAACATGTCTAAGCCCGCGGCCTCGAAGAGAACGTCAAAGATATGATGTGTTGGAGAAACCAAGTTGCAGAAGGGCGTTTGCACCTTGTCGTCAAAGTCTAAAGGGCCTGCATGTCACACTTACTGAAGTAGTTCTCAGTACGTTCTTGAAAATGTTGCCGAACGGGCTCAAACATGTCAAACTGTCTGCGAACGGAGTTGACGTAGTGGCAACTTAGAACATCGAAGCATTACTTGGCCAAGGGTTACACGTTCTAGCCCGTTTTACAATTTTTTAGGACGGGGCAGGACGTTTTGTGAACTACTTCAGTGTGACAGGCCCTTTAAACAGCAAATACCACTGCCCTTTCCCACAACCACCGTACTAACAGGCCTACCACCAAACCACTACGACCAAGAACGACATCCCATTTAGCAAAGGAAATGCAATTAAACATGTTTGTAAGGACAGATCAATCAGTATAAGTCCTTGTCAATTAGGGTGTGTAAGAACAACATTTTTCGCCCCCTTCTAGACCGAGGTGTCAAAATCCTTCGATTTCTACACACTTGTGTGTTAAAGCTGCGTGGAGTAGGGTCCGATGACTCTTACACTACTCGTACGCCATTTAATCACAGGCCACAAGTTTTCAACTCAATTATTTAGATCTCCCTTAACTTTCAATGACAGAATCTAAGAATGCCCCGAAAGAGAGTCTGGCCTCAAATGAACAAGAGCCTTTCAAATGTGCTCTATCATTTTTCTAATAAAAGATTGTGAATGGTAAGAATGGCTATGAGAAGGGTTCCTCAGAATTGAGATACAATCACCGACAACCACAGGCGGTGCTTGCTGAATAGGTTGGTGCTATTATTGTGCTAGTCTGTCAATCAGCCGCTCGGGGGCGTGTTTGATTATAATACACAGCTGCGATTGGCGCTGAGCTAAAATAGGTTCAAGCAAGGCTTGTAATCTTTGGTGTGCTTTAGATTGTGCTGTGGTATAGGACGAACGTCAGTCGAGAAAAGTTGGCAGAATGTGTAATAAGTATGAAGCACGTTGATGGAGTTATAAGCAATCCGGGAGCCGAAGGTTACCAGTTTGTTTTCACGTTGCCGGTGATGAACGACGTCGCTGCTCATTCATAGCTCTCAATCGATGGATGGTGTAGAGTCCTCGAGAGCGCGGGATAGTTGAGTATGATGGAATAACAACAACTTGGCACTCATCATCGCGGTGGTAAAATGGCCCTTCACGTGGACTTCACAGTGTTGGTTTTCATGCCTTTGACATTCATGCTGGTGAAAGGCGATGGATTATCAAGTGGGATTAAGCCAGGAGGAGACGTGGTCAGGAAATGTGACCCTATAAAGATTGAGATGTGCAAGGGACTTGGATATAACGTGACTGGGATGCCAAACCTTGTAGGACATGAACTTCAACAGGATGCTGAGCTTCAGCTTCAGACGTTTACACCCCTGATACAGTACGGGTGCTCGAGCCAACTCAAATTCTTCCTCTGTAGTGTTTACGTGCCGATGTGTACAGAGAAAGTGATGGAGCCTATAGGCCCTTGTCGACCCATGTGTGAAAACGTCAAAGACAGCTGTCAGCCTATTCTGAAGGAGTTCGGTTTCCCATGGCCTGCTGCTCTGAACTGTAGCAAGTTCCCACCAATGAATGATCTGAATCACATGTGTATGGATGGACCGTCGGTTGAAAGGGAGGAAAAAACGAAACAGAAGTTTGACCATACGTTGAAGAGACCGGTCATGACCCAAGCTCCTGGTTATGGGATCCCACTCGGGAAGCACATCCCCCCTTCTCAGAAATCGTGTGACCATCTCCGTCACCCTGAGAAGTACATCTACATCAACAGGACAGATAAATGTGCAATTCTTTGCGGAGAGGACGATCTTTTCACCAAGGAGGATAAATATTTTGCGGATATTTGGATGTCGATTTGGGCTGGTGTGTGTTTCGTCTCCACTCTTCTCACCGTCCTTACCTTTGTCATTGACGCCGGGAGATTCCGCTACCCCGAGCGTCCCATCATCTTCCTCAGTCTCTGTTACAACATCTACAGCATTGCTTTCATCGTGCGCCTTATAGCCGGCAGGGAAGCTATCTCATGTGACACCGACAGCCCCAGCAACCAGCGTATTCTTATACAAGAAGGTTTAGAGAACACCGATTGTGCCATTGTGTTTCTGCTGCTCTATTTCTTCGGGACAGCCAGTTCTATTTGGTGGGTGATACTGACACTGACATGGCTCCTGTCGGCAGGATTAAAGTGGGGACATGAGGCTATTCAACAACACAGTAGTTATTTTCACCTAGCGGCCTGGGCTATCCCTGCAATCAAAACCATCGTCATCCTTGTGATGCGGGACGTTGATGCCGACGAGTTGACAGGCCAGTGTTACGTCGGCAACCAAAGTTTAGACACTTTATTAGGCTTCGTTCTAGGCCCTTCCATAGTCTATCTAGTGCTTGGAACATCCTTTTTATTGGCGGGTTTCGTGGCTCTGTTTCGGATACGAAGCCACGTGAAAAATGACGGTTTAAAAACTGACAAATTAGAAGTTTTAATGGTGCGGATAGGAATATTCTCTGTGCTTTATACTGTCCCTGCGACATGTGTCATTGGATGTTACATTTACGAATACACGAATAGAAACAATTGGTATAGTAAGAAATACACAACGTCACCAAACATTGAAATATTTATGTTAAAAATATTTATGTCTCTTGTGGTTGGAATCACAAGTGGTATGTGGATATGGACGACAAAAACGTTAAGTTCGTGGAAGACATTTTGTACGCGGATTTGCCATCGGAGACGGGAAAGAAAGTCAACAAATATGCCACAAGGACTACAAAATGTTCAGTACCAACTAGCGAAAAACCTCTCAGGCACGACATACTACAGCCGGCCTCCTGGTGGTTCGGTAAGAATGGAGAAACACAAACGAACAAAGACGGGGAGTGAGACAACAGTGTGACAAGAGTCGTAAGTTAGTCCCCATGTGGCCCTTACTGCCACCCCGATTGTACAGCCCCTTTACTTGTTCCTTTCCACTGCCAGTGATCAGAAGAAATGTACGCACCCGTTATACGCATGCATCACTTCCTGCACTCTTAGCCGAAAAGGTTCTTTGGTGCCACACCAGGAGAACCCTCTGATTTAAGAACCTTGGGGTTGTTTAAGAACCTTTAGAGGTTCCAGATAGAACCTTTCTCTCAGAAAAGGGTTCTAACTGGAACCTTTATGGCTTCTTTGGCGACAGAAAGGTTATGTAACCCTTTTGGGTTCTTTACAGAAGGTTCTATATAGAACCCTGGGGTTCCTCTGGTGTGGCACAAAGAACCCCTAAAGAACCTTTTTGGCTAAGAGTGTGATCGCAAGCGGTCTTCTGAGTTGGTCGGTTGTATCCCGTGTAGATAGTACTATAAAGTCAACATTGTGAGACAGTGGGCCTACTATACGGTCATGATTGCCGACTTTTTGGCAAAAGGTACGGCACGAGGAGTCTCACAACGTCGACTTTACAGTAGATACCCACATCTCGGAGTCATGTGTATTTCAACTTGTAAATATCTGTAGATATTGAAATGTACATTGTGCATCTCTCCGCTTGTGCATCTCGGAAGATGAAGATAGGAGTTGGATGCACCTATGCCGAGTCAGAAGAGCAACCAGATCTGACGGGTCGGCTGCTGGGTGAGGTGTGATGTACGAAGAAATGACAGCCGTCAGGTTTTCTAATGCCTTTCTTACCTCTCAAGCAGCTGACAGTGAAGAGCTACACAGACACGCGTATTGCCGTCAGTGTGTTGAAAGTCAGCTTTCACCATCACTGACGGAAGCTCTAGCCAGCATCTTGGCAGGTAGCGCGGCTGTGTTACCACAGAGCTATTAAAGCAATCAATCAGAGCGCTATGGTAAAAATGTGTAGTACTTCCCCTCACCTCGCCTGCCACACGCCAGGTTTATTGCCCTCCGATTAAGTTGAAGATTTATAGCTGTACTCCTGGTGATTTTAACTACCATTTACTGAGGTGATGATCAATTATATGTGTATAAATCGTGGCCTAGTTGCTGTACGATGGATTCAAATAGTGTTGACAGAGTCAGGTTCATTCCACATCAATCTCTCGTCCACGTATCTTGTCATAAATCATGGAGGTGTAAATTACTTCAGTTCATACCTCCACGGACGAAATTAACCATTCTTAATACCCCGGAAACCACTGGAACAAGCTTCATGTTGTCTTCAAGTGATATTGTCATTCAGTGTTTCGGGTTATTTTATATACAGGACCAGACGAAGAGACACCTTACGTAAGTCATGGAGGTACCTCCATGCTTAAGTGTAGGTACAGCTTCGGTTTCTTTCGAAACGTGTCGTATCACCGTTGGGTTTGGCAGATTTCTCTTTTATTTCTATTGCTGCAGTAGCACACTACACGATGTACTCTCTCGTTAATGCATTTAACAGCTTCTTATTTTCTCTCTACGTTTTCCTACAAGCTGATTGAACAGTTTCCTTCCAAGATCCGTTAGTTAATAAACTTATCATGTGCAATATTTCACATAATATCGACCTCGCCAAAGTCAATTTGGAAATGCTTAATCCTCAAAATACATTTGATTCAAAGCTAGGACTTTAAGTACACGCGATTTTTCGGACAAAGGCCCAAATGTTTGCTTCCTTATCGTCCATTAGCTTCGCCGTGAACCTTGTATTATTTTACCGGGACGGAGCAGGAAACCTATTTGTTTTCAACATAAAAATCTTCTAGTGCTTCATACACTTTTGAACCTGTTATGTGTAGGAATTTACTTTGCTCGAGGCCCTCATATTGCACGCTGGTTTTTCTACCTTTCCGCACCAACGCAACCCCCAGGGCTTGAAGTTACTGTTGGTCTTTGATCGGGGGATTACCACGGTGTGCCAACGTATGTTTGGTGTTACTGTGCTGGGGTGTAACGTGCGTGAAGCCCGAGGCAACCGACCGCTTGCGTGTTACCCTGGGGGTGTACATTTTCCCGTTTTTCTTCGGCGGTCGGTCCAAGATCTCTTTCTTGTGGTCCATGGCTGTTTTTGACTCGGTGATACCAGGTTTTGCCATATTTGAAGTAACGTGTTTTTATGTTGCCTCCGTCGCTTTGCGAGTTGGTAGATTGTGTGGCCTAGATTGTGCACTGATGGCCCATCTCGGGTCCGTCGAAGGTTCGGGCAGGAACCGTCTCACGTCTCAGTTCTGCCATGGTTGTCGTTGTCGTCATTGCTAATAAAACAAGAATCGTGGAAGCTGCACTGTCTGTTGACAGAGCTGCGTTTCTCCAGTGCATGTCAACAAGTCCGTACATTGTGTTGCCGACATCTGCTGCTAAAAACCTGTTTTCCACTCGACCATGCCATAGGTAAGGGCAAGAAATCTGTTGAGCACAACGATTAGGCTTTGTCTACACATTAGCGCTGTGAACTTGGCTGTCAAACCGTTCATGTTTACACGCCGATCAACAATGAAGTGAACACAATCCCATTGATGCGCTCAAGGATTCATCAATCACTTCCATTTAGGTCTGATAAAGTTAATACACTTCTTTTTGCATAAGTCCATTTATCACCAGTGATATATGGCTTGGTCGAGCCCCGGTGACTTCTACACTCTGAAGGCATGCGCCGTGTCATAACTGAGCAAATTATCCGTATATTAGTCGTATATCAGCGGGGTTTGAGTGACGGCGTCAGTTAGACAGAGAGACCAACGCCATTCAGTGCTTAGTCACTGTGGTATTCCAGTGCACAGCTGTGTTGTCTGGTGTGGGGGTGGAGGGGCACACTGCTTCCTCCAGATGTCGTGAAATTCAAAATCATCATTTTCCAACGTGAAGATGTTTTCATGAATCGGATATGTGTCTGTCTTCTTTCAGATACGGTGCTGTAAACCCGCGTACAAGCAGTCGAGACCTTTTAGGTGGCAGCACCGACTCCATAACAAACATTTTCTTCCTGTGCTTTTGTTCGGCCGCTTTTTCACGTCTCATACCGGTTGACATGTCGGA
>NMRB01000274.1:130271-155042 GCA_002633025.1 Notospermus geniculatus
CATGTCAACAAGTCCGTACATTGTGTTGCCGACATCTGCTGCTAAAAACCTGTTTTCCACTCGACCATGCCATAGGTAAGGGCAAGAAATCTGTTGAGCACAACGATTAGGCTTTGTCTACACATTAGCGCTGTGAACTTGGCTGTCAAACCGTTCATGTTTACACGCCGATCAACAATGAAGTGAACACAATCCCATTGATGCGCTCAAGGATTCATCAATCACTTCCATTTAGGTCTGATAAAGTTAATACACTTCTTTTTGCATAAGTCCATTTATCACCAGTGATATATGGCTTGGTCGAGCCCCGGTGACTTCTACACTCTGAAGGCATGCGCCGTGTCATAACTGAGCAAATTATCCGTATATTAGTCGTATATCAGCGGGGTTTGAGTGACGGCGTCAGTTAGACTGAGAGAGACCAACGCCATTCAGTGCTTAGTCACTGTGGTATTCCAGTGCACAGCTGTGTTGTCTGGTGTGGGGGTGGAGGGGCACACTGCTTCCTCCAGATGTCGTGAAATTCAAAATCATCATTCTCCAACGTAACGTGAAGATGTTTTCATGAATCGGATATGTGTCTGTCTTCTTTCAGATACGGTGCTGTAAACCCGCGTACAAGCAGTCGAGACTTTGAAGGTGGCAGCACCGACTCCATAACAAACATTTTCTTCCTGTGCTTTTGTTCGGCCGCTTTTTCACGTCTCATACGGGTTGACATGTCGGAAACTGAACACCGCTGGCCACCCACTACCGGGGGCCATCATACGGCACTGGTTTCACTGTTCGTTGGCACTGGGCAGGACACAGTCGTCTTTACAGTAGCACGATTCTTGTCATCGCCATGCATCGAACGTTGATGCACGAGGAAAGCTCACCACGCTTGAGTTTCCGATACACCATCGCCTAACGGAGGCTTTACAGCAATTGTACCTGGTTATCATGACAACCATGAGAAACTCGGATGCCAAAGTGTGAATGGATGTAAGGTTTATGTTGAAACGTGCCTGGAAGACTATGGCATATCATCAAACAACCTTTCACCATTCATATTAACACTAATCCATTTTCTCTATTATATGCGTGTTCCTTTTTCCGTGTGCACCAAAGAATGTGGTCAGAATTCAAACAGGGACTGCGTCACCCTGTCGATTTTCAATTATGAAATCGATGACTGACTTATATATACATTAGATGTTCTTTTTACGTCTACTTTGTCGTTGCCGATGATTGGTCCTACCCACCAAGGGGTTCAGCGCCATCTGGTGGCGTCATAAGATACGCCAAAGGTGCTGTATGACGTCACGTAGATCTGTGTACTCCGTCTTTTTCTAAAGTTTGCCAAAACATAATAGACCTTCTATCCGGTAATGTAATAATAACACAATTTAGCCTCTAGAAAAACTCAGCTCTGGATAACTGCTTAGAAGAAAAAAAACTCTTTTCTATTACCATATGATAGACCTGTGGGCATGACAACACTGTCGGCTTATCCTGTATATGAGCAACCCTTTTAACATTTACATTAGAACGATAAACCTTGTACAGGATTCCAAATAAAAGAATACGCGCAGCTCAGTTTTCAATAAGAAAGTGCCAAGGATATATTGTCACGTGATCACGTCGTCATGACAGCACACAGTGTAATGTTATTCATTGTTATTGGTATTTGCATGTTTTGTTGTTTGAGAAAAGCATTGCCATTGGCACTGCTGATAGGCCCTTTCATGTACAACAGCTAAGCGCTGTGAAATCGACGCCAATATGACACGTCAACAATATCAGATTTAAAGGGACTGTTGCAGTGACTATGCCGATCCTGTGGTGCCGTCTGCTTCTTCAGACCTAGTACATGATCGCACCTCTATCATCTGAATAAAGGGATGCGCTGACGTTTAGCTGGGTTCAATGGGGAGGTTTAGAAATCAAACGATAAACGTAAACTTACGACAACGTTATTTTTCGTACTTACACATTCACCAGTTTTTTATTACATTTTCGGTACAAAAATAACGTTGTCGTTAACGTTTACGTTTATCGGTTGATTTCTACACCTCCCTAATCTCATTGTTTGTGCGAGATTATCGCTGATCCGGTCGTGTTGAAATCCATGGTCCCTTTAAGTCAGGTTCAAGTGACATCTATCCGTGGCCAGCAAAGTTCTCGGTCCAGTCCAATGGATATCGCGTGTTACCTGTCCTGTTTCCTCCAATCACGACAAAAGCAGTTGCCATATGCCCAGAGAGGCCATTACACAACATTACAAGAACCAGACCAAGCGAACCATCGATTGGTCACCTGATCATGATTCTTTGTTTACCGAAGAATCGGGTTACCTCCACCCCAAAGTGGTAGGAGTCCAATGTCGGAGGTCTCACCAAACCAGCCTTTGTTTTCAGCGAGTTTTCAAGGTTGTGTCTCCAAGACACGTCTACCATTGCGAATGCAAGTTGCATTCGCAATGGTAGACAAGCATCCTAAAATACATGACTGTGTCAAGGCGTATGGTCACTTTGCCGAGCGTCGTCCGAAGGCGTAGCGATGTGAACCCTTGTGGTTCATGATGAAAGCAAGGCACTTGAATCTGCCATTGCAGCGAACACCTAACTTTTTGGCCCCACAGACCTATCCATATGATTTTGCTTCCATTGTCATGAATGTGGAGATTAGTAAGATCCATCCTGCAGTGGTGCTTTCCGTCTCACAATCCTCTCCACCGAGTACGGGTTAATGGTAAATAGCACGAATCTCGAGGCTCGGAAATCACCCAAATCACCACCAGCAATCTCATTGAATTAGAGAAAATTGAAAGTCAACATTGGGTGGTAATTTTATAAGATGGCAATGGCATGAGATCGGCTGGGATGAATCTTTGATCTCGACTGAATAAGATCGAATTGGGCGTAATTGATGCCTGTGGAAAAAACATGACGATGATACGGATGATGGTGGAGGCACGTTTCGTTGCAGTTGACACCAAACTATGAGTTTTTGGCAGCCTCCCCGTGTCAAAATCGATGGTGCATCAGTATAAGTGCATGGAACACGCTCCGTCTCATTTCCTGATCAGGTTCTTTGCGAAGAGTTGCTGAGGGAACCATGACGTCGATTCCGCCGAGTGCATTGCAAGGTATCCCATTCGTACGTAACACTTCGGGTCTTTCCGTCATTCTTCGGAATCTGGCACTGACAGTTTCGCGCTCAAAGTTGAAAATGAAGGTATCCTAGCTATCGGCCATTCAAAACAGAAATATACTCCAGTTGGAGTACCATTGCCGACCATTTCTTCGGCAGTTTCTATAGCGTCATGGGACGTACAGTTCGCACTTTGTAGCTCTGATCACAAGATCTAAGATTTCTGTCCCACCGGTGGCAACATCCGATTAAGACATCCCAAACCCAATTTACAATACGAAGCCACAGCAAGAATCAGCCACCGACAAGTGGCGGGAATATTGTTCTTTGTACACAGGGCGGACGCAAAGAGCAAAGACGTATTTTTTACTCTTTAGATGCACAGAACAGAGAGACAAGCTACCGCACCGTACCCCCAGGGACTGGCTACCTCAAACGACTTTTCCCTGTGCGGCAGATTAAATTTGCGCGGTGCTTCTCTGAATCAAAGAGATTTAATGGAAGCCGCCGGAGTCGTATCGTGGTCGTAGGAAGCCTGTCACCGGCGGTTTGGTCCGCTGTCGCTGACAGTCCGGAGCTCCAGGGCCGTCATTACATCTCCTACCCACATCCATGTGACCTTGCCTTGTAAAGGCTACTCGCTGCAGCGGATGCTTGTCTTAAATTAATTACTTCAAATCTTCTTCCTTTGAAATCTGATTCCTCAGTCGTATCTGGGAGGAGTTACACTTGTGTTTTATGTTTTGGAGTACGGCGACACGACAGGAAGTCACGACATCGTCTCGCGCGCCGTGACAAAGAACGAGATGTCGGTTAGTCCCTTCATGCTTACTACCACATTCAGTAAGCATTATTACTGCATCGTTGCTTTCTTGTGTCAAAGTCGGGGATTTAAAGTCCCTGAAACAGGCTCACGCAATCTATACATACATGTGTCTGTCATGTCTACATTGTATAAGACAGAATGTCATGGAGTCTCAAACACATCAATGGTGAATTTGAAGCATCCAATGCCGATATCCACCTTGTGTATTGTCAGTACGTTTCTTTGACATACAATCAGGTCAGAGATGGTAACAGCAGCAGGCCTTAGTGTTGATAATGTGTTACGACTTCATTTTTTACATTCAATGTTTGTAAACATTGATGTTTACATTGCGTTACTTTGGACTTTTGGGACATGCCAACCCACCAAATTGAATACTTTCAGTATCAAAAGAATTTTTATAGAGGGGTATGCCACCAACAAATTACTCATAAGACAAAGAAAGATTGGACACAAACAAATAAAATGTAAATAAACAATGATTTTCGTGGCCCGCGAAAATACCCGTGATACATTATATTTAAATCCAAGATTCCTTGGTAACAGTGCTGTTTGCCATACTTATTTGTTATTGTGAGTAGAGCTCAGGACAGAGAGCCCACAAAACGAATACCTAAAATAGTAGCGCGTATTTACACAAGTGATATAACTAAGTTCATGTAGAATGTCACAAGAATGTTTCGTTTGATCACTATCATACTTATCCTTATTACATAACCATCCGACACGTATTAAGAGGCATTAAATATCAGTTATAGCGATATGTTTATGTTGAAAAAGACAGATAACCAAACGATTAACTGATAATACTGTGTACCCTTACAGTGGGTATAGATCATGACAGTGTGACAAGACTGTAAGAACGGCTACATCCCGTCCGTATATGTCATACCTGGTATCAGTCGTCGTGGAAACAGTAATAGGGAGGTTTCGCAAGCGCCCGGTTAGGCCATACGACGACGTTTATCTATTGTTTGGGTATACCCACACAATAGATAAACGCCGTCGTAGGGCCTAACCGGGCGCTTGCGAAACCTCCCTAATTTCTACGCTTGGCCGCCTCCAATGGACTTCTTCTGTCTCGGGTGCAGAGGCCCCACTTTTTATTTGGCGACATCGCTGACTTTTAGATTCACTGCCATGTCGTTGGATGACAGGAAGTTTTCTGGCCACCTTACCCATGACTTTGACAATCTTCGTTACAATGAACAGTTCAACTTTTAACCCGACAACAGTCAGATAAATCTATAACAAAATTGAAATATACCTGTATCAGTCTAATACACCACTCCAGCGTTCAGTCAGAGATTTTCCGAACAACGCACAACAACACTATTCTTTTGTCGATAACATAGAACACCATTGCTACACCTACGTATTCCAACCAGGGCCCTGCCTGTAACCTTTATTCATTTTCCAAAACAAGATCTCAAACGATTTTTAAGTCAAATTGAAATGAAAGGATCGGTGATCAAAGAGCAATATCATTATCATAGGAGATCCCCATCTTTGTTGCTTCATTGATCCAGCTGCTTAGATCTTTCAGCCGGGCTGTCATGCTGTAGCTAAACGGTATCCATGGATATAATAAGTCTGCATATGTATAGTTATGAATCTGTTGCAGATATGAAGCGTAGATAAAGGCTATACAACTCGTAAAGGTAATAGGTAACATGTACAATGTACGGTATATGGACAAGTACATTGGGCTTAGAACGTATACGGCTAGTTACGTTACATGAACTGGAATTTGAATGAAAAATTCAGTTCTCTTCAGTTAATTTAACTTCTAATTAGATTTTGAGGATCCCCGCCCCACTTTCGTATTTGGTATTGGCAATGACGATTTTAGCTAAGTAGCCTACGAAAACCTTTCTGTCATCTTGATGTGTTACGTAAGACCTGACGTGTTACGTAATACCAGGACCGTCACTGTGACACACAATGTTTCTTCCCACGAAATACCCCTTAATATCATAAGTATTGCCCCAATACCGAGAGTGGTATTTTTAATAATAAAATCAGTGCCTCTCTCTTAAATGACGTAGTTAATTACAAGCTTTAGGGCATATTCCCTGATCACTTTGTAGACCAGCATCAACCCCCTTTATTCCTAGATGAAACAATAGACATGGACTGACACACTCGCTTCAAGGGAAGACAGCATCCTAGCCACGGCTAATTCACCGCCGTATTAACGCTCTCCCTTTTCTAGGCGGAAAATCAGTGAAATCTGAGGCGGCCTGACGAACGCAGATAATGGATTTTAGTAATCATCATTTAGAAATTATCTTATAAAACCTTTTGATCTTTTGAGACTAGCACGCAGGTTAATGCTCTCGTCTCCTGCTTGGCGAACTAGGCTTCCTTTCATACCCCCTTTAATCTTCGCTCGCTAGTTTCCCAGTATTTTTTCATCTTTTTCTAGTGCTTTGATGACGATGGTACTTAGGTTGGGACAGATTTTCATTTTGTGAAGGTGATCTCGCTACGACGTTAAGCCCATTAGGTAATGCGTTTTCGGTGACACGAAAGCATCATTTTTTATCCAGCAGATTAGTCTTTTAAATTTTTTTTGATAAAATGAATGAAAATTTATAGAATGATGTTTATACTTCATTCCTGCTAAACAAATGACTCAGAAACAGCCGTAATGTCGAAATAATCCGCTTTAAAAGATGGTCAACATCTGGTCACATTTTCAGTTCGTAAAGGTTGGCTATCTCTGGTCTGTATATAAGTAACCCGTAAATGCTAACGCCCTTTCCTGTAGGGAGGCCACATTCTGAGGTACAAGATTTCATCTCAATTTGCTGTGCTATCGTTTTTTAAACATCCGATGTAGTGTTGTGCACATCTCATCGAGAAGATGGAAAAGAACGGAGCTTGTTTCCAGGGTTTCATGTGAGGTAACGAGAATGTTTGTTAACCGTTTACCAGTTAAAGTGGTCGATGATGAGTACAGTTTTCATATGGTAATTTCTATTAGCTTTACAATCATAGTGTCTATTCTGACAATCAAGGCATTTCTTTATAAAAATATCGGTTATTTTCTGTAGATTGTTTCCGAATCTTCTCGCTAGGGGGAGTGTGAAGACCATCTGTTCATAATGACGTCATTTCCGGTACCTGTCAGACGAGAGGTCGGCATGATAGATCTCATTTCAAAAACAAATCTTGTCATAACCGGAAGATCTTAACGAGCTTTTTATGAACCCTGTCTTGAAGATTCGGAAAAAGTCTGGTTTATATAATGAGCTTCATTGTACTGAACTTTCCATTTGGCGCCATTGCGAGAGGATTGCGGTCACAGCACTTGTTATATAGACCGACGTCACGTACTTGCAATCTGCCATCTTGGTTGCTACGGGATTTCTTATGCAAATGACTGTTGGCTGGCAAAATCTGGTATTTTTACCAATAACATGATTTGGTTTGCCTACCAGACAAGTGCGCGCGCATGAAATCTCCTTAAAAAGCCAAGATGGCGGCGGCTGTGGCGAAACGACGAATTGCGATAGACAGGAGTTTGTCTATATCTCAAGTGCAGCCACAACAACGTCTGCGGTGGGTCCAACTTACTCTTTCAAAATAATATATCATGGAGCACAGGGTATTAAAAATCATTATTGCTGCCGATAATCTATCGTTGTTTCCATTAGTATGATGTACACGTTTTTGTAATGGAGTTCAAAGATACAATGTACATGTATTTCAAATATATCAGGGCCCGGTTGCACGAAACTCATGACAGCGCTATCTTGGTGTTAGCGCTAACTTGATGTTAAATGACGTAAAAGAACAATGGATTTTTACGTCATTTAACATGAAGATAGCGCTAACACCAAGATAGCGCTGTCGTGAGTTTCGTGCAACCGGGCCCTGAAGTCTTAATTAGTTCTCTAGGAGAACATTAAGAAAGATGTATTTTATGGTCTTTCAATTTCTTTGAAAGTTTCTCAAACTCACAAAGATTGTTTACTCTTGAATCTCTTATTAATTAACATCTCGTGTTTTCTTACCATGACTCGTAACTTTATGGTGAACTATCGTAAATTAGCTAAAAAGCCTGGCCAGTGTTTTTGTCTGATGGTTGTTTTCGTTACCGGGATATTTACACCTTTCTTCAGATTCCGATGGTGATCTTTGCTCTTTTCGATAAGATTCCCACGAAGATGTTATGAATGGTTATGACCATAAAGGAATCAAATAGAAATGTTTAACTGCGAACGATGAACTTTAAACTGAGGGATACACTTCATGTGTTGCCACCAGATGTCTCTCACTGCCTGAATTTTGGCTTTACGTAATAGGCAGGAGCTTCAACTTTTTTTGTGGTGAAGGGGTACATGAACCTGTCAACTTGATGCTTTGAATTCCATTTCTGACGATAACAGAGCTATTTTCAGCACAATTAATGTTCCACGTGCAAATGTACGTTAGCCTATTCAAATGTACACAGATGACCCTGCGCTCTCATCGTTCGTGGGGTTCTCATTAACTCAATCCTTTTGTATCAAAAGATCAACTAGTCGGAATTCAACAAAATTTGTAGTAAACATGCAGAAGGGTCTTGCCTATCATGTGGAAGACTCAGAATGCAAATCTGTTGAGGTTTAAAGGGATACTGTCCACATTTNGTTTCGGTGTACGAGACAGCTGATGGGCCTTTTTTTCATGACCAAGTCGGATCCATACTTTAGCTATCCTTTTCATTTCTGTGGTAGTTTTAAAAACACACTGGCGTGGTTGCCAAATATAAACATCGGTGTCAGTGTAGATGTACATTGGCGAAGTTCTTGTATATGTTTTGTATAGGCCTACCACGTTGGGCCTTTTTATGAACTTATCATTGACATTTTGTACATAGTAAAGACATTCATGGATTCATCAGGGTATTACCTCGAGTGGACACTCTACTCTACTCGGGTGAATGTCACGGAAAGCGAGAACACCGAAGCTGAGAGTAATAGACCTTCCCAAGAGGTCTGTGAGACCAATGAGTTCGAATCAGTCTCGCTCAAGGAGTGCTCACCGAGAACTCCTCTGCAATGGCGACTTACAACAGGGTTTATGCTGACTCATTTGGTCCACTTTTTGACATGACACGAACAGACTCCCAAAATCATCCGCGGAGGTGCTCCGTCTTCTGTGACATTCACCCGACCTTGTGCCCACGAGAGGTCGTAATTTAATGGCGTTTTATGTAAGAATTCTTGTCCACTGACGTTTTCTAATCTAAATTTGGATCATTTCGACAAATTTATCGAAGTATACATGGTTGTTTCCATGGTTATACTCGCATAGACCAGAATACAGGGTGATAATTTGGTAATTTGTTTGTCCTTTTTCTAATCTTCGGTCAAACCGTTCATGTTATTGTATCTTATGATTATTTTTATGAGCAGACGAGAGAAGTGTATCAATTTGTAATGTATGATAGTGATGTTTTACTGGCGAAGCAAATGAGGTGTGATATGAGGAGAATATAAAAGTTTAAAATATGAAATACGTCGTTTTTTTCTTTTGCTAGCTTCCATATCTTCGTGCGTGTGGCCTACCTTCTCTTGTGGTGGTGTTTGCGCGCAGACGTTTTCGCACGAAACGTAGAAGTTGGATCATTGGCAGGCGAGAAGGCATTCAGAGCTGGTACCTCAGCTGATGGAACCTGCTCAAACCAACGCTAATATTCTTCTGTACTTAAAGGAAACTTCCCCCAAGTATTTTGTTCAGTTTGTACCAGAGGACAAAAAAGTGCCTTCAAATTCGTCCCTTGTTGGTTGCCTTCACCCCTTGTGCTGTAGACTCAACTTCGACAAGACTGATCATGACTGGTCCTGAAAGCTTCGGGAATTCGGCGTGGAGATGGGATGGAAATCTGCGATCTCGGGTACCTGTTTTCGTACAATTACAGGCCACTTATTCCTTCAGATCCAATCACCTTTAAGTTTGGGCATATCAAATTTGAGGAAAGAACACTTGAAGTGTGGTGCTAGTTGCTTCTGATGTAAATATTTAGAAGGAGGAATCTGGTTTTCCTTGAACTTGTCATTGATGTGGATGGTGGGGAATTCTCAGTGCATTAGTGATGTTCAGTCATTAAGATTTCATCTTAATGGAGGGCCAATTAGCAAGGAATGCCTTAAGAAGGAATGGCTGCACGATCTCCAACCGTTCCACTTCTCATAGCCATGACCAGTCGATTAGCCTGTGACGCTATACGGTCTCCAGAAACATTTCAGGACAAGTTGGCACAACGCAGCAATTCGACTGCAGAAAATCGAACCCATCCATTGCTTCCTCTGAGTGACCCTGGTATCCTCTCTCCATCGGCGAAGATCCAATGCCGGAGCACTGAAAAACTTTTCTTCTCGTTTTCATTATCACCAAACTGAGTATCTAAATTCGTCAAAATGACAAGTCCAGGTTCGTTATTTCGACGAACATAAACAAGTGTTCATCAAAATGACAAACGTGGACTTGTCATTTTGACGATCCCTTGTTTATGTTCATCAAGGGTTCGTCCAAGTCACGAACCTGGACTTGTTATGACGAATTTAGATACTCAGTTTGGTGATAATGAAAACGAACCTAAGTTCGTCATTTTGATGAAGAAAAGTTTTTCAGTATAGCAACCCGTTGTTGAGTCAAGAGGCAAGTTTGAAGTAAGCTGGTCGAAATCATCAATACGCCCAAATGTTACCTTGATGTTGGTTGGTTGGTGATTAGGTGACACCACTCTCTGATGTTCCTTGAAATCAAGGAGACAATTTTGAACTCGAGCAAGTTGCCCTACTCCTACCTCTTTCTGCATCATCATACCGATGACTTCAGACATGTCAGAAGCCACTTCCATACAAAACCACAGGTGAACATTCTTTCATTGTCTCCATGTTTCTGATGTGGCTGCCAAAGCGCTGTCACATCCGACCCCAACCAACCAACACATGCATGCAAACCTCCTCACTCTCTGCACATCGTGTATACACGCCGATGTCTAGGCAAGCCGAGCTGTATAGAGAACACCGGCCAATTCTTGTCTCAGTGAAACTTGGCCTGAGGGCCAGGATCAACACAGACGACACTTACACTGCACTGCTCTGCATTATTGCCCGGCACATTTGGCGGAGGTTTGCCTTAACCCTCCCCGATCAAGAAACCAAGCACTTAAAGGTGTTCTTTCCGAAATATTTCTAATCTTTGTGGGTCGACGGGTTCGGCGTTTTAATTACCAATTAGTGTGGTGTACGGTAAACACGGCTGGGAATTTTTAAGGTCTTTCAGTCAATTTACGGAAACCAGAGAGAGGAAGGCTTGGTATCTCTGAGCAGAACAAGAAAAAATTAACCAAATGATCATAAATATGACCATTTTGGTTCATTTGGTACTGATACCAAATATGGCAACACTGACGATGTCATCATTCTCAGATGGTAATGACCAGCAAGTGAAATGGCAAGGCATTAGGGAGAAAGGCGTTCATGTGGATTTTTCGAAAATGGTATGAATGAATCAGGTATGTGTAAATGCTTTTTACTTCAGTTTTGTAACCCTCCAATGCACTTTCACAACAGAAAGGAAGTTAAGGCATTTACTAGTTTTTATCCACGGTTCACGACGTTACCGATGGTCCTGTGCCCGGTTGCACCAAAGGTCGTAGGTGCTGTCTTAAAAGTTAAGAACAAAAATGGGTTGCACCATCGATGTCTTAGGACATCGTCCTAACGTTCCTGCCTATACAGTTACGGCATGTCTTAGGGGTTGTCCCAAATTCCATATCTTGATGCAACCGGGCCCTGGTGTCATATACCTCCGAAAGTCGAAAGCAGACCTATTTGATATCCCTGCCCCTCTAAAGCAATAAAAACAAACAGGAAACCAATTAATATAGTATGGCTCCCGAAATTCCTTGGAGGTTTCGTGAACAAATCCCAGATATTTCTTTCAGACGAAGTTTGGCAATGGCAGTCCGTCATACATGTCATACAAAAATGTCTTACAACGTAACTATTTTAGTTATCCATTCGTCATTGCAAACATGACACCGACTTGACACGAAACCATCAACTGTCAGTTGGACAAGCTTTAATTCACTCTCATCAATATAACGCTTTTTATGTGGGTCTTAAGTACGTGTTAGTGCCTCCTGACAGCCATTCAACATTTGTGTTGAATAAACCAATAGTCAAATAATTTGGGTGGGATCAACCATTTCCTGCAGACCTTTAAAATTCTTCTTGGCACCCATCAACCGCCAACAATGCTGGTTACTTGGACTTTATTTTCTTGTATGTACATTATCATAACATTATGCCTACACGTCCAGCAGGCAAAGAGAAGAAGACCCGAATAATCTATCTTTTGAAAATGTTAAAATATACCAAAGTTTGTATGGGTTTTCAATGTTGAATGAACTCTTTACTGGCATAGTTTAATTTCTGCAGTTGGCACAAAAGTCGTGGTATTGCGCCGCTGGCCTTTTCTGGGAGCATGATAATGCCAGTAATGACATTGGCATTGTGTTGGAGACATGTCGCCGTGTGATTTGCTGGGATTTCTAAAGCATGTTGGCCAAGACAACTACAGCCTACTTTACTGTCATCTGATGATCTGAAAGACAACCAGTCCGGGTGCTTTTATACCCGTTTCTCTTCATTCTTCGCGAAAGGGCAAACATGATTATGTACACATCCTATGAAAAACGAGCAACACAATACAAGATGGTAGGAATAATGTACGTTTTGATTCTCCATTAACTGTGCAACTTGTAAAAACTGTCCAAGATTAGTTTGCCAAGATAAAGAAGGTAGGCGTACATCTCAACTGTCAAATATGACAAGGGTGAGTGAAAGGACACAAGGAGGTCCCGTGTAAAACTTTTATAAACTTCCTGGACAATTTTAGAAATGAATTATTTTCCCTCCGCGTTCACTCAAGTGTACATTATACGGACCTGAATAGAGTCTTGGATCGGGGGGCTTTTGAACAAAAACCCTTCACTTCGAATTTTCTACATGGCTGAAGCGTTTGCATGGCGGTCTTTGGCCGCCCTGGGAAGCTTTCCTCTTTCGAGTCAGCCAAACTAGCCATGGGCCCTTTCCAAATTGTGGCCCCAATAATCATGTTCCGGTAAGCTCTTGGATATTATATTCTGATACGCGGCACCTTGGCGGAATGTTTCAAAAATACTCCCCTGGAAATCGGGCGTAAAAGAACGCAATATGACATGATCTTCTCTTTGTCCTCAACATTACTGTGCTATAGACTGGAAGTTGGGCAGAGCTGGCCGTACCTTGTCTATTATACCTTTATAACCCTTTTATTTTCATATGGCGACTGAGCATGGTGTGAGAGCGCGACAGCTGGATCATGACCGCACCATACCTGGGAACTACACTTCTAAAATGCTCGCAAACTGTCAGGTTTACTCAAAAAGTAAACAAACGTTGGCTCACACCTTTATGCGTAGTGATTTGCCCATGCTCGATCGCAAACTCTGCGTCACTTCCGGTAATGTGCACGCAGGGGAATGTTGACTATTCACCATCAAGCACGTACCGGATGTTGTACTGAGTTTAACTGGATATGATCAGGAATTGTAGAAGGAAACCAGAGTATCCAGCCAGTCCCAACGTCGGATGCGAAGGTAGTGCGATTAGGGAAACTTTCTGTTGAACATGATCTAAATGCATGGTTGCAAGAACAAACACAAGCAAGGAGCTTATAGCAAAATCATGAGTGAGTTTTAATACGAAAGATAACCACGCCGCTGTTCCAGCTTTAAAAGGATTTAAATGGGTTTTACAGTATCTGTTCATCAGGTAATTGGTCGGTGATGTGTCTACTCTCATAACTATTGATATACTATGTACACTGGATGGACATTGTATGTAGATAAAGTAATCTCGCGACTAAAGATTGAGTGCATATCCGCCAAAGAAAACACTGTTTAAAGCACTGAAGGCGACAGTTTGAAGATATAGCTGTTAATCTGTTGAGTAAAATATCAATATCAGAAGATTGATGACAGTCGTGTTGTTGGTTATTGAGAACGGTGTTGCTGTGTACAGTCTACAGTCTATTAAATGGTCGTCCGTTGCTACCGAAATCAGCCGATTTGAAATAGCAGAAATCTAATAAAGTCACAATTTTGGGCATTTTGTGATACTGCAATTATGATATCAAACTTGGCATGTCGACTTAAAGGTGCTCTAGTTCGAATTGTAAACATTACGGTGTGTCACCTATTGTCAAATTCTGGTCCTAACAAATCAGATAAAATCGAATTAAATCTCGCCTTTCACAACTTTTTGTTTGTTTTTGAGCGTAAAATCATAAAATATATTTCAGTTACAAGAATATTTATCAAGATAGATATAAAAATAGATAATATTAATGTTTTGGTATACACGGTGCTGCCACCTGTCCGAGGAAAAATAACTATTATAATCAACCATGTAGATAAACAAACCGTAATGTTTACGATTCGAACTAGAGCACCTTTAAATAATTGATTTTAAACAATAAACACATTGGCTCACCACACGATGTGGTAAACATGTAGCCCATGAAATGGTCATCTATACGAAGCTTAATATAATATTTCGAGGTACCATACCTCGACCTTGTCTCTGCTTAAGATTGGCCCCTCGACATGCACAACTCAATATATGAAATTGTCTTCTTCTTATAGCCGAAGGCATCTAAATGCAACCCAAAGTAAACAACCGATATGAATAGCATTTGAACACCATCTTCATAGAAGCCTTGGAGTTGTATTCAGAACTTTTATTTACATTTCTCCCTCGGTGATTGACCTGTTCATGAATTCTCCGTGCCAAACTCACGGAGGTGTAAATTGGGAATGAGGTAAATAAAGGCAGCCATTCATTCTGCACGTCCAAACGTATCCCTTTTCAAAATGACCAAAACCATCGGACAATAATTCTGTCTAAGAAATGTAAACCTCGTTCGACACTATTCAAGTCGGGAAGGACCATGATGTTGTTTTTGATGACAAGTTTTACCGCTGATGTGCCGAAGAATGACCCAGTGATGACGTCACTATTTGTTCTTTTTCTTGATACACTGAGTGCGAAAGAAAGAAACACGAAGTCTTGTATTAAAGAAGGCTAAAATAAATAGCATCGCAAGAAATCCCGAGTTTTTTTCGCCAAGTTCAAACATACTTATCTACGGTTAATTAAGATGTTACCGTGCTTTCAAGCCATAAGAATGGAGTAAATTTTCAAGCCATCTTCGGCCATTCAGTGGCTGACAGCGAATACGTCTTAAGCAGTCAAACAAACAGAACCCTAATGATGGCCCTTGCATTAACTTTCCACTTCATTAGCCCCTTATAGACCCCTGACGCCCCCTAGATCAGGCGGCATGCGGTCACACATAGAACAAAATGTCCCGACCACCAATTACCTGCTATATTCGTCTCGGACATTTGGGGGACTTTCGGCTTAATTATACCACGTCGGGTTGCACCCGGTCAAACATGGGAGCTTTTGGTAAGAGCTCCCTGCTATAATCATTCGAACATACTTATAATGAGTTAATTAGTAGGCGACACCAATCTTTGCGTCACAACTGTTACAAGGGCCTGTGTAACGCAGTTGTACGACAAGAAGATGACCAATCAGGCCGATATATTACAATACGGCAGGCCAAATAACCATGTGATTTTCTGTAATTTTACACCCAATTTCACTTTTTCTGGCATTTCTCCGGTCATTACCAATGTGGCCATTTCGAACATTTTCGACATGATTAGCCGAAACAACTCGTGATTTCAATCCGTTTACTGAAAATTACTTCAATAAAATCAAGATATGCGAGGTGCAGTCTTTCTTTACACCACTATTATGTATGTATGGTCCACTTGTGACAAAAAAAACGTTCATTAACTTTTAAGCGCCCATGGAAATTTCACAGCATGACAAAATGCTCTCTGTTGTGCTTGGTGATGATTGCTCAGTGTGAAGGCGTCTTCAAGTGCTGTTCTCATGTAAAAGGGTAAAAGTACCATGTTAAACTTAATCCTTCATCACCCATGCACCGCCATTTTCTTTCGTTGTTGGCAAGAACAGAAATCATCGGATTTCATTGGTTGAGAGAAGTAGGTCAATATTCAAAAAGCATTCTTATTGGCTGTCAACAGAAGTAGGTCAATATACATGTACCATTCTTATTGGTTGTCGACAGAAGTAGGTCAACATACATGCACCATTCTTATTGGCTGTCGCCAGAAGTAGGTCAGTATGCATATACCATTTTTATTGGCTGAAACTTTTTTCTTCTTTGGTTGTTTACATCCGCTCACATCCGGGACATCGATCTCCACTCGAGAAAAACAAAGATGATGCGTTCGTTCCAAAACCAGGCGCATTCTTTCAAACATGTCAAATCACCTTACATCCAATGAGCAGGCTATATAAACCAGTAACCCCATCAAATCAAGCGTTCTAACTTTCCAACTGCGAGTTTATCTGGCGCCGCATGCGCCTATTAGTGGTATATACACAGAAACACCATCACCTCTGGCGGGTATATACCTATCATGACGTCCATTTCATAAACTTATGTCAGGTAAGACCAGTGCATTTCAGAACCCTGCTGTACAGTATGCACTGCAAGCAGCGACTGGAACGGACGGGGAGTGAACTATAGGGACTGCATGCTGATTGGCTTGGAAATATCAGCCTCGGTTCTGGATTAACCAGATTACTGGGCATTAAATATCGAATGATACTAATGTTCATGTTGAGATCCAGCAAACGCGACCGGTATTGGCCAGCTCAGATGGCATATATTCCTGGCAGGAGCTAATTCGCTCTGACAGGCTACTCCAAATGACATGCTGATCTCTCAGCAGTTTGGTGAAATGGATAAGGTGGAATTTGCTCCGATTGAATGCCTCCCGACTCAAAAAGTGAGAAAGGTATGAGAATAACTGAGAAATCACTGCACACAGCTCGTTTGGAGCAGCGTACTTTCTACTCCGCTGATGAACTCTGCCCTCCAAAGGCAGTAACAGCGGGAAGATACTCGATTGAAGTAATGGCTTAATCCTGTCCTACTTAGTTCACTCTAGTTTAGAGTATGGCAGTTACTGCTATCAAACATCCTCCCTTGGTAAGTGGAGGTTATGCCTTTGTTTACCTTTGGTGGGACAGAACAAAATTCTGTCCAATCAACTTTGAACGCAGAAGAACACATTTATCACCGTATATTTCGTCATCAACTCACTTTGTAGCCATGACCTACGATTGTAGGCCTGTTTTTATGGTAGGCCTATCAGCAGCAAGGGGAACACCATAGGCATGGTAACAGTAGAGAACCTGTGCTTGCTGATTTTTACCCCGGAGACACTGGTAATCCCACCCCGCCTTGATCTTAGGCCGATGACTGGTACTTATTTTCCAGGTCAGGGAAGCCTTACGCCATCTCTCCAAATCCCCAACTCAAGTTCCTTGCCCTGTCAGCTGGAATATATCAGCATGGTTCGCGAGAATTCAACCAAAATGGAGCTCTCTTCATGACACTATTTGATCTCCTGGTAAGCTAGTGAGTGTCTGGGACTGTCCCATGGACGACACCGCATCGCTGGACAGGCCATTTGATCAGGAGACAGGACCCATATACAAACTTCCTGCGCAACTCTAGCGTATGATTAGTTAATGATGGGGCACCCCAGGATATCTTACCGGTGTTGGGTAGCAAAGAAGAATCAAAGACCATACGGTCCATGCATAGACCGCCCTTCCACCGACAGAAAATGACAAGAATAATTAGGTTTTGTTACAAAGCGTATTTTTATCTCCATCTTTTGAGGCCGTGTTTGATATTTGGGTGGGGCGATGGTTTACGGGTTGGTGACGGTGAAATCTCCCATGATCGCTGGGCTGGATTGATGGGAAGAAAGAAGGTTGGTAGGTCGCTTCATCTGCTTGTAACAGTGTCGATTGTCATTGATGCCAATGGTGCATGAGCCTAGCGGCTACCAGAGACAAACATGAGCGATCGTCCTTGGTTTTTTATCATCCCTAGATCGGTTGTTGAACTCTTCGGGAACCATGGGTGTGCCGCAGATCCTCACTCCAGCAAACTGATGAAGCCCGCCGCAACTGTCATGACAGTATCAGCATGCCACTGATGCACACAAGACTCGGGTCTGTCTCTCTTGATAACAGGCGGCACAAAATGGTCACCATTCTTCCTCGATCACCAAAAGAGTGACGAAAAATATCGTCAGCATCAGGTATCCTTGCCTTCGACAAGCTCAAAGTATTCAAGATCAGGTTTTTCGTTTGAGATTCTGTTGAGCATGCTGAAAATTAGCGGTATCTGTTTGACAAAAAGACCGCGAAAACTTCGCTTCCAAGCGATTGACTGATAGTCGAATCAGTTACCATTTAGTTTGTAACACTGGCATATCGCTAGCGCAGATCTTGCCGAAGCTGTAACGCGTTTTCCGAAGTCCTGAACAGCGCCTGCAAATGCAGCCAGCGGAATAAACTGATTGGTGAAAAGTGCTCAAATAACGGCGAATAAAAGCGGTATTTTGGTTTGGTCTGATGAGCTTTGCCTGCTTCATTATACCGAACAAACATCATTCTCTTTAGAACGAAGATGATATGGCTTGAACGATAGCGCTGGCCGACGTCTGACGTGGGAAACTATGCCAACGTGCCCCTCTCTTTAGACCTGTGGAAGTGGAAATCTCCAAGACATCGACTTGATGTCTCCAAGAGTTTGACCACGACACTCATCGAGGCCGCCAAGCCATTTAAGCTGCATTTAGCTGACACGCGGAATGCGGTATAGGGCCGCGGAATCCCCGGCGGAAGCGATTTGTTGTATGAGAAATGCATTGAACTTTCCGCTTACCGCGTTCCGCAATCCGCATACCGCGTGCAGCTAAATCCAGCTTTACAAGTACTGTGTAGGGATGGCTGGTTTTCGGACGAGAAAGCGTCTCACACCGTCCACGGGTCAGTCCCTTTTTTTACCGAAAATAGGCCTACGCATGTCTAAGTAGAGGATAAAAGTCCTTCACATGAATGGTCATTGACCGGATTACTACATTACAAGATGATTATCCGCGAGAAGATTAACACCATTTGGAAATTGATAGAATTTTTTGTACAAATCTTAGCTAGCGAAGTGGGTTTCCAGGCGATTCATTTTGGACTCAGTCCCAATAGAGATTTTGGGAAGGCGAAAAGAAAATATTTTACTCCCCAACACTTTATACATTCTTTGGTATTCTTTGAAAAGTAATGACGTGTAGAGAAGGATTTTATCAGCCGGAGGCCCACAATCTAGGCCCTAAGCTACCACAATGTTCTTTTCCATCATTATTAGAGATCCTGAGAAAAAGGAATGACGTTGGCAAACACCATTTGGAAATTGGCACCATTTGAAATAAACACCATTTGGTCCAGGTTTCGTCGCTCTTTGGTCTTCCATGTCTTGGCCACGGTTTGTCGTACGGGTCAGAAATTTTAACATAAAGCAGCATGCTGAGTTAATAGCCAAAAAGTAGCTGCTATAGAAAAAGGTGACGGAAACTTTATAGAAAAGTCGCCAAAAAGTCGAAGTTTGCCAACTTGGGGTATATGACGTGTCGGCCCACTGCAACCGAGTGCTGTTCTCGGACCACGTGAGAGACGGGGTGTAGCCGTCTTCACAGTAATGCCAATAGTGAGGTTTTGCAAGCGCCCGGTTAGGCCCTACGACGTTTATCTATTGTTTGGGTGTACCCACACAATAGATAAACGTCGTCGTAGGGCCTAACCGGGCGCTAGCGAAACCTCACTAATATCGGTTTTGAGCAGAGGCCTTTGCCATTAGGGCGGTATTGCTCCCTTTGATCACTGAATACTGTAAAGAAAAAGAACAATGAAGGCTAAATACCCGTAAAAGGAGTCTATAATAGGTGATCACAAAATCAAATAGCATGTTGTCTAAAGAATTCCGTCAAGGTGAATTTACACGAACAATAAGTAACAAATAAAACCCATGTGTTTGGCTTGTCGTATCCTGTTTTGGGTGATAATGGCCGATGTTTTCCCCTCCTGGACTCATCCAAGTCGAAATAACTCGAGCTGGCATCCCAAGCATGGAAAGCCTTCACGGTCTCTTTGAACCAGAGATTACTCTACCGCTCGGTCTACCACCACGACCCTCTAAATCAAATCGTCAACCGATGCATACCAGACTTTCCTCTCATTTAAATCACATTATTTCGACATTATTTAGTCAAATGCTCCTGAATGACGTCGAGACCTGCCTTTGGGCAGTGAAGTTGTCAATGTGGTTGTTTAGTGCCCTCTGGTGGTCTTTTATTCCTGGGCGACCCACACTGGTCCAGTTCTTTTGAGGAGATTATACCGATAATGATGCCTCTAAGATATACTTAGAGGTTTTCGGGTCGTGAAGCTTAGGTGTTTGTGTGTTGGGTCATTAGGTATTGTTTCCAAGCGGGTAAACATGAGGTAATTAGGGTTCTCAACTAAAATGTACCCCTCCATCATGAGCGAAGCGCCCCTAAATTGAATAGGCCCCTTTCGAAAGTCGGCCATTTCGGCGCCGAGGGTAAAACTGAATGGGAAAATTAAGTTTTGCCAGAAATTGCAGAAGTAACTGTCAGAAACGCTTGAAATTGGGCAGACATGTTATGAGCGCCAATTCATTAAGAAATGTGTGGAAAAAATTGGGTGTCATCGATCAGTTTTTGAAGATTTCTGCATTTTCCTTCAACTGAACAATAGAAGGTTCAAAGTGTCTGTTAATCCACCTTTGTTCAGGTGTAGAAAATCACCAATTTCTCGAAAATTTTACCGATGACATGCACCCAACTTTTTTCTCACACTTTTCAATGGTTTGGCCATCACCACATTTCTGCCGAATTTCAAGCGTTTCTGGCAGTTTTTCTGCAATTTATGGCAAAGAAAGTCAAGAGAATTTCGGTCCATCTTCTACCCTCAGCAGTCATAGAGTGTTTGGGTTGTGGGTGACGAAAAGGAACAGTCAGACAGTATAAAGTGTATTCCATGTCAACAGCGAATAGTAGAGTTGAACTTTGCGTACGGCATAGTGCACTCACTCACTGTCTCCGATTCCATTGGCCCGCTCCAGGCCAGCACACTCATCGAGAATTTACCAAGCTTTTACCCAAACCTAAATCTGTCAAATCAACATTTAGTTTTCAAATGACACACTGTTTGTTTTCGTATTTGGCGCCCGGAGGCGAATGGTGGAGGGGGTCATGGGGAGCACGCCGCTTTACGTAGTCTCTTGAGGAAGACATAAACATGCATTCCAAAACATTTGTTAGTAGTCTCGGAGAATGCCATCTTGAACTATCATGGGGTTCATGTCGCTTTGTCTGCGGACCACGCCATAGCGTGCATGTAAGTGTTCATCATGGGCCTGGATACGAAACATTCAAACTCGTCAAAAAGCCTTTGGTAGGCCCTATACCTTCAAAATCAAATGTCCTATGTGCAAGAATGTTCAACAGAGATTGTTGAACCAGCAGACCGCGCACTTGGCAGATGGAGGTCCTTCTTTTAGTTCAAACCGCCGGCCATCATGCCCCATTTCACTTTTGTTCTACCCAGTGATCAAAGACTTTTCCCCATTTCGCACACTTTCAACATTTATTTTTCCATCATGTTGTCCGATTTTTTCATCTGATTTATTCAGTTGTTGTCAACGTAAATCTTAATCCTTGATCGGTGACCCAACATTCGACACGGTGCCGAAGGTGTAACGTTGTGAAAGTTACAATAGGGAGGTTTAGAAATCAAATGATAAACGAAAACTTTACGACAACGTTATTTTTCATACTACTACACATTAACCAGATTTTATATTGCATTTCCGGTGCAAAAATAACGTTGTCGGTAACGTTTACCTTTATCGTTTGATTTCTAAACCTCCCTAATGATACGCTCATTTTCCTCATTGCAAATTTGTCGGTGTTGCTCAACTCATGATGTTGTTCTTGCACACATTAACCTGACCGTCCGTGCAAAAGTATGTATGGATAAGTTACATCATCACACCATTTATCCTTTAGTTAGTGAAGTGAAGAGGAAAATCACTGAATAAAGCTCCGCAAATGCAACGAACAAAGGCGACTGACGATAACTGTTGAGATCGAGGTCCTGAGGCGCTCCATAGAGAGCCCAGCAAATCGGCGGTCACCTTTTTTCTTGCCGCTTTTGCTAAAGACTATTATGATCACACAATAGGTTCGAGTACAAACACCAAATACCCTACTTGAAGCTAACTAATAGCAATTCTTCCTTGGTTAATATTTGCTTCTAAGCAAATCAATTCCGCCTGAAACTAAAACAACCAGTTCCAACAATTTGTGCATAATTAATGTGTTAATATGCCGGGTCGATTGGAGAAAGGTGCCGAAAAGGGGTTTATTCACACCCAAAGGTGCTTGAGCATTGATTATAATGAGATGATTAGGAGATTGACTAAAAACACTCCAATCCGTGGGTGTCAAACTTTGCTGAGCGACTCCTGTGTCGACTTTGCATGTGGCAGGCAGTGAATCCCTTGTCCTCCAATCTGATACAGCAAAGAATGTACAGTATAGGCCAATGTATAAAATGGAAGTCGGCCAGCCGATTGCCGTCAAGTTGCCAGCAGTTTCCTTTTGCTGTCGATATAAATCAGGCAACTGTGTTGCGAAGGTTGACGCGTCAGCTAGCCCTTGGAGGAATTATACTGATAATTCCTCCAAGGCTAGCCTTTTTGTAATGCTGCGAATGGCAAGTCGGCCAACAGATTTGTGTCGCTGTGGATGACAAGTCAAGGATATTGCTGTGGATGGCATGTCAGCCACAGCCATGCGTTCCCATGCCCTACCACTGCCCTGGCAAGCCAATAGGTGACGCCCGCGCCTCGCAATAGGCCCGTAAAAGCCGTACATTAGCGAGGTTTGGTACCTTCCGACTCCGACTCCGGCTTCAAGTACCAGATTGAATTGTAGTCCGCTACATCCTTCCGATTTCGTAGACGTTTGCAAATCGTAAAATGCCATAACTTTGTGGCAGAATAATTTTGACTCGTAATCGGAAGTGCGCATAAATCGCAAATATTATATTCGTGTTTCAAGTCGCAACGACTAAGGATTACGACTTCAATATATCATTTATCCGCACTTCCGATTTATAAGGCCAAATTTTTCTCCCTTCAATCTTGGAGGAATTATAGCTTCAATTTATGGTGTTTGACGAATTGAAAACGTCTATCAAATCGTAGGATGTCCATAGCGGACTGCAATTCATTCCCGTACTTGAAGTCGGAGTCGGAGTTGGAAAGGTGCTAAACCTCGCTATTGTGATGCTTTATGGTCTCTTCAAAACAAAGGAAGCATGACCACTGTCATGACTGACCTTTGGAATATTTGGCAGCTACACTTGGTCAACAACCCCTCTAAACCGTGTCCTATCAGTTGTAACAGCAGCCTTGGTCTATTTCATGGTATCCTTGCCAGAAAACGCAGTGTTTGATGGACGATTTCTTCAGGTAGGCCCTACTTTACTCTATCTCCCCGAAGGTGAAACGCAGTGGTTCTTAGATTGTCTTCTTGTGTTGACACAAACGATTCGAACAGCGTTCAGGATCAATTAATGACAAAGTTGGTCAATAACTCATTATAAGCATTCATATTTGTCTTAGCAAAATACTCGAGTGATGACCGTTCATTTGGTTACTGATGCAGGATTTGATGGTCACCAAGCATTTCCCTGTTCCGACGCAAGATTCACGGAAGGCGTACGACCTTCATTCGGGAGGTTGCGCAGCTTTCCAACTCCGACTCCGGCTTCAACTACCAGAATGAATTGCAGTGCGCTGTAAACATCCTTGATAAAAAAGATTTGATAGACGTTTGCAAATCGTAAAATGCCATAACTTTGTGGCAGAATAATTTTGACTCGTAATCGGAAGTGCTCGTAAATCGCAAATATTATAGTCGTGTTTCAAGTCGTAACGACTAGGATTACGACTTCAATATTCATTATTTATCCGTACTTCCGATTTATAAGGCCAAATTTTTCTGCCTTCAATTTGTGGTGTTTGACGAATTGAAAACTATTCTATCAACAATGATGTCCATAGCGGACTGCAATTCATTCTCGTAGTTGAAGTCTGAGTCGGAGTCGGGCCGCTGCACAACCTCTCTATTGTCATAAACTCCTTGTAATCCCCCAGCAATGAAATGGATCACCCCTGAATACTTATGTCACATTTGACGACCTGTAGTACTTCTTTTGAATGAATCATTTGTAAACGTGGGCGTGTGTAGTGTGGTTGGTCTTTTTGCCTGCTCTGGCCCTGTGCATATGCAGCCTACATGTAGGTCTCTATACAGAAGGGTAGCGGTAGGCGTGTAGCGGGCTTGCCGTATCGCAGAATGCAAATGAAAATCGGGTGAGTATTTTTTCTGTCCACCTCTTTAAAAGATGACCATCAGAAGGAAAGTGTTAAAGTAATTGATTCATGGTTTGCCGTGGTTAGAAGGCAACACGAAGGTGTGCAGCCCCGACTTGTCCTGACAATAGCCAGAGGGAGACAATACCTCGGTGAAATGATCCTTGAGTGATTTCCGGAAGCCTCTCCAGCGATTACCAGTAATCTGGACCGATCAATGCGTCAACCGAGGCGATGGACGCGGTTCTCCCTGGCTCTCTCATACAAAACTACGGACACAAGAGGAAGGCAAGCTTCCGGACTTGGGTTGCTCTTGGCGCCATGGATGGATCTAATAT
>NMRB01000274.1:156093-173247 GCA_002633025.1 Notospermus geniculatus
TCTGGGTAAGTTGCGCACGTGCTCCACCATGTTTACGTCAACAACAGCCCTGATTGGCTGTATGCAAATGAGATAAGGTTGGTGTCCCGAACTCATGTGGGAAAAAAAATTTCGCCATCCGGACCAGACTCTAAAATTGAAAATTGCAGAGTCTGGTGGCACGAGACTATCATAGCCCTAGCGGTGGGTTCGGGAACCAAACTACCGCTCAATTTCCAATATCAAAAGAAGAACGACGGAAACACCCGACGTGTTACGAATGTTATTCCCGCGCTTTGGAAATTGCTCACTGAGCATGCGCATAGACACCGACCTGCCAAGATGGCAGCCTACAGTAAATTTCTAACCTACACTTGTTACGAGATTGGACACACTTGGACTCCGTCATGCCTCCAAGCAACCAAGGATATAGCCCACTATGGCTTCAAAGAATCATTCAAAATCTATGCACCGCTTTACATTGTGAGTTTGGCTGACTCCGATCGGCGAGAATCGCGCTGAGAAATCGGGAGTTTTTCATTCTGATTCTGTAGTTCGCTGTGTATCATGTGTATTGTTGTGTAGATTTTGCTGTACATTTCCTACACACTAACACAGTGTTCACATCACGATCACAACATTGTCATTGATCTTTGCCTTCTTATTGGCCTTGATTCTTGATCTTTGTCTGGGGTTGGAGTGCATTGACATGATTTGTACATGTACTGTGTGCAGTTCTAAATGGTGCAATGAAGAATAAAATGAAATGAAGAAGATAGAAGACAAGCATTATTGAACATGTTATTGTTGAAGCAGACTGTCACTGTCAGTTGCACGAACATCACATTCGATTTATTTATACCAGGCATGCCAGGGCAGCAGCAGGGTTTCGGCCCCGCCCGAAGCCAGCGCCCAGGAAGTGGTACACCCCACCCGTTTCAGCTCGCAGGGTGCCGCAGTTGCCCTCTGTTGTTTTTAAGCCCCATACCGGTAAACGCATTTTCCTGGCAACCTTTTTTATTTCCACTTCCATTTGCATGGGATCCTTTTGCTCTATATTTCCAGATCAGTGCCATTCTACGCCGTAAAGGCCTGGATTACTACTTGAAGAAGCTGCTGCCAGAAATCCTCCAGTCGACTCTCTTTCTTGGCACAAATGCCTTTGCATTCATTGCCTCATTTTGTTTATGGAGGTAAGGGTTATCAAACTTCTTCTAATAAAAGTAAAATAGTCTTCAGTCTATGATGTAGCCTCTGAACTCGTAAACCAAGCTACATGCAGATTGGATACTTGAGTTGTATTGTACTTGTAGAGAGTGGCTGTCACTGTGTCAGAAAACGAACAGCATATTTTATTTGGCGTGGGCCAACCGGATGTCAAGATGCATGTCCATGGCTGGCGGGAGTGCATCAGTTGTCAGGGTCTCTGCCAAAAATATTTGGGGGGTACTAATTTCTTCAAAATCAACAAAAACCCCATGAAATTAACGAAAGTGGCCCATTTCTCTTCCTTTGAGGGTACTAGCATAGTACCTTTGGTACCCTCTGGCAGAAACACTGTTGTTGAGACTGTTGTCTGTAGCTTCCGGAAATGATCTAAATTCGAAATAGGAGGTAGAAGATGTCAGCTTCCATGAAACAGTTAAAAAAAATTCACAGTAGTTCATGGAAATCCTCCGTCAGTGAATTTGGTACACTCAGTGTTATATCTAGGCCATTTTAGAGTGGCGCCGCGCCATGCCGCCAAAAGGGGGCGCCATTGTGCCCTTTTTAACCCCCTAGGGCGCCATGCCCTAAAAAAAAAAAAAAAAAAATTTTTTTTTTTTTTTTTAGGTTTTTAGTACCCCCAGACCCTTTGCCATGGTCCCTTTTGGTCATATCACCTTAGAAACTGGCTTAAATTGGCTGTTGACTGGAGTTATAGAGACCTTTTTAACTTTTTAGCTTTTCAAATTCCGTTAGAAGAAATGTCGCGAATGAAAAGTGCCCTTTTCTAGGTTGAAGTGCCCTTTTCGCAAAGTTTGCACCATGCCCTTCTGAAATCCTAGATATAACACTGACACTACCATCTCCTTCCGAGAAGCAAGGTTTCTGATGACAACACTAAGTGGGTTAATGCTGAATTTTGATTCACTTCCCAATCACTTGATCTCAGATGAAACAGCAACCAAACAGTTTGATCAAGAGTGAGCGCAAAGCTCTGCAGAAGAAAACGTTGAACTTGGTGTACCCCGTATTTTCTTGTGTCGATTCAGGTGTTTGTGGGTTAATTCTTCTGCCACAACAGCGTCGAATAATCATTCAAAGGTGTAATTTTTTCACCGCACGCTAGTCAATTGCCTGTGTCTTGTGACCATTACATTTAATAAGACGTTGAGGATTTTGTATCAAAGCTTGACATTTGAGAGGAGCCATTTTAAAAGGGAGATGAGTTTCTTTCTGTGAACACTGCGGCTGTGATTAAAATGTGTTTTGCTGTTGGTGAGAAGCACATTCAAAAAGAAATCAAATACTGTTTTGTCCGTGGGGTATAAACACCAACCGGTAAGACTAAGAGAAGCTTTAGAATTATTCTCTGATGAAGCTAGGTTCTGTTTATGACGATAGCTTACAAACGATAGAATGAACGATATGACCCTGTGCATGTCATGGTTTAATCAAGAATGAGTAGACATCATAGGTATATTTTGATGACAAAAAAGTCTGTTCACAACCTGGGATCTGACCCCCCTCCCAAGACCTATAACAGATGGCGGAATGGGACTGATTCTGAATGGTGTGATTGTGAGAATGTAAATTTTGGACATGTTCATTATTAATCAATATTAACCCACAGATGTCGCTGTATTCAGAGTTTTCAGTTGACAGATTGAAGGCGTAAAGTTTGAAATTTCACTGGCTAATCTTCGATGTGATGGCTGTCAAATTCAGATGATACGAGGCTTATTGACGCAGTTCTGGGTGACATCATCACAAAACATGTCTGCTCGCTGTCTAACTCTGATACACGAGAATGGTAATACCCTGGTTTGAATTCAAACCAACTTCGTTTGATCCCCAAGTTTCTCTTCTGGGGATTGTGTGACAAAGGAACCTGGGTTGTCACATCTATTTTGTTGTGGGCTTTTTGGCCACTGCCTGGGATGATCGATGGAAACTTTGGGCCTAGAGCCATGAAAAAGAAGTGTCATGTTCAGGGCTCACACTTGGGTCTAAAATTAGGGAGAAATAATGTCTCCCTCCTCAAAATTTTGGGAGACTTCACTCTCAAGAGGGAGACTTCACATAAAGTTGGTGGACGACATATCTAACGAAGTTGTTTGATTTCAGCCTCTTTGCAAGAAATTAACACTTAAAATGATGATATTTTAGGGCATTTAGGAGTGGTTGTGGGCATTTTGGGGTGCAGAAAATGCTTCAAAGGGGATCATATACATGTACCCCTAAAAGAAAAGAAAAAAAATTGTGACTTAATGTCTCCCTAGGAGTTATTTTGGGCGAAATTTTCGCCCGACGTCGCCCACATCGCCCCCAAATGTGAGCCCTGACCATGAAAAAGAAGTGTTACGTTTTTTAGGTAATGTCCAGTGGTTCACGTTAGACGGGCGCAATCGCTCTCGCGCCTCTGCGTGCCCGCAAAATTGCACCGAGGAGCTCGATTGACCGTGCTCCTCGGCATCCTTGAAGTAACTGACCATCAAATTTCACAAGCCAAAGGAGCTGTTTCCTTAAGGAACGATTGTACCAAGTCATTTTTTAGCTCACCTCTGTGAGGTGAGCTTCTCTCATGGTGTGTCGTCCGTCGTCCGTCGTCGTCCGTCGTCGTCGTCGTCCGTCGTCGTCGTCGTCGTCGTCCGTCGTCGTTAACATGGGTGGCACGTTTCTAAACCGCTTGGGTTAGAAACTTGAAATTTGGTGTACAGGTAGCCTATGGTAAAAACTATCTCTGGACCGAAACTTAGCGCTGCTAGTTATACACTCTGGCCTGTAGGGGGCGCTTTGTGAAAACCTTCTTTCGGCCGTATCTCCTGAACGCTGTTAGCTAGAACCACGAAACTTTTATGGTGNCAAGTGGACCAGACAATTTCATCTGACTTAGATTAGAGAAGAAATCCGTCTTGTGTAAGTCGGATAATATCCGAGTTCTGTGAAAGTCGGACAAAAATCCGACTTCTGGCTCGAGGAAGGGCAAAACGGCCATGATGGAAATGGATGCAAAGCTCCACCGTGAATAAAAACACATGAACTGAAGAGAAGTGAGGCGCGATCCGACTTACATGTACACGATGGATTTTTATTGGAAATGTATTACCGGTAGACATGTTAGAAGTGACCTGGGCGTTTCATCCGAGATAGCCGAAAATCCGACTTGCAGTGCCCGACTTATGCGATTATATTTTATTTATTGGAATAACGTTACAAAAAATCAGGACTTCTCTAAGCCATCCGAGATGGGCGATTTTCCGACTTGCGCGTCTCTGACTTAAGCGTTTTTTACTGTATATACTCAATCCCATCTGGAATCTATCTACTGGTTTGTTTTTGGCATTAGTACCGGTAGGTCTACCTATTCTTCTTTGTCCTGTCAAGTTTCTCAGCTTAGCTGGGCACATAATGTAGAGTAAACTAAATATATTCTGTGGTGAGAATGGATTGTGTTCTGGACATAAGTCCAGAGCTACATTTGGACTTGCTATCTCACAAGCAATTTTTCCCCTGCGAGGCTAAAAGCAGAAAAAGAAGACAATCTCTTGAAAGCCAAGCCAGAAGCAAGGTGGACAAATATTCTGATGATAAACTCACATTTTTCCAAAAGATGAAACTTGTTCTGTGTAGTTTGAAAAGAACGCGTAACATCACCCATTTGCAAATTAAATCAGCCCCACCACTAATCTCTCCTTGTGAAAAAACCATCGCCTTAATCTGATGCAGAGTATTGTAAATACAGAAATGTTATTTTCGTCTTGATCCCCGATTTCAAAGAAATCCTTAGTTGCTGAAGATACATAAGAAGGCTAGATAGCTCTTTTTGATCTTGCGTGCACAAAAACAAAAAATGACTCTGAAAGCTTTTGATACAAAACCTCTTACTTTTATCTGTGTTCAACAATCCTCTGAGATGCTTGTCATACAAGAGAGAAGATGCCTTGCACTTCATGATTAACTTGTCTAGTTTTTCGCGATATACGAATAGAACCCAGGGCCGTTAAATCATATCATATATTCAGCATAAACGCCGTAGAGAACAGTCGCAGATGACAAAAGTAACCGTGTGTTTTCGCGTCAGTATGAAAGGTGAAAGGAAAGACGAGTGCCATGAATAAAATACGAATCCTAAGATGTTACATTCGCTCACAATAACTACAGAGACATGAAGAAACGACTTTCAGAAAGATTATCTTTATGTGATCAGAACGTCGTCGTCATAACTAATTGTGCGCCTTGCTTTACGATTCGTAACGTACCGTTTCATCTTTCGAAGACTTCACATCCTGAGAAGCCATCCAAGGCTGGTTTTTCTCGCACCGAAAACGCTGTTTCCACTCAGAACAAATCACAGGTTTCCCAGTCAGTTGAGAATAATCCCAGAATTTTTTTCCCGGAGCAATTCAATCTTTGGCTTTATGAGTCTGCTGCAAAGTCCGTGGATTAAAAATGATATTTTTTCACTGCGACTTTCATGTAAGCTTCATGTTCTATGAACAGACTCCTCGAGGGAGATAAAAATCCCGCGGAGTCGCTGAGCAACTTTCCCGAACTCTTATTTCAATGGATCGACTTTCCTCAACTCATTTCAATAGATCAACCAATACATTAAAGGATTTATGATGATAAAAGATGCAGAAATTGTAAGCAAACTTTATTTCTGTTGCGACCATGATTCACACTTACTAAAAGTAAGAACGCGCCAGGCTTTTAATTTCAGGTGAGAAAAGCAAAATGAGTAATCAGACTTTAGAACTTTCCTCCTTCATTTCTGAGCCTGCATCACTTTGCATAATGATGTTCTGCCACTGTGAAACTTCCGAGGAACATTTTACTTGTAATAATTCAATGTCTCCAATTTTGATTTTGTACTTTGTTTTGGTAGCAGTTTGGTTCTCGCTCCCAGAATTAGAATGCCGGGGATATCATCCTAAGCAAAGTCTAGGTTTAGATTTAGACAGGAACAGTTGCCTTTAGAGAACCTGATGCAGCACAACTTCCCAATAGAGCCCATGCCGCCCTAAACCGCCCTGCCGTGAGCCGCCTAGAAGTAGAAGACCACACCCACTTTTTGACAAAAATTCCCACCACCTCTCATGTAGAATACAAAATCACCAATTACTGCCTGCAGCACCACAATCCGCCATGTCTCCAGATGCCGATACCGCCGTAAACCACCTTGACTCATATACTGTTCTCTATTCAGCTTAAATCAGTGGCATTTCATGGCGGTTCAGGGCGGTGAAAGCTACAGATGGAAAGTGCAAAAAAATAGGCGGCTCTATTGGGTTGATAGTTTGCTTTCAACTCTGGGATGATGTTCACACATTCAGCATTGTCTGATTTTGGGATCGCTTTACAATGATCTTTCCTCATTTCGGCTTACAATTTGCTTAATTAAACTGGATTTAGTTTGTAATATTTTCTGTCTCATTTGTAACACCCTGTACGCTCACGCTTGCAAATCAGTTAAGTCATTGTTTTGCCCTCACAATACAAGAGTGTTACCTCTTTGATCTGTGCCCTTTGCCAATCCAGGGTCCGGGCTCCCACACAGGGGTTCTCGTTTACTAAAGCCTGGCATGGCACTCCACTCTTCGAGATGTCCTGACATGCCTGATTATCTGTCAACATCGCAGTAATAGCATCTTATGACTTTGATCCTGAAACTTCTGGCATTTTATCGAATAAACATGGAAATCAGGTTGCAGAGCACAGAAGCTACTTGTAGCAGTCCATCCTAAGGAATGCCTACTCGCTTTGGTGCCATTGTTATTCATAATTGAAATTGACATGGGCTTTGTGTGTGTGCCATAATGTTCGTATTGTCAGTTTGTTTTCCAAAGGAAATTAAAATGCCACAGGAATATGGTCGCTTGCTGTTCTCATTCAATTGCCATGCTTTGAGGTTCCAATCAAAATAGCATAGACTTCCACGTCTTGGGTCGATCAGCTTGTTCAACACTAAGAAGCACTAACAGATGAATGGACAAACAGAGAATAATACGGCTAATAAAAATCTGATTTCTCTTTGCACTCTTGCTATTAATAGATTATAAAGATTGCATTTGCATGCTTTAGAGACGGGATGCGAGGTAGCTCCGTCTAGGCCAGGTTTGCGAAATTCGTCGTAGAAGTTGCTACAAAATGATGTCAGTCTAGGATTAGGAAATCATGTGTGTGCTGATTTGAGTTGGACTCGGGAGGGAATCAGGCCAATCTGCTTGATTCCTATCAATATTTGCGTATTTCAGGGCAGGTCCTACGTGCTGAACGTTCTTCCCATTCAAACTGCCGAGATTCAAGCAACCGGCATCAACATTTTCAAAGAATAACGCAAAAATAGTGTTTGAAAAAAACTGAGACTTTCATCTAACAACAAAAATTAGTTTTTTGAGGGCAACTGATTGATATCTGAGATTTAATGGGGATCTTTGCTATTATTGTTCTCTCTTCCTTGATGTTTGAAAGAGGTCAAGCTGGGCATGAAAACGTACGGCATTGTTGTCTAAAAGAGCCAGAAGCGGCTTCCTTTGCTGTTGCACAAGCATTGTTTCAACCACCATTGGAGAGGCCATGCCATCAAATCTATTAACAGAAAAAATTAGGTTTGTCATTGTCTTGTTTCTTTTGAGCACATTTCAAAGTCCTCAATCGCTTTGACTTCAATCAATGCTTCTGGTTCAGCGGGCAATAAACCCGAGTTCAGATGCGAGGTATAATCTTAGAAAAGCGGTTTGCCGCTGAAAACCTTGCTTTGATCAGCGAGCGGCTGTGGCAGGCGTACCCTTTCCTACCCTGCAAGGCTAGAGAGCGTTTCCTCTTCCTCTTCTACCGCCGTAGAAACAATAGATACCTCGTGCCGATATTACTCGGGTTTACTCTTACAGATTGTTAACGGGTGTTTTTCGTGAGTCATAAAACCAGAGCCTCCCAGGCAAGACGTCATATTAGCATTGTTACGGTGGTGGTCTTTTTTCAGTACTTTATGTAAGATGAATCACTCACTCACTCATTTCTCCTTTCAGACAGAGTAAGGGTTGACCATGCTAATGGCTGATTACTCCCTTGTAGACCCTTCGGCAAGACAGGTCTGTTTCCTTCACGGAGAGAATGAAATTTCTAACCAATTAGGATATTATATTGCAGAGTGCAATCAGCCTTTTTCCGTTGTGGATCAGGCAGTGATTTAGGGATCGAAGAACAAGGGATGTTGCCCTTAAGTAGTGGCTCACTGACTGCATCACACATCACTCCTGGAAATCTCACCACAGATTATCCATGTTACAAGTCCTCTGTCTTTCTCTCAATAGCTTTCTTCTGTCTTGTTGTATTCAACAGGAAACTACTTGGAGGGCTCTACATCACCTCGGGTTTTGTCCCTGCGTTCTGTGGTTCAACAATTGCCATCCTGCTCGAGCGTAAAACGAGGTAGGCCTGGTTAAACTCTTTACAGGACCTTGTATCTCTTCTTCAGGAAAGAATGCGGGTCCGTAAAATCTTGTGCATATATGTACAGCTGAGAGTCATAGAAAGTCAAGTAATAACATCAGTGATGATAGCTATGTGTCTTGAATCGTCAGCATCTTTGTCACTTGGGTTTTGGCATCCTGAAGCAATCGGCAGTTCTTCTTAAGCCTAATTCATACTTCAACGCACGACCATCGGTGTCCGACGCACGACCAAAATCTGGGCGCCGACAAAGTCGTGTTGATTCATACTCCAGCGTTCCTCTGCGATTGTCATCGGCGTCAGGACGCATGACTCCTTGGCGAGCGATTTTCAAGAGTTAACTCTTTCCGTCCGATCGCGGCGACCTACCAATGAATGAGGAGTTTTGTGGTCATGGGATCAATAACTAGGCTCATGTTTATGCATCGAGAGGCACTGAATTCAAAATGCCGCGGCGGTATTACGGAGTTGAAAATAGGTTACGCCGTTGTTACGTAATGACTCATACAACTAAAAATTATCGCGAGAGCATTCACACTCCCGCGGTGGGACTCGGACAAAATCGCACGACGGGATCGGCGTCCAACGCAAGGACGCGCGTCGGTCACCAGCGATGGTCGTGCGTCGAAGTATCAACTAGGCTTTACTCACTCTCTCCATCACTGTGAAGCCTAGGGCTACTTCGACGCACGACCATCGGCATCCGACGTGCCATCAAAATCTGGATGCCACCTTGGCAGAGTTGATTCATATTCCAGCATTTCATATTTCAGCGATGGCGATGCGTTATGAAATGGCTCGAGTAATTACAGTCTCGCGATCGGATGCCAACCAAATTGTGCGACAGGGTCGGCGTCGAACGCAAGATTGTGCGTCGGTCGCTGGCGATGGTTGTGCGTCGAAGTATGAACTAGGCTTGAATGTGCAGTGGTGACGGGAGTGAGTGCCAACCACAGGTTACCTCCTGGATGGGTTTTGGTGAATAGGCCTAGTTATTTAGGATCTACGCAATGCCGCAGCTTCAGAATGGTTCGGCATGTTTGGTTACCTAAACATTCACCTCAAAAGCTAAACATACAACGTCTTGGTATGTAGTTGCTTTTAGTTCATTTCGAAGAGAAATAAGGAAGAAATATGAGCCATTCTTGTGAGAGAACCACACAATCATTGGAACACTTACCTCAGATCCTGATCGTTTCTATCCGGTCAAATTAATAAACTAGTGGGTATGAATACCATACTTATCTCCTTACTTCCATTATCACCATCGGCATAGACGCCTAATAACAGACTAGCGGAGAGAGTAGCTTTTAATTAGCTCATCATGATTGCTGGTTTTCTCCGCTGTGTAGGTTTACCCCCACTGGTCCTATTGTAAGGCAGTGCAGGTGGCCAGCTCCGCGCTGTTAAGCGCAAATTAACTCATTGTCATTCTAACATTTGTGACCTTGGGGGATGTATATAGCATCTGTGGTGATGATACTTGGAGAGGGACCAATATTTTGACACTGACCGTCAGACCCCGCTCGGTTTTCTTCTTGGGTACCTTTCATGGAGACTGTAATTGCCTATTGGTCACGTGGTCGCCTATCACAGGTTCAGCTCCCAGCGTAAAAGATGGGTTTATGCTTCGGCCATGCCACATTCATCATCATCCGACGAGGTTAAAACACAAGATGACTGGAGAGGTAGGCCAACTCAGTGAATAATCGTGATGTCTGACCACATCAATTGAAGGACGGTTTGGCGAAGCGATGTCCCTCAAATCAAGGACAGTTGGGCAAAGTGACGTCCCTCAGTCAAAGGATAGTTCAATGAAGTAATGTCCCTCAATCGAAGGATGGTTTGGTGAAGAACGTCCCTCAATCGAAGGACGTCGCTTAATCGAAGAACGGTTTGATGAAGAGACGTCCCTCAATTGAAGGACGGTTTGGTGAAGGGACGTCCCTCAATCGAAGGATGGTTCGATGAAGGGACGTCCCTCAATTGAAGGATGGTTTGGTGAAGGGACGTCCCTCAATCGAAGGACGGTCCGGTGAAGGGACGTCCCACAATCGAAGGATGGTTCGGGGAAGGGACGTCCCTCAATCGAAGGATGGTTCGGGGAAGGGACGTCCCTCAGTCGAAGGACGGTTCGTTGAAGGGACGTCCCTCAATCGAAGGACGGTTCGGTGAAGGGACGTCCCTCAATCGATGGATGGTTCGGTGAAGGGACGTGCCCTCAATCGAAGGACGGTTCGGTGAAGGGACGTCCCACAATTGAAGGACGGTTCGGTGAAGGGACATCCCTCAATCGAAGGATGGTTCGGGGAAGGGACGTCCCTCAATCGAAGGACGGTTCGGTGAAGGGACGTCCCTCAATCGAAGGACGGTTCGGTGAAGGGACGTCCCTCAATCGAAGGACGGTTTGGTAAAGGGACGTCCCTCAATTGAAGGATGGTTTGGTGAAGGGACGTCCCTCAATCGAAGGACGGTTTGGTAAAGGGACGTCCCTCAATCGAAGGATGGTTTGGTGAAGGGACGACCCTCAATCTAGGACGGTTCGGTGAAGCGACAACCTTCGATCGAAGGACTGTTGGTGAAGGGACGTACATCCGTCAATCAAAGGACTGTTCGGTGAAACGGGGTATCTCAATCAAAGGACAGCACTTGGTGAAGCGGCATCCCTCAATCGAAGGACGTTTCGGTGAAGCGACGCCCCTTAATCACAGTGTAAACTGTCTGAAGCATTCCAACTTGAACATATAATCTCAAATTCTCGACATCATTTTCATCGGATTATTTCTAATTTCACGCCAGCCACCCTCCGGTGAAGATGAAAACTATTGTGTATTCATTTCATTTCTACAAACACAACTCCCTTGGAGCCAATCAATTTTGGCTGATTCAGGCGTGCGAGATCACTAATGCTATTGTGCTTGTCATGCTTGTCCGAAAAATGCACAAAACGGCACCTCGATTTAATCCGCTAGAAAAACAGGAATAAATTCCACATGGTCCAGGTGCAAAGTAGTGATAATGAGAGATCAGAGGGTGCGGTTTTTCTGCGGCAACTTTGAGCATTGATTCTGGTCAATCCATCGATCGGTGCAAAAGTGCTCCGTCAATGCTGTCTGCTGCACAAGTTCTAGGGTTCTGAATCACAAACGCAGCCCCGCCATATCCTCAAAGCTTCACACTCGAGTATTTGCAACCCCATGCAAGCAAAGGGGTTTACAACCCACTGCACTGTTGATGCAACCCTTTCATACCCTTCGCCTGCAGAAATAAAAAAAGAGCGCAAAAACAACACACACTATACCGGTACAATAAATCGGAAAGTCGTCTCCAAATATTTCGCAAATTTTCGACCCCATTCGGGGTCTTCCTCAGGCGCTATTTATAGAAGAGATCCCAGGGCCCATATTCATAAAACTTTGCTAGGCTTAATAGTTGCCTACTAAAGTGCCTAGTTTGTACAGGCCAATGTACACAACTATCAACCAACTAAGCTAGCAAGGTTTTATGAATAGGGGCCCAGATCTCTTCTATAGCACCTGAGGAAGACCCCGATTGGGGTCGAAAATTTGCGAAATATTTGGAGATGACTTGGCCTGCAGAAACATGTACATGTAACACAGACATGTAGCCCTATTCCACTCCAGTCACCATTCCCCGCCGATGGGATTGTGGGACAGTTGAATCCCTCAACTTTGCTAACAGGCCCACGTTTGGTGCCACCTATTTCAGCCCCTATGCATAGGATGAGCACCATTTGAGTCTCACATCTTATGATGATTTACCACCCAAGCACCCCTCGCCTCATGCAGCGAGCCAGGGGACACTCGTCCACAAGGAGTGCTTTTTTTCATGACGTCACTAAATGGTACACTCGGGAGAACAATAGAGGATTATGATCTAAATGACCATTAAAATTGATGTCCTGTCACTTTTGAAAAAACATAATCGTGCTGATCTTCTTATAATCACCATGCTGTACTGCTACCAGTCTTTAATATCCGGGTTTTAAAAGTTATGCATTTTAATTAAGCAGACTCTTCAGGGTCCAGTAATCCATGTTGTCATCATGTCAGCTTCACGATTATTCCATATTTTCCCCAACATTGTTCCGCCTTCTGCCCATGTGTCGTCTGTGACGTACGTCAGTTGTTCTTTGACGAGTAGACTGTCAGTTTCCACTACAACAATGTGGGTGAAAGGGTCAGTTTGTGTTGAGGACATCTGTGTTCTGACCCTTCTTTGTAATGGAGATGACATCCCCTTTCGTAGTCGCAGGCTGTGAAACCAACTTGTGTGACAGTAGACTCTCTTTGACTTGAGAGAGCCTTCATTGTCGCTTCTGCTGAAGTATCAGTTATAAATTTTGAAGCTTTGTTGATAGGTAACAGTCTCGGTTGCCTTGGTTGCAAATTTTTCACAATGCCGCTCCCTCTGGGTTTATATCTGAAGTTGATATGCCATGGTGACTGATGCTGCTTGCCTTCAAGCTGTTGTTGAAAGTCAGAATACAATGTTCAAACTCGCAGTGACACAAACCTCAAACTCGCCAGTTTTGTCAAGGATTGTAGCAGGTTTGTTGCGACGATGGCTCCGCCATGCGAGATGCCGTCGTCGTGATAACGCGTTCAGCCTCCATTGGGAGTACATGCCTTGTCTCTCATTATCCTGTTGCCAAGTTTTAAGCTCCACGACGGCTGCGAGCGGAATGGGAATTTCAAATAACTGACAGGGAATGGAAAAAGCTGTGGATCAGAATTGATCTGGGCTTTAATTGAGCAGTGACTAAAGTATTTTTGCGAATAGTGATGGTTGACTCAACTACACCAATCCATCAATTTCTCGACAGTTTTAACTTTTTATGCGTGGTCGTGACAATGTCATTCATGCCTCAGAATCGGGCTGGTATATCAGACCCATAGATGAAAAAAATGGTGGTCTCTTCAAAACTTAGTGTGGAATTGGCAGGTTCTTTTTGAGTGAAAGCATGAAGTTCTCAGCCCTCTTCCAGTGCTGTAAACGATTTGTGGTTTCACATCGTTTACATTTCATCGGCATCTCGTAGTTGTAAATGTTGCCCGGCTCGTGCATTTTGCGATTGTTGCCCGGCCTAGCGTTCCATGGTTGTTGCCTGGCCCTAGCAGTTCATGGTTATTGCCCGGCCCTAGCATTTCATGGTTGTTGCCAGGCCCGAGCGTATCATGATTGCTGCCCGTCCCTTGCGTTCCATGGTTGTTGCCCCAGACCCTAGCGTGGTTGTTGCCCGCCCCCAGCGTTTCACGGTTGTTGCCCTGCCCTATAGCGTTTCATGTTGTTGCCCAGCCCTAGTGTTTCATGGTTGTTGCCCAGCCTAGTGTTCCATGGTTGTTGTCTGGCCCTAGGTAGCAGTTCATGGTTGTTGCCTGGCCCTTGTGTGCACGTATCATGGTTGTTGCCCGTCCCTCGCATTTCATGGTTGTTGCCCAACCCTAGCATATCATGGTTGTTGCCTGGCCCAAGCTTTTCACCGTTGTTGCCCAGCCCAATTCCTGGTTGTTGCCTGCCCCAGTCCCTGGTTGTTGCCCGGCCTTAGCATTCTGTGGTTGTTGCACGGCCTTAGCATTGTGTGGTTGTTGCCCAGCCCTAGCGTTCCATGATTGTTGCCCGGCCTGAGCATCTTTCCCTATCATTGATCATTGGTCTTATCCTCCTCATCTTCTGCATATTCCACAGCCTTCAGTTTCTTATCAAAAAGAGTTCACTTATTCAGCTCCGACTTGGATTTGCAATTCCTGATCACACAATGAGATTGTGGATGTATATCAGCTGTGTCAGTTTGGGATGTTCCTCTAGAGAATGTTTGTACATTGCCCAATATTATTGGTTTCCATGTCAATAAATGATCCAGCTGCTCATCCAGGATCATCCTCTGGAGTAAATGTATGATTGGGTCAGTGACGGCTGCCATCTTCCAACTTCATTTGACATGTTTTGGCAGTGAGTGAGCCCTGCCCCCAATAGTATATAAGGAAGGGTCTCCACTCCAGGGCATGTTACTGCTGCAGTAAAAGTTCTGTTTCATGCATTCATTCATGCTAGGACCAGGCCCCCTGATCTTGAGTGAAGATCGGACGGCAGAGTTCTGCATTGCTTTCTGGACCCTGTGACCATCTTCCAATACACTGATTTCACATCTCGCACGATCGCAGGGCCGTGGTTGAATTCCTGACGGCCACTTCCGTTTTCAACCTCACAATCAAGAGTATGGGCAAAAATTTCCTGGATCGAGGTTGAATTTCGCACATTGGTTCCCAATACCAGGGGATGGATTCCTGGCAGTGGTATCGGGAATCATGACACGTGTTTTTCAACCTCGATCTGTTAAATATTTGCCTTACTCCTGATAGTGAGGTTGAAAATGGAAGTGGCTGTCGGAAATTTTACTAGAGGTGCTGCGATCGTGCGAGATGTGAAATCGGTGTATTGTAATGCAAGCTCAGTTCATCAGGAATCATCATGCTGAAGGTGGCCCTCCATGTGCTAAGTTGGCTCGCAATGCAGAGCTGGGGTAACCCCAACTTTTGTGTCTGTATTGCCTTGGACTTAGGGATGAGCCCAACGATACAAACGACTGCCCACAGTTTTCTACGGCAGAGTTGCCCTGAGGGAACCGACTTGCGTGATACAACTCTCACGTGGAGTGGTGCCTTTATTCCATATCGAAGACCCGATAGCTTGCTATGAGAATGGACATCCTCTTGATGCCAGATCTCTGCCACTTTCTGTGTCCTTTTGATTCATTTATCTCCTGTTCATGGTAATCTGGTTTTGATAAACGTCAAACTCTTCGGATGTCTGCTTGTAACCTTTTCCATCTCCGATCACCGGAAGGCACGAAAAGATTGAACTTTTGAAATTAAATCAATTGTAAATTATCAGAGAGTGTTTCTATTGTAGACGAAATCAATATCGAGCTGGGATATGGCATTCTGTTTGTCAGATCGGAATAACTGCCACCCTCATCCATCACGTCTGATTGTCTTTTATCGACATTTCAGACAGCTCAAAAGCCCTATCGCGGCGTATCATAGCATATCATCATATTCTCAATGGCTTCTTGCCGCTACTCATCCACTTCGCTCAATTGACCAGTGATTCACGGCAAAATTACATCAACTTAAAGTAGATATTGCTGCCGTAGTAAACATTTATTAACAAATTTTTACTCCTTGCTGCTCTGTGTGGAGTTTCTGTTGCTGTTAAAGTTAAGAAGTTAAAGTTTATACATAGGGTTTATACATAGGCCTATGTAGTCTGATATCAACAACGGTAGAGATGTCATCCAACTTCACACTTTAACCCCAGTCTATCCTGAAATCAAAAAAATAGAGCACAAAAGGCGACACACAAAATGATATAATAAAAGGAGTCGTCCTCCAAAAATCTTGCAAATTTTCGACCCCAATCGGGGTCTTCTTCAGGCTGGCACTTTCAAGTCGAGCTACCAGAAGTGTAATTTACATCAGACAGATATCAGACTACATAGGCCTTTACACTTTCGGTAGCTCGACTTGAAAGTGCCAGCCTGAAGAAGACCCCGGTTGGGGTCGAAAATTTGCAAGATTTTTGGAGGATGACTCTTTTTATTATACATGTACATGTATCAGTCTATCCTGAAACCTTTCAGTGGAACTCTGATGACCTGCTCATTCAGTGCTACAATCTGAGCTTTTCTGACCAGTACCCATTTATACAGCTGGGTGGAGAGAGGCCACTGGCCTCCAGACTTGCCCAAAGTCTCACACCCAGTGGGAATCGAACCCGGGACCTTCCGACTGCTAGTCAGAGACCCGAACCACTATCTACACCACTGTGGCTCCCCTGCTGAAGTTTCCCAGTTCGATGTCTCTGTGGAACAGCATCATCATTCCTTTGTCTTACGGGTTTGTTAATGAGGAAGACAATGCATTGGTCATGACCGAAACTCGGAGGCCATTTGGTCAGTATTAGCCACATCCAGTCGGGAGGACGATCCCACCACTGTGCTTGCTAACATGCCCAACAGCACCACGCCTGAACCTTTTATCCGTGACATGGCTGCTGCCCACGATGCTGCAATACTAATTGTCAGATTAGTCTCATCATGATGAGTGACTCTGACAATCAACGAGTATTTTTATCGCCGAGAGTCACAACGGCCGTTTGGTCGCTAGATATCCCTGGGTGTGTATGTGCAAGGTGCCACCTATCATTACCTAAATTAATTTTACCTCCGCGGAGATGTTTTTTTACGCTGAAATCTTTCTGATCTGTGATATATCCTGGCAACACAATGCATCTGGGTTCTTTCTTCCACGAGATAATTGCCCGCCCCTTTTGAAAATGTGTTATTGGCCGATGGGTCGTACGGCAAATGATATTACTTTCGATTTTTTGTTGAGTGTGTTTCGCCTCTCTGCGATGATTAATTTTCAAACTTTTTTGCTTTGGATTGTTGTCTGGCAGTGGTGCTCTTTTTACATGTGTTTGACATGACATCAC
>NMRB01000274.1:189187-214532 GCA_002633025.1 Notospermus geniculatus
ATCTCCCCAGCCCTTCCATTTCCCTACAAATCTGCATTTGCTAATAAATACTTATAACCACAGATCCCTGTCAGCTGCCCTGCATTCAGAGAGACTTTTCACTAAAGTCTCTCTGAATGCAGGGCAGCTGACTACCATCCACATTCCCCTCCCAGTCACCAAAAATATCAACACCACAACTAACGTTCAAGACTACTGGTTGACATTCAACAATAAATGGGTCTTTGGCTGTTGTCAGGTGAACAAGCCTTTGACATTCAACAATGAATAGGCCTTTGTCCTTTGTCAACTGAATAAGCCTTTGACATTTTAGAATGAATAGGCCTTAGGCCTTTATCAAATGAATAAATCTTTGGCTAGTAATAGACTGTTTGCCTTTATCAAGTGAATAGACTCTGCCTTTATCAACTGACCCTTGGTCTATATAATGAATAGACTCTTGGCCTTGGCTATACCAAGTGTGAATAGGCCTTTCTCAGCTGTGTAGACCCTTTTCATGATCCATCTTCCATGTTTGTCTTTGCAGGTGATGTTATTTAGTGTTGTAATGGCTGTCTACATGTTTTTGTTTCGGTAAGTCAACTTTATATTTAATTACATTGTGATGTGGAATTCTCCATTTTGTTTCTCAGTTGTCAGTGTCCTATTGTCATCAGATGCAACAACACTTCATGCGGTGTGATCATCGTCGTGAGCGCTGGATTTGAATGCAACATGCTGACGATGGCAGCACTGTCTGGACCAACGCTCCAGGCAAGTCCTGACCTACTAGATTTGGAGTCTGTGCGGATGACGGCCTGTCATGCATGGTTTATCATCACAACCTTGATATATCTCATTTGACAAGACTATTATGCTCCTTGCATTCTGAAATGTTCAGGATTCCCTCCAATTATCCCGCTTGTCTTGCCCTAACTCACGGTTCATCCATCATTTAGTCCTGGCTATCATTGACAGGAAAATGAAATGGTTTACTGCTGGTAGTTTGAGCTTGATTCGGCTGGTTAGTTTGAGGTTGGCAAGCCGGCCGTTCACAATACAAACCAGAGCATGGTCTGAAGCTTATTCAAGCAAGACAATTGGAAGGTCACCAATATGGCTGCATTCAGATCTAGAACTTTTGGATCAATGTGCCACCTACTGATGTGGGATGGTGATCTCAGAAAACTTTTTATATGTAGCCTAGCTGGTGGCAATACTGGTGATGTTGTGTCCATTTCAAGAGCTGGGTTTATTGGCTTTATGTATCTGGCATTAGAAAGGCATTAATACCTCATGTCATACAGGGAATGTTAGGCCTTCCACAAGTCTTCGCCAAGTGTAATGTCTGGCGCGATGCAGGACTCGATTTTCTAAGAGCACATCACATTAGACCATAAGGCTTCCTTTACATGGAAGTATACGGTATACGAAAATGCCGGTTAACAATGGCTTCACGGTGGTGAATCCTCGGAATGCCTTTGTTAACCCGCGTTTTCGTATACCGAATACTTCTATGTAAGGGAAGCCTAAAGGAATCAAACATAAAGGTTCAACTTACAAATTTAGTATTTTATAAATGTGGACAGTATCCCTTTAAACCTCAACAGATTTGCATTCTGACTCTTCCATATGATAGGCAAGACCCTTCTGATGTTTAGTGCAACTTTGTTGAATTCAGACGAGTTGGGTATTATGATAGAAAAGGACTGAATTAAGGAGAACCCTACGAATGATGAGAGCGCAGGGTCATCTGTGTACATTTGAACAGGCTAACTAACGTACTGTACATTTGCACGTGGAACACTAATATGTGCTGAAAATAGCTCTGTTATCCTCAGAAATGGAATTCAAGGCATCAAGTTGACAGATTCATGTACCCACTACCATAAAAAAAGTTGAAGTCCCTGCCTATTAAAGCCAAAATTCAGGCAGTGAGAGACATCTGGTGGCAACACATGAAGTGTATCCCTCAGTTACTTCATCGTTCGCAGTTAAACCTTATGATTAGACTGACTACATTTAGGTTCACTCGTAGGAGAGTCTGATTGTATCATCCCTTGCCAACTGTTGAACGGAAACTGTGTCTGTTTATGGGTGTGCCATCAGAAGACAGAATATCACAAGGTTCAAGCAACATCGGGAGAATATCATATTAGAGATTATAAATAGAAACAAGTGAAGCCAGTCTAGTGAAAGCCAAGACTCCAGGGCAAAGCTAGTCAACCATCGAATAAAGGGAACATCTCTGAATTGACACTATTTTCTCCTTGGCTGCCCTAGCATGAACGATGAAATGGAACATGAAAGCCAAGAGAGCTAATTTTACCCGTTCTGTGATTAAACATATACCGTCTATATACAACATTATCGTTTTAAGCTGGATTGACGGGAAATCGACAGGAAGTTTGTGGTTTGCGATGAGATTTTCCCAAGTTTGGTTTCTGTGAGGTTTCTTGTCAGGTAAAGTGGAGAGACCATAGAAGGTCTTTAGGAGTGGTTCGTTCTTTCAACATGTGAGCAGCTAAAATTAGGTGCAGGATGAAATGCCACGCTCGTTATTAGAAAGGTTCCAAAGACAAGACAAGGGCCCAGTTGCACCAGCTGTGCTAAAAGTTAAGTTTGAGGTTGTCCTAACTAAGTAAAATATGATTTGCCATTACAATTTGAGGTTGAGAACGACTTTGAGGTTAGTTTGAGCACAAAGTCGAAGTACATGTGTGACTGCTGCAACCACGCCAAGGTTTTCATGCATCCTCCTTAGAGGGAACACTTACCAAACTATGAACAGTGACACCTGACTTTGCGGACACCTCTTAAAGGAGACCACAATTCTGTCCAAAATTGGTCATTTCAATTCGTTTCAACCTATAACATGATAATAATTTGAACACCTCTCAGTTAGGGACAGCATTTGTTTGTCCCAAAGTAGAGGTGTCCTTAATAAAGAGGTGCAACTTTGTAGCTCACCTTTGTTTGAGGGACACCTCTCATAAGGACACTCGGTTGTTTCTTTGTTTCAACCTCTGTAATTTGGACACCTCTCAGGTAAGGACACCATCTGTTTGTCTCAAAGGGAAGGTGTCCTTAATAGAGAGGTATAACTGTACATAAAGCCCGTTGACTGTTTCCTTTTGTGACCCCTTCCAGTGAAGTGAGTACTGTGAAGTGTCGTGGAGCATTTCTTTGCAATGCTTTCATTTGACTTTTTCACTAATGGTCTCTCAGTTTAATCCACGGGGAACAAAGCTTGACGAGGAGAAAAGTTAAAAGTCTGACTACTTAAACCCCTGGAAACACTCATACGACCAACTCATTTGACATTTTCATGTTTGAAACTCAAATCCATATCTTCTAGCTTTGTCTCTGTGGCCTTTGACATGTGACGTTTTGACATTAATACACCTCCGTTTCTTTTGTCGACTTATTTGAACTCGTGACTTCAAACGTACGAGTTTGCCAGAACAAAGTGTGGCGGGTTATTATGGCTTTGAACAAAACTGAAACAGGAGTTGCACACTGATCTAGAGCTCAGATGAAGGCCATCAGTTTGTATAGTCTACTTCAAACTTTGTAACTCCGACTCAACAAGGATATTTAGAATTCTCAAAGGAGGTAATCAAGACCTACATGTAACTTGAAATCTTGATTTTAATGAAAGGACATCTTAGGGCTGAAGATATCCAACATAGAGCACAAAGAACGACACATAAAGTGGTCTCCGAATTTTGCAAGTTTTTGGCTCCAGCCGGGGTCTTCCTCAGGCACTTTCTATAGTAGAGATCCCAGAAGTAAATGAGGTGGATTCCAATATTAGGCCACACTTTTTTTATTTATTGGATTACGGATCCGCCCCCCAGGTTTTTTGAAAATGTTGAAAAAAAATAAAATTCCCGATGGTCTATTTTGTGTTCTTGTTTTTTTCCCACCGACCACTAGGTGCAACGTAAAAGATATTTAAATGCTGACGCCCTGTATTTTCAGGATATAGGCCCCTATGTATCTCTTGTTCTACTGTTGCATCAGTAGGTTTTATTTCTTTTTTACCACATTTCACTTTTTTTATTCCCTCCCCCTTGAATTTCTGGGACGCATAGTACGTAGCACTAGGGAAAAAATTAAAAAGTCAAAGATTTTTGTATTTTATTTTTATTTTTATTCCCCCCCTCCTACATAGGTTTCGGCCTGAAAAATCCGTAATCCAATAAATATAAAAAGTGTGGCCTTATGGATCTGAAGTAATACAGAAAGTATTAATACAGAAACGCGGAATTAGGGCTGAAGATTACGTTTTAAAATGTGTTCGTGAGGTCAGAATGAAGAGAAATTTGAGACTGAACTTTGGTATCCTCAGTGGAGCAGAGAGGAGTCCATTTTCTGACAGATTCTGAGGGATTGTAGGGTTAGGGTTTCTCGCGTCAGGTGGTCCCTCTGTGTATATAAGTGCAATCTTTTTTGTGTCCGATTTAACATCCTCCGTGCGCAACAAGGGCTCGAAATCATTTTGTTTATCACCCGACCTGCAGGGTATCCTACACTATTTACTTTTGAAGCAATTACTTGGAATATTTATAAAGAGCCTTCCAGTTATGTCTCTATGTCAACTGAGATAATGGCTTTTGCAAAATATTCCATTGTTGATGTATTCTTGTTGAAAATAATCATTCGTCGATTTGGATTTTATTGGAAAGATTTAAGAGGTGTGTCTAGCAATAGAAACGATGGATATTGTTTGTTGATGGAACATCCATTTGTTGTGAAGTATTTTGGATGTTCTGATGGATAATTGATCGGTACCAATTTGGGTGAGGCAATAAACAATTGATATTTATTTACAAGAATAAAAACTGTTGCGAAACATCCCTAAACTAGTTGGGGTCAACTCCACACAGGTCAGGTAGTTCAGCTGATGACAAAGTGTAAGTAGGTCATCTCATTAAGTAGGTCACCATGCATCCAGCTTGTGCGGAGTCATGATGGTCGAGCAGTGAGTTCATCCTGAGAAATCAGGGGTTCTTAGCGCTGGTTCCCTTCGTCACCGCACACAAAGTTTGTGTTCGGTGATGAAGGGAGTTAGCGCTAAGACCCCCGTGGTGAAATGGTGAGTAGGAAATATGGGTGTAGGCGAAATGGTGAATAGGCAAAATGGGTGTAGGCGAAATGGTGAGTAGGCGAAATGGGTGTAGGCGAAATGGGGAGACACCAATGGAATGTGGCGGTTGTGACACTAGCACTGGTCGGTAGAAGAGTTGAGGAAGATTTCTTTGTTGATTGTGACATTGAGATATACATGTACTACTCTGCCGAACCAGTGGATGTTAGTTTTGACTGATCTTTCCCCAGTCGTCAAGAGAATTACAAGACATGGCTGTATTTGAGCATCATACCCCTGCTTGACTCATTTCGCTCTCTGATTTCCACAAGGGTATCTGGCGGTGTCTCCTTAACGCTGAGTAATGACGCAGCCGCTAACACAATTGGCCGAGTCCTCATGACAATACAAATGATAATACCCTGGTCAATAAGGTGTCACTCTCAACACGACGAAACAAAAGCAAAATGAGCAAATGGTATAAACAGATTAATCCTTATTAGTAGGACATCACTGATCCAATTTTATGGCATTTTCTCTTCCAAATGATTCTCTTGCTGCGATACTTGATAAACTGGGTCCGTGCGATGAGCTCGGCGGTCCCTAGAGTCCGTGTCGCCCGCTATCATTTGATTTTAGTAAATCAAATAAGAGTTGTTGATGAAAGGAACAAGGTCTTGGGGAAATTGCCAAAGGTTTTTGTAAGATTGGGGCAGTGGAGCAGAACAAAGTTTATTGCGTTCAAAAGATATTGGTTTTGTTTGAGGTTTGTCCAGATGAGTGACTCTAGTGACAGGATCAACTATTCTTCAACAACAGATCATCCTCTCAAACTTCATTTTTTCACGGCTGTGGCTCAACGTGTTAAGCTGTGCTTGGGGAAACTTGCTTGAGATGCCACTGCTCCATTTGAGCAACTCGGCCATAGACTGGTTCCCAGACCCAACATAGCTGACGGAATAAGGGACCGGTATTGGGCGGTCATACCTGGCAGAAAGCTGCCAGGTTGTGACGTCACAGAAGATTCCACTCAGTAGAAATTCAACATGGCACCTCACATCCCCAAAATAGCAAGCCAATCAACTGCGATGTTTCATCAGGCAATACAAAAAAGCTAGCCAATCAACTGCGACGTTACATCACGCAATACCGGTCCCTTATTAACCAGGTTTTCGAAGAAAGTCCTGGTTATTAAATTACCGAAAGTGGCGGGCGTCCGGGCGGTCGCTTTTCTCTTGTCCGACTGATAACTTAAAAACGACTTGAGATTTTCTTTTGAAATTTTTGGGACATGTTGCTTGTAAGTAGACGTTGTTTCCTTTCGATATTCAGCGTCATTCGATTCAAGGTTTGGCCAGTAGGGGGCTAAATGTGAAAACAGAAAAAGTGCTATTTCTCCTCAACAAATGAACGGATTGTCACCAAATTTTTNAGTCAACTGTGCCATTTGGAATCCGATCGTTTCTGTTGGTGTCAGAAGATCACTGGGTTGTACTTTCACGGATTAAGCACATATCTGCCCTCCAAAGGTAAACAGCAGTATTCTACTTGTGAACAGTGGGGTGATGGTTAGTTGAAGGGACAGCCTGTATCTTGTACTGCCAAGTGCACTGTATTATTGACTCAAGCTATTTCTTCAAGCGACCAACCTCCCACTGATTACAAGACGAAGTGAGAAGACAGTTTTTCCATTGGACTTGGGGCAGATCTAGAGTTGGTATCATGGTTGGATTTTGAATTCCTACCCCTCACTTTCTTCACCAACTTTTCAAATGAACTCGCCCTGAACGTTCGAGAAAATCAAAGCAGCTCAGAATGTTTCATCTATTGTCTGAAATGAATTCTATTGTTCAATTAATTGCCTTAGTTAAAAGTGCTTTGTGAGCCAATTAAGGTTTTAGATAGATCTGAAACCGTCCTCTCAGAGTCTCAACCTACATGTACCTCTACCTTCCAATTGGGATGTGCCATCCAGTGGGTCTGCAGTGTTATATCTAGGCCATTTTAGAGTGGCTCCGCGCCATGCCCCTAAAAGGGGGCGCCACTGTGCCCTTTTTAACCCCCGTGGGCGCCATGCCAGGTTTTAGTACCCCAGACCCTCTGTCATGGTCCCTTTTGGTCATCACCTTAAAAACTGGCTTAAATTGGCTGTTGACTGGAGTTATAGGGACCTTTTTAACTGACAGGCTTCTCAAATTCCGTTAGTAGAAATGTCGCGAATGAAAAAAAGTGCCCTTTTTTTGGTTGAAGTGCCCATTTCACAAAGTTTGCACCATGCCCTTCTGAAATCCTAGATATAACACTGAGTGTGTTTTGGAGATCAACATCAAACTTGTTCAATTCAGTTGTGGTTACAAATGGTTAAGTTACCAATACCATGTCTAGTAATCAGGGGCTCAAGGGTTCAATTCCTGACCGTGACTCATTTAACGTCACTTTATCCTTGGCCGCTGACTTTACCATCAACGCATATCTCCCTCTCCAGTTCTCACCACCAACACTAAACGTGTGAGCGAGTGTATATGATAAGTGATTACATGATATTAAGGTGATGATTACGGATACGAGGTTAGGCCATCATGGCGTAAATGGCCGCCTATTGTCTTTTTGCCGCCGTCCTTTTTGAAACTAGAGGAAACCAGAACTGAACAAAGAAGATCAAAGAGAGCCCTAAGCCTCCTGGAGCTCACCACTTAGTAATCATGTATTGTTGTCACTGGTGTCTTATCGGTGAGGAATCATCGGTTCCCGTGGACCACACGGTGTAACACTTGTCTGGTTGACTTCAACAGTATCTGTTGTACACGTGCTATGCTAATAATGGGTGTTGTCTAGCAGAGTGGAAAGTGGTCGGACTCATGTCCAGGAGCCTGTGGGTTCGATTATCAGTCGAGTCGGCTGCAATATACTCTAAACTGATCAAGTTATGTGCTGAATGAGCTGCCTTATCTTGAGCTCTACGGGAACATGACATTGGTTTCTAAAGGGCCGTTTAGACGACAAGCCAAAAAACACATTCAGAATCAATCCGATTGGATCCGATCAACCCGCAACGGGTCTCATTTGCGTTTAGACAAGATTTGAATGTGGTTGTATGTGGTCCTATGCGGTCCAATGTGGATTCGGGACCATTTTAAATCCACATTGGACTGCATTATGTGGTGTTGACACCCAAAAATTTTGAACCACAATCGGATTTGATCGGATTGCATGTGGATTTTTCCCTGTCGTGTAAACGGCCCTAATGTTTCTGGGCAGATTGGGGTGACAATGCTCCCTGGATTCTTTGTTAACGATCCAAGGTTTCTGGAGAAGTTGTGGTGACAAAGCTCCCTAGATTCTCCATATCGGTCCAATGTTTCTGGAGAAGTTGGGGTGACAAAGCTCCCTGGATTCTCCATAACAGTCCAAGGTTTCTGGAGAGATTGGGGTGACGAAGCTCCCTGGATTCTCCATATCGGTCCAAGGTTTCTGGAGAAGTTGGGGTGACGAAGCTCCCTGGATTCTCCATAACGGTCCAAGGTTTCTGGAGAAGTTGGGGTGACAAACTCCTTGGATTCTCCAGAAGGGTTCCTACCAAATTTTTCTGGAGCGACTGGGGTGACAATGTGAAGCATCTTTGATAGAGTGCCTTTGAATAGAGGTGTTGTCTTTAGTCAGGCCTATCATCAGGGGATAAAAGTGAAAGATGGATGACCGACATGTCAGCGATGAATCAGTCATTTGATTTGCAGTAGCCTTGTCCATTTTGATCAAATATTTGGCCGACCAACAACACTAAGTGACAAAAATCAAGCATTTTCTGGCATATATTGTCAGATTTGTTGTCCGGTCATTAATCATGCCATACATTAGTCATCTTTGTCGAGAATGTTGATCAAGTTGGACTGATTTTTGTGGTGTAGCATATGTCATTGCGTCCCCTCCGTGCCCGCTGGTCTATTCCCTGTTGGGTTGCTCCATCCTGCTTGGGGGAATTGGTAAGTGAATAAAGCACATGCAAATGTTATTAGGTTGCTAAAAACCTTGGTTGTGATGTCTGCCCCCAAACCATTCAGTGTGTATACTTTTCCGTTTAACTTGTATCCAACAGAGAGCACAAAAAACGACACACAAAATGATAGTAAAAGTCAAGTCGTCTCCAAATTTCGCAAATTTTCAAACCCCAACCGTTGTCTTTCTCAGGCACTTTCCAGGGATCTCAAGTGCCTGAGGAAGACCCGGCTGGGGTCGAAAATTTGCGAAATTCGGAGACGACTTTACTTTTACTGTCATTTCCGTTTAACTCTTTATAGTTGATGTCGGATCGTGTTTGGTCCGGGGGGGGGGGGGGGGNTCAGTTAGTGACAAGGAAGGAGGATGACAACGTTTCATTCTTGTAACGCAGGGCTGTCAGAGTTGTGCAGTGTTAAGATCTAGTGCCTGTCACCTCTGAGATATCAGGTTGGATTCCTGGTCAGACCGGTACTTCTGTGATAGAGAGGCAAGTCTTTGACAGCCCATGTCTCCTTCACTGACTCTGGTTTCCACCTGCATTACATAAAACTCGCCCAAAATTGTCTAAAAAAACAAATGGTGATCGAGCCAGAAAGGACAAGCTTACAGTTCTCCATTCTGAAAAACACAATATCCTCCATTTTACGAGTTACATGCCTCACTGTCGGTCTTCACTTTCTCATTTCTGTTTCAATTAATATTTCTCACCAGATTCCTGAATTTCAAGAATTTTTTGCTGTCAAAATCTTACCTCATTCAAACAGAATCAGCCCCTTTTGAAAAATAACTTTGTAATTTTCCGATTTGAATCCCTTTATGCTTCCATCCAACCTGTCAAATCCACGCTGGCCACAATTGAATAAAGAAAGAAGTTAGTGTTTGAACTTCTCAAACTAAGTGGCGTTCTTCAGTTGAAGCCACACAAGTTTCATCTTGTGAGGACTGAGCTCGGAGTAATATTTTAAAGGACTGGTCGTGAACATGATCATCGAGATTGTCTTCATTTTCCCTGTAAAATATCTTCCGTGCTGTCCTACGCTACAGCCTGTCCAGAATTGCCCATCTTTGTCCCTGGACAGCCAGTCAAATACTCACCTTCAAAACTAAAAGAATATGTCTGAAATAGAAATGGGTTTCTAAGGCGAAAGACATCGCTTCTTACCAGATTTGAACCCACGGACCCTTGCATTAGGCATCAATCGCTAGCACTAGGGGCAGCACGCCTTAACATCTTCAAAAAAGATGGTAAAGGGGTGCCTATTCAAGGTCAGGCAGTATGTACGGTCAACTGGAGTAAGCAGGTGATCCACTGTTGCGATTTTGGCTTGAGACGGGGTTGCGTTCCCTTGCGGTTGCCTTATGGCAATCGGAAGTCCTTATAAGGTAATCGCAAGGGAACGCAACCCCGTCTCAAGTCAAAATTGCAATAGTAGATCACCCGCTTTATAGTTTATCTCCTGAGACAAGTTATTTGGAATGAACTGTAACTGTTGCAAGAGAACATGTGCTGCCCTCTGTCACCATCTTTAAGAACTCCATCAATACCCAACCTGCCCACGTATTTACCATTTTGTAGATGGGCAACACTGCCAGCGATTTTATCAACCTACACATCATATTTTGATCGATGAAACTTTACTTTGAACATAACTTCATAGGTGAAATTTTGAATATTTCAAAGAGTTATAAAAATTTATCGTGATCCATGATGTTTCATGTCAATACAAAAAGTTTTGATGTTTGAAGTGTCGAATGTCATGACCCTGTACCTTAAAGTTTACCTACAGTCAGGGTCACATGCTAGCTCCCCCCCCCCTCGTTCAGAATTCAGAGGGTTTGAATTGATGATTTCATGGAGAAGTACAAAAACACAAATTTTCTCAAGTCATTCTATCACTTGACCCTGTACCTTAAAGTGTACCTACAGTCTGGGTCACATGTTAGCTCCCCGACCCCTCGTTCAGAATTCACAGTGTTTGAATTGATNTTTCATGGAGAAAAGTACAAAAACACAAATTTTCTCAAGTCATTCTCTCACTTGACCCTGTACCTTAAAGTGTACCTACAGTCTGGGTCACATGTTAGCTCCCCGACCCCTCGTTCAGAATTCACAGTGTTTGAATTGATGATATCATGGAGAAAAGTACAAAAACAAATTTTCTCAAGTCATTCTCTCACTTGGCAGTGCTAGTATTAGGAAGTGGCCAGAAATCTTCCTAGCGGCACTAACATAGCAGTTAGCTGCCGATTGACTGGAACACAGAATCAATGATAATAATCAATGCCAATCAATAAGTAAGCAGTATGTTGATCAGATGGTGTCCTTGAAGTAAATCTTCCCTATACTCAGATAATGCTGCACAAAATCAACTTTGATACTGACCCTGATGATTAGAACATTATTTTTAGTTATCGACCTTTGTGATTTATTGGATTTTCTAGATTTACTTAGAGGGTGTAATATTTGATGATATATTGTGATCATTGGTTACAGTAATAATAGTTTTTGTTTTATCATTCATTGGATTCCATTCCCCAGGGCTTAGAGTAGGTTGTTTTGTATGATATTCTGGTATATGTAGGTGTAAGAGGCTGAAAAAGAGCTGCAGAATTTACAGTTCAGTCGAAATAAGGTGTCAGTGAAGGGGAACGAGCACGTAATGAAGATCATGAGGTACATGTACCGGGTATGCAATGATGAGAGTCACCATCTTCATGATGACAACACTTTATTTACAAATTCCACACGATCGATTTAACATCGAACCCTCTTCAGGTGACTTTTACATTTTGACTGAACAGAAAGTTGTAAGAACACACATACGTATATATGAAGAATAATGATTGTACAAACTCAAGAGGGTTCGATTTCAACCGAAATTGATCGTATGGAATTTTGTAAAATAAAGTGTTGTCATCATGAAGATGCTGACTCTCATTATTGCATACCTCTGCATGTTTAAGTATTTGGACTCCCTCCCCAAACTGTACAAATGAAGATAAGCTCATTTTGGTTCCCGAAGCTACCGCTAGAGAGTGCTGTCAGTTGGTAGCTTTGGTAACGGGCGGCCATTTTGTAAATTATTTTTAGAATGAGCCCGGGGAACCCCTTGCTGAGTGACCTTGACCTCGGCACATTTTGTACAGTGAGGATGATCAATGGGAATTCCTTATGACGTCACACCCCCAGTTTTCTGGGGGCGAAATGGCTGCCCGTTACCGAAGCTACCAACTGACAGCACTCTCTAGCGGTAGCTTCGGGAACCAAAATGGATCAAGCTGTGGGGAATGCGAGCATCCAGAGGACGGCAAGTTTTTTCCAACAACAAGATTTTACAAATTGATGGTCGATATGGAATGAAGAAAAAGAAAGCCTGCAGTTTTGTTGGAAATCTTTTTCAGAACCTTCCATATATACTCAATTGTATTTTCGCTTATTCAAATCCTGCCCCAGGTGATCTTAGCTCTGTGTCTTTCACCATAATATTTCAAACAATTATCTCCCAAGAAAATACCTAGGATTATTAGCAACCATAAGCCCAAGGTAAAAGCTTTGGTTAATGCTCCAACACATTCTGTCTTCGTTGAATGCGTCATTGCCAGCGGGTAGAACCCAATCCTCTGGCCATCATTCAATACGGCTTATAGAGCTGTACCCGGCCAGAGAATATCTGGTACACATTTGCCTCAGCTTGCTTCAGTGGGCTGGCAAACATGACGCTTATTTGAGGGTGGCCATGCAGAAAATTCCACGGATAAAAATAGCAAATGGAAAAAATCGTGATATTCATNCTATGAAACTGAGGTTAAAGGGACTGTACCCAAATTTTTGCTCTAAAATGTCATTTCCCCCTCTTCGAGCCAAGTTGTTGTAGTGTCAGATGTGGGGAAAATGCATCTGAGAGGGTGTAGCTTTTCAATTTTTTTCTGGGGAGGACCCCCAGACCCCCCTCCAGCTTCACCCTTCAGACTCAATCAGTTTTGCCTCCAACGCCATAAAAGCTAGCTACGCCTCTGGTACCGTTTGGCAACGCATGTCTGGGCAGCGCGGCCTGCTTCTGTTGAAAGTTGGCATCGGCTAGAGATTCACTTGGGGCTCTACATTGAGTGATGGTGCACCCCTGTGGAAAACGCACGGTGAACCACAAACTGTTTTGTGAACGTGCCTTGGGTACCAACCACAGTGGCAGCTCTCCTCCCATTGGTAGAACGATGGTTCAAGGTTTACCTCTTGCTCGACTTCTGTTTTTCTGATCTTTAATCCGAGCGATGGATGATCCTCGGAGCAAGTGGCACTCCCGCCTTCATCTAAATCTTTCCTCTTTTAATCCTCCGTGACTGTCATCCCCTTCTTTGGTAATCTCACATGAAAGAGCCAGCAATCATGGTCTTAACAGGTGTAATAGATAATACCTTAGTTGGTAATGGACCCTCAGGGTGTCCTGGGGTTTTCAGATTTTCATCCCCCTGTTGTACCTGTCTTTGTCATCCGACTCAACAGACTTTTTTAAACTTAAAAGGTCATCAGCGTTGCGGAGGTTTAAGTTTGTCCAGGTCTTGGTTGAGCTGCTTCTTATGCGAGGAACGCTCTGTGGGATAAACGAAAGATGCTTGACAACGGCACCGTCTCTGCACCCTACAACAGACTTGTATGCTTTACAACAGCACCTTACCTTTTGCACCCTACGACAGACTTGTATGCTTTACAACAGCACCGTACCTTTTGCACCGTACGACAGACTTGTATGCTTTACAACAGCACCACACCTTTTGCACCCTACGGCAGACTTGTATGCTTTACAACAGCACCACACCTTTTGCACCCTACGACAGACTTGTATGCTTTACAACAGCACCACACCTTTTGCACCCTATGGCAGACTTGTATGCTTTACAACAGCACCACTGTGACAGACTTGTATACTTTACAACAGCACCATGTGTTTTGCACCCTACGACAGACTTGTATGATTTACAACAGCACAACACTCTTTGCACCCTACGACAGACTTCTATGCCTTACAATGGCACCAGGCTCTCTTGGCAGAGTACGACTTGTGTTGGTCTTGTTTCCTTGATTGATAGGCCAACTTCTTAAGTGTTTAAGCAAGAGTTCACAGACCATTTTATGTTGGTTTTGATGGCTAATTGTTTGATTATCTTATCATTACAGAATTTGATGTATTTGACACTTCAACCAGTCAGGTTCATTTATCATTATCAGACAAATTGAAATGGACAATCATGAATACACATAATTTACCCTTTTCTATTTCTTTTGTTTTGAACTTGTCATTTGAGACATTTGCTTCTTAAAAGTAGAAGAAGGTATAATCATCATGTTGATGTTGTACATCTGATATGGATTTGATGTTGTTTCATACGCTGGGCTCAGTTGATGCTGTGAGCCATTGAAAATGAGGGTGGACCGAGTTCAAGCTAATGACTGTGGAATCTTATCAGCTATAACAGCCAAATTCATGTCTGTTAGTGTTAGATCATCTCTCACTGACATGCCTTCATGTCTGCTTGATTGGAAAGTGTCTATGAGCCGTGTTGCAGACATGAAACTCCAGAGATGAGGTGCAATATGTAGCACAGGTTTCAGCTTTAGACATGACTCATGATGGATAGGCCCCATGGGCCTTATGCACCAACGAATCGAAGATCATCTTGAACTCAGGTTGAGCCACAGGTTTGCCAGGGCATGATGTGACAATGGAAAGGTTGTGGCTCAACCTAAGTTCAGATAATCTTCGTTGGTGCTTATCGCTTTATGTGAGATACCATGCAGCCTTGGTTACACCTGTCTGAAAAAGCCCGGACTTTTCGAAGCCCGGGTCTGAAATAAGCCCGGGCTTCTTGAGCATGTATGCGGCATGTATGGGTTTTAAAACCCCGGGCTTTATTTACTTAGACACGGCGATTGATTCATAGGTGTAAACGCAAAAAGCCCATGCTGAGCCATCCTGAGAATCTCAGGTCATTTACGGTCGTACCCTCCCTCAATGCCCTGAGGACATCCACCCCGTTTCGGTGGGGAAGACGGACATTCCCTCATGTGTACTCGCCAATTGGTAATTCACGAACAAACCATGCAAAGCAGTGGGGAAAAGCCACTTGATGTAATGGACAAATATCGCGCCTAGTGCTACAACGTCTGCACATACATCTGGTATTACGAGTTACCGGATACCAGGCTCCTAGCATTGTATCTCATTCCATAATTTATGCACGCTGCCGAATGACAGCTGCCCCAAACACATGAACTGGATCATACCTTCGTGTTCTGATCCCATCAGTACGTCCTCGTTGACAAGATAATCCGTGAGAATCATGTTGACGCGAAGTTAATTCAGGAACAATCAGAAACTCAGCGAGTTTGTCAGCGACTCGAGAAATTTTCACAGCTACCATATTTGGGATATGACCAAGACGGGATAGAAGCTTCACTGTGATTGGCTGGATTCGGCGGAGTCGAGTGCTCCGCTGGTTCCCCACTAAAATGGCATGGATGTCGCCAGGGTCTGAACCAAGCGCGAGTTGGGGAGCCGCTTGTGAAGACCCTGGGTGCGAGGATGATGCTGAGCCCGGACTTTTATGTCGTGTAAACAAGGCTACCAGCTACAGCCCAGTCTTCTGGTTCTTCACTTTCAAGACAGTCACCCTCTTTGTTGACTGACGAATGGTCCTGGCCTGGAAGTGAGAGCAGACCTACAAGTCTGATTCATGGTGTAGTTGATCATGATAACTTCCTACATACATACTCAGGCCTACACTCAGTCTCTCAAGTTGTGTGCTACACTCAACAACTGTTTATAACATCGAGCTTTTTAACCATCACATGACAGGCATAACACGATGTAATTTCATCAAAATGCCTACATGTTCTTTATTACTAATAAACTTTTTCCTGTCGGCTGATGTGTTGGTACAAAAACATTGGATGAGATGTCAATCAAACTTGAGAGCTGGTAGACTTAAGCAAACGTGGCAACCTGGCACTTTCCGTCAGTTTGCTCTCGTGGGCAGAAAAATACCGCCATCGGTCTTGGTACTGCGGTGGTACCATTTGGCATTTAGGTGATGTTTGAGATGCGAAGCTGTCTCAGAGATAATCCAAATCTCATAGTGCCCTCCAAGTAGAAATAGGGATGTTAAAGATGCCACGTGGGTGTTTCCGCACACAAGTTGGCTCTCTGTGGGTAAATTCAGCTGGAGAAAACTGTAGGTTTGTGTCATTGGTAGAGTCCTACAGAATACAACTATGGTTTTAGTTGTAGATTGAGAGCCAACTCACACAGGCAGGGACATTCTAGGTACACACAAGGGCTGTCAGTGTCCTCTACAAACCCCTCAGAACATGTGCCAGGACTGGCCAGTTTACTTGTCAGGAAGAGCAGGGAAAGAGCTGAGAAAACAGGCTGAGCAGGCGCGGATCCAAGGGGGGGCGCAACCGGCACACGCCTCGTTTCGGCCAACAAATCTGTAAAATCGATCGTGAAATTCTGAAATTTGGAGCAAGTGATTGAAATTCAACGCGGATTTCAATATTTCTAGCACAGTGCGCCCGTCTTTTCTGAAATCATGGATCTGTGTCTGCCGAGCTGGTACTTATTCCGATACCCTGAAAAATAGAAAAGGACCTCGTCAGGTCCCTCCAGCCTGATGAGATCCAAATATTCATTATCTCAGGCGTCGGTCACTGGCTCCAAGACTAATGAGATGTCTACCTAAGTGAAAATGTGACATTCATAATTACTATACCAATCATAGTATCTGTGACCAAAATTGCTGAAAACAACTCCATAATTTGGCATTGATCTAGCCCGGATCATATTTTAATGATAAAATGACCCTAATTTTCATCATTTCTATGTCACATACTGTAGCCTTAAATATCCGCCTTGATTGTTGTGCCATACAAAATATATACACTTCATTTGTCGTTGGTGAATTATATGAAATGAACTACCAATTATGAGTGCATAATTATCTGTTTCAATTACAATTTTGTAATAATAGGCAAATAGGCCGGGCTATTTGCTGGATACTGGTACCCTAGTATATTCACACCGATGTGGAAATGTTAGTCTGTTTGAAGAACAAGACTTTGGTCCTACTTCCTAACACAACCCAATACTCTCGTCTGTCAGAAAGTGAGGATTGCAAGCTGAGAGAGGGTCCTGTTTCCTGACAGGACCCAAATACTCCCAAAGGGTGGTGATATTCATTCTTTTTAGGTATACATGTACTACATTTTAGTGGGACTTTACTCATTGGTTCTTCTTGTCGCCACCAGGGTGCAGCACCGCATTGGCTCTTCTGGCCAAGTTGCCGTGCTGGTTGCAAGCAATAGTGACTCCTGTTGTAGTGTAATGTAACTTACTAGTGTATGTTTCCACAATAAAGTTAATCTTTCTCAGGACACTGGGAAAGAGCAACTTTGCCATAAGGTGTGGATGGGGACATTTCTTCCTCTGCCCCAATGATGTCTTACCCTTTCATGTCCTGGGTCCCTTCAGTATGCCTGATGGTCAACAGATGATGATGATGATTACTAATCACATGGAAGAGATTCAAAGTTATAAGTTGCCATTTCAGGCACGGATCCAGAGGAGGTTTTAGGGGGCGAGACCCCCTCCCTGCTCTCCACCACCATTTTTTTCTCAATAATTTGCGACAATAAGCAACAGCACGTAAGAATATTAAACTTCCATTTTGATACTGAGATGCCAGGAAATCGCTTCTACGGCCTTCTAGATTTCAAAATTTTCTTGGAGAGCCCCCAGACCCCTGTCGGCGCCCGCCGTGGCAACGACCGCCTTCGGCGACCCTGACCCACCTCTGCCAAAAATCCTGGATCCGTGCCTGCATTTGTTGCTTTCTCTTTGCAGAATGAAAGATGGACTGAACGGTTCCACCTTGTCAGCAATTCGGTAGGTTTCACATTTTAACACTACCTTAGGCCAAAAAAAATAAAGTATCTGTTTCTTGTCCGCGCCCGCGTCATTCCCAGACCCTCCGCATCGAAATTTTTTTTCTCACCAATTTCAAATTTTCCCACTTTGCTTACGCAGTCTTCTATACAATGCACAGAAATGCTTCATCACTTGAAATCATCTTTATTTTTCATGAAATATGTGCTTTAAACATGTGGAGAGATGGTTTGCTGGTGGTATTTCCCCCATCCATGAAGAAAACGGGAAAAAAATTATTTGAAAATAAAAAAAAAATTCGCATGCCCGCATCATTTTTCGCTGAGTTGCTGGACAAGAAACAGACAATATTTTTTTTGGCCTTATCAATGATAGCCAAAAGTTCCCCATTGAAGACACCATACATGCCATATGTCAATCTCAAAGGTCCCTCCTTCATGGAGAAATTCCACTCTATTTCCTCATGTTCTCCGTTTATAGATTCCTTGTTGGATCCTCAGAGCTTCCACCAGCCGTCAGAGAGAAACAGTCTAGTCCAAAAAAAGTGCACTTCAAGCTCAACCTGCCGTCCAAATGGAAGATTATGGAGATTTTAGAAATGTGTCTCAAACGAATCAGAAGTTTAGGGAAACACCCACGATGTCCTCACCGCCACAGTTGTCTTTCGTATACAATAGGGGTACGTACCAATAGCAAATGACAAATTTACAAACACAAAACGTATCACAGGAGTTTGTATAAAAGCTGTTTAAGCAATATAAAGCGAGCAGCACACGTCACCACTTTCGTTGCTCGTACAAGCAATTTTCGTGGTTGGCAATTTTTGTGGCGGTTGTCGGGTTACAGCAGATGTCACCACTCGGTGGTCTCGTGTGCTGCTGATGGCCACGCATCACCACATCTGGCAACTACGAGCAATTTTCATGGTGAGAAATCAAACCAGTTTGATTTTCGGGAGCTTCCAACTCGTGGTCACCAGAGAATTTCCGTGGTGAGTGGTCGTTGCCCGCCACAGCACACTTAGGCCACAGTTTTTTTATTTTTTGGTTTACGGATCCTCCGACGTTGATTTTTGCCAAAGTGGAAAAAAAATAAAATGAGATTTTTGGACCAATTTTATTTTTTTCTCTCCTCCAACTTCGCTCACAACGTCAAAAACATAATCGGAGAAAATAAAAGAATAAAACTGTATCACCTGTATCATCAACTTTATTCTTTTTTCAATGGAAATCATGAAAAAAATAGATTTTGAATGCACATGCACTCTGCTTTACACTGCCATGACATGCAAGAGTACACGATGTTTTTTGCTTCCAGGTAAAGCAACCTCCGGGGTCCCATTGGACCATTTTATTTTTATTTTTTTCCCTCCTCCGAAATTCAGTTTCTTCTGAAAAAATCCGTAAACCAAAGAAATAAAAAAGTGTGGCCTTGGCCATTTTCGTGGCGACCACAAAAATTGCCTGTTTGAGCAACGAAAGTGGTGACGTGTGCTGCAGGCTTAAAGGGCGTAGTTTACACCTCTCTGACTCATGCCCTTCCTTGGATTGTTCTTGGCATTTAACGATTTTGGTATTACAATGTACTATCTGCCAGTTTGTGAAAAAAACAGATTTTCAGTCTTCGGAGTTAAAAGTCTGGTAAAAGCTACTTCAGATTTGTAGAAGGCCTCCAGTGCTCTTGTAGAAGAAAGAATAAAAGCATTTGTTCTTATTCATACTAGGAAACATCTCACAGAAGTCGTATAAAGTGAGGAAAAAGTGAAGGAGGAAGAGTGCTCTGTCAGAATAATCACGACACTCAATACCTAAAGTTTGAGTGGAAGTTTCTGAATGTGAAGTGCGTGGATCGTTTTCTTGACTTTTCCACTGCTTGGGTTTGTCATGGTTACACTCCCTGCTGATTTTGACAAGGCCAGGAATCCCCTCCACTCATTTTCATTGGTAACTGTCAGAAATAAGAGCACCATCTCTCATTGAATGGGTTAAAATTTTAAGTGCACTGTCAGTGCCAATAAAGAATGTGTTGGTTTCAAGAAAGGTTGGCATGATTGGCAGACAGATCTTGTTGGCTATCAGTTGTTAACATGTGCTGCTTGGACTAGGTTACCAGGAGTAAGAATGCTAACTGCCATTGGTGTCTGATAGAATCAGCCCGTTTTTACCAACACTTGCTTGTTTTACTCCCGTGTGTAAAAGAGCTCATTGCGCTGTAAATTTGATGTGCTGTCCATACTTGAGTGTGAAGTCTTTTGTACTGAAAAGTGTGAAGGAGGGCGAGTCGTTTCTGTCAGTTGAAATTGCTGCTGGTTTTCTGTGAGACCTTCCTTTCTAAGAGGTTAATTCAGCCTTTTTAAGTCATGGACAAATATTTGTCCAACATTTTTTGGCAGGATCCAACATCGATTGATCCGAAGTTCTGTAGTTTTGCTGCCGAACCAACCACAAACACAAAAATGAAAAAGTCCCTGCGTGAATTTGATAGGTAGCTCTGGTGCTAATTGGTTTATATTGAGAGAACAGTTGTAACTTTGTATGCCAAGATTTAAAGGTGAAATTTTCATCACTGGGAGTCAATACAAACTAATTAGTCTAACCATTGGTTAAGTTCTGTTGATGAGAAGGTGAAAAAACGTTCAAGCTCCACTTCACTTGTCAACATGAACACAGAACGGCCAAAGCAACTTTAGGAAACTAGAATCTCAAGAACTGTTCTTTCTTATTGAGACAGTAAACATGTGACCTACTGGATCCAGATCTCGTTTGGTATCAGTGTAACTAACAGCTGTGATGTTTATTACGCCCCAGCGAGACCCCGCTGAGCAAACAGCGAATACAATCCTTTCCCATTGGTTTCTCGCCTACACGATCCCACCGATAGGCCAATCGACAAACCATCCAACGCAGGTTACTGTGAACCTTACCGGTGAAATTGGCAGAAGCAGTTGCAGGTCATTATGACTTAATCTTGTGCCCAGCAGGAATCAGTATGAGCCTTATCTTTTTGCCTCTATCACCTGACTTTAATGGGCTTGAACATAAACAAGGAGGCCATGTTCATTTCTACTTGAGACTTTTTCTGAGCAACTCAATCAACACGAAGATGGCTGGTTGGGCGACCAATAGTAGAGATGTTGTTTTTGATATTTTTCCATGGTGTTCTCACTTAAACGGATCCCGAAGAGACTCTTGAGACTCTATCTTCTCAGAAACGTGGCTGAAGCAGGCAGAATTCCAGTTACATTTTAACGGTTTCGTGATTTCATGATTGTTGGTCTATCACTTTTAAAGCCTTCTGACCATTTTCACCAAAGGCCACTATTTCTGTAGTTCTGCACAAACAAGGCAATCCCTCCACCATGTCCACACTTTGATGAAGTCATAGCCGTCAGATGTGGAAGTGTGGACACTGGCCTCCCTTATGTCTCAATGGGTAACCATCCTCTCTCAGCTCCTCGTCTAATGGAGTACACAGGTGTGCCATCTATATGAAGTATAAAGAACTGAACTGTCAGGCTACCTTGCTGCTGCAGCTTAGCTCCTCTGTGATGACCACCATTCGTCCATGGGCCATACCTCTGTTTGTCTCAATTCAGGCTTATGAATGTTTGCCACCCCATAATGTGACCCCAACATGGGCCATACCTCTGTTTGTCTCAATTCAGGCTTCCTTATGAATGTTTGCCACCCCATAATGTGACCCCCAACATGGGCCATGCCTCTGTTTGTTTCAATTCAGGGTTCCTTACACGTGTTTGCCACCCCATAATGCGACCCCAACATGGGACGTACCTGTTTGTTTCAATTCAGGGTTCCTTACACGTGTTTGCCACCCCATAATGTGACCCCCAACATGGGCCATACCTCTGTTTCAATTCAGGGTTCCTTACACGTGTTTGCCACCCCATAATGTGACCCCAACACGGGATGTACCTCTGTTTGTTTCAATTCAGGGTTCCTTACACATGTTTGCCACCCCATAATGTGACCCTAACATGGGCCGTAACTCTGATTGTTTCGTTTCAGGGTTCCATGCGAATGTTCGCTGCAGGTTACGTGATTCAGGGTGCCATACGACTCCTTGGAAGCCTCTCGGTCCTGTTAACGAAGCCCAAAGCTGCTGTGAACGCTCTCAAACATAAAGACAACTTCTATTGTGGTGCTTTTCTTGCGAGCTTTGCTGGTTTGTTTCGCGTAAGTCCAAACGTAATGCAAGTCCATTGAATTAGATGAGCTCTCATTATACGTATAACTGCGGTGTCTTAAACGGACTATTCGGGCCGAATCAAAGATTCCACAGAACAGTTTCCGGAGCGGCCGCCGCAATGCATTTGCCAGTTGTTGTTACGAATAAAATGGGTTGTTTTATTAATTTTGGTTCACTTTGGACAGACGCGAACAATCCGCTTTAAAGGAGCTGGACGTCCAAGTTGTAAACACTCACTCACTGGTTCTCTATCCACACGATGCCTGCGGTGCTGCCACCTATTGTCGGTTACTGACGTGAATATCGTGAATGAGTTGCATTGGATCGGGCACCAGTCTAACGATCATGGGGTGCTACTGGTGCTGCCACCTTCACGAAGGAATAAAACTAGTTTGCTGGCCACTGTTTGTAAACAAACCAGTTTGTTTACAACTTGGACGTCCAGCTCCTTTAAGGCGCATTCCATGTCAGAAGTTTCTCATGCAAGTTGGCCCTCAGTTGACAACTCACTTGGCTGATTTTCTTTCTTCTTGTAGGGTATATCATGCCTCCTCCGATGGCTACGTAACAAGGACAGTGAGCTCCATGCCCTCCTGGCACAGGATTCGTAGCCGGCTGGTCAATGCTGTTGTACAAGAGTTCTTCTATAGCCCTGTACTCGGCATCAAAACTACTAGAGGTGAGAAATGGAGCCAGTGCCAAAACAGCTGGCTCATCCACTGCTTGTGTGGAAGTTAGTGTGTATCAACGTAAGTAGGTTCTTGTAGTTGTAGGATTGCTACTGCAGCCAGTAGATTACATAATCATACTCACTTCATACTCACTTCTTCTTTCCTAGGTATTATACATGAAAGGTATTGAAGCTGGTCATCTCCCATCCTTTCGACACGCAGATGTCCTTCTATATGCAGTCTCTACGTCTTTAGTATTTCATGCTGTAAGTATAACCTGGGTATGTCTTCCTCGTGCTTGTTAGCCATCTTGGTTTCCCACACCGCTACCTGTGCCGAATATTACTTTGTTGGTACAGACTGTTTCATGGTATGCTTACCGCCTGATGACTGCAATCAGCATTCAAATGATTTGAGTTTACCATTGCACGTTATATCTTTCAGGCTGTCTTTGAACCTCACACCCTTCGTCCTGCTTACTGGAAGTTCCTGACCAGGCTCACGCATGGAAAGTAAGTACTAGAATGGATATTTCAGTCGATTTTCACCTCGAGGAGGATCCCTTGATGCCAATGGGCCTAGGCCTACCAGGACGTAGAGCCCTGTACAAGTCATGTACAGCGAGCTTCCCCTAAAGCTAGGAATCCACTGCTGATTTTCTGCGTTGCGACTTGCTTTGCAACCTGCTACCTGCGTTTGAATATGATCGCAAGGAACTGATACCATTCGCCGACCGATTTCCGACTGAAATCGACCACAGTCTTCCCCGTTGGTGGAAATCACGTCTAGTGAGTCCACTACGGCAATCAAATGCCAAGTTGCAACGCAACCCAGTTGCAAAGCAAGTCGCAATGCAAAATCAGCTTGAAAATCAATGGTAACAGACTCCTCAGACGGGGGGTGGGGGGTGAGAGGCGTGGCTTTATAAAGTAAACCGAAGTGATTTCCGTTCATTTTACCTCTGCTTATATGGACACGTCTCAACGAGTTGACTTTGTTATTTTCTGTTTCAGGTTCGGCGAAATGAATCGAAAATTACTCGACGTGTTTGGGACCAATGCATCGGAGAAATTCCCCGACTTCTGGCCAAACTATGATCCAAGATACACAGATTTAAAGAAGCCTGTCTCCTGAGGGATGGATTTCACCCCAGTTGTCGACCAATTCTACCTGATCCTTCCTCGGGTGCTGCAGTGTGATTGGAAAGGAAGTCTTGCCAGCAAAGAGAAGAAACCTTTGAGAAGATGGGGCCATTTCTACAATACACCATAGTTGTTTTCAGGTCCCGCCTGAACTCATGATATTTTCCAAGATATTTAATAAAAATCGGAACTGTTAGCAAATCCTTGTTGGTTATGACTGGCATTTGACTTGACTTGATCTCCATTTTATGCTTTCACAAAAAGTGACTGTTCTTTTCCCACTTTTTCTGCCCTAGGCCTGATTTCTTTTCTCGCAGTTGTTATGGGCCACCTGAAATAAAGTGAAGTTTTTTGTGCTTGAAAGTAAAGCTGCCCATACACGATCAATATTATTGCACAATATGAGGATCACAATGGGCAATCTTATTGTCAATCTTTCTTCTAATTATCATGCTAGAAGCACACGACCACCCATTTGGGCCCCATGTTGTTGAATAATATTGTGCCGTGTATGGGCGGCTTTAGCAGTAAAGGGAATGCATTTTTACCCTATGCATGCTGTTCGGGCTTTTCTATCGACTACTAATGGGTCCGTCTGTTGTTTTTTTTCATTTGTTGTACACATAGGCCTAGGCCATGATCCCCCTCTTTTCACGCATGATTTCAGGGCTCACGAATTTGCTGTGGGCCACCCCATGTTCCCCTTCCACCTTTATGATATGCTACGGAAGGTCCCTGTACCCTGAGGGAACATTGGCCTAGATGTAAATGATGTATGCTTTCACCATTACCATGATATATTACTCGAACCAAATGAATTTAGCGGCTATCTGTGATCATAATGGCATTAATGTATCAACTTTTTGAATAAAAGTAATCACGAACTGTACATGTTCATTCTTACGTCCATTTTATCAGCAAGTTAACCATTAAATATGACCTGTACCTATTGCCGCGCGTGTCAGTTCCGCAACTTGTCCTGGCGATCCCAAGCCAATTGAACTGCCAATGGGGACGCCTCAACCCATCCTGAGAATATCAGGCGTTCTTTAATACAGGGTTCATACGCATCCTTGAAAACCTTGATTATCATTGAATTTTGCCATTTGCCTCCAAGGGCCTTGAAAAGTGCTTGAATTCTGCACAACTTTTGTCAGAGTCATTGAAAGTCCTTGATTTCTTGTGTTCTTCCTTTATTCTCTCGAATCTGGCCTGCGTGATTGCCAGTATGTTGTTATTTTAGGACTTATTTCTTCGCAAAAATATTCTGTCAGTGTACCAAAAATCCTTGAAAAGTTCGGAAACAGCCCTTGAAAAGTC
>NMRB01000274.1:225664-250227 GCA_002633025.1 Notospermus geniculatus
TTTGCCCCCCCCCCAGGCCAAAAAAGCTAGCTACGCCCCTGAATGAGCGACACACAGACAAACCGTGAGTCTGTTTCCAAGTGTGTTCCGAACATTGAAAATCACATAGAAAAACGGCCACACTGAAAAACGTTACACTATTGTGAACAGCAGGCCACTGGGCGTACGGGTGCACTTCTAAAAAGAGATGGCATAAACAATGTTACCTCCAGACTTGATGGTATCGGCCAGACCAGCAAACTTCAGGAACGTTATCAGTCGGCGCAGCTTCAGCTTAGCAGCGAGTTCAACCAGATCCCTGGATTTCCTTTCGTCCGCTATTTCTGTATGATTATCATCGTGGAGAGTATAGGGAAAGTACCAGTCATCGGAAACAGAAAGTGCATGAGAGGCACAGAACACCGCAGCCAGGATGAGAAGCTTCATTTTCGTCACCAACGATCCTCAAAATGAGCAGAAATAATCCGCACTTCTTATTATTCTCGAACTTATACCCCGTTGTCCCTCATCGTCTGGTCACGCGTTACGGTCGTTGTTTCGTAAATATTCAACCTCGATCGCCTGAGACGATCAATGCCCATCATTCTTAATGGTATTGATTGGAACCTGCAAACTAGGTTGGTGTGTCGCTGTTTCATAAGCGGCTTTATTGTTTGGCTCATCCGAGTTGTATAAAAGTATTTATAGTCGGGTCACATGTAGAAAAGCAGTCAATAATAAGTCGATAATGAGACCAGGCCATGACTTCGCAAAATCCAAGGGCGTCTGCAGGACGATGTTTTTCACAGTGGATTGGTGTGAATGAATGAATGCCGATCTCGCCGGTGGGAATCCTAGCGGTGAGAACAGGGGTTTAGTTAGAGGGAATTTAGAAGTCACGGAAGTCAAAATACTTCTGGGCCGACCGAATCGAAACTCCGATAGCACTAACAGGGCCTAACAGAGAAACTCTGTAATGGTAAAAGGCATTGCATACCTCTCTGTTAGGCACTGTTAGTGCTATCGGAGTTTCGATTCGGTCGGCCCTGGATTTTAGGTTCCAGGAAGTCAAGTACTTCCAAAGAAACTTCCAATATATTTAAGCTTATGAAGTAAATTTAGACTTCCAAGAAAAGCCCCAATACTTCCTGGTTTTGGGGTTACGGAAGTCATGAATTCTCATCTAAAAATGTTAACTAAGAGAACTGCAACATCTATTTCATCTTTACTACCAAGGATTGTGACATCGCTTCGCCCTCCGACTTCGCTCGCACAAACCCTTGCTCCTTTCGCCGTCTTCATCTGTATGTTACTGGCTGTTCTATGAAACCGGGTGATATTTTCATTTCTGTCCATATAGGAATCATGACGAACTGATATGATATGAACTTTGGACTTTTTTTAAGATGGGGACTTTGGCCTAGTGGTTAAGGCCAATCTGAAGAGGTTGACACCATAGTTCCTCGGCTAAGACCTCTGAAAACGGCTAAACCCAACACAAGATTCTTGTACTTATCGCTTTTACAAATTATTTTGATAAAGTAATCATACCAAAAATTAAAATTTGTTCCAGTATTTGTCAAAACACTTCTATTTTAACATGAACTGTTTCGAATCCCTACGCAATTGCTTGTACAACGCTCAGGAATTCATCAGCCTTCAACAATGCATTTCAGTGCACTATGCAAGTACATGTACTACCGGTCTAGGCATTTCCAAAGTTTAATGTGGCAATGTTGAACTCTGGGTACGAGATTGGGTTGAGGCGTGCTGCCCCTTAGTGCTGGCGATTGATGCCTAATGCGAGGGTCCGTAGGTTCGAATCTGGTAGGAAGCGATGTCTTTCACCTTTTAGAAACCCGTTTCTATTTCATGATGAACTGATAAATAATAATTATTTATCAGTTCATCATGATTCTCGTCTTTAAATAGAAAGCACAATATTGACCATAGGAAATTGCGTTTATTGTGTCCTCGCATCTCTGGGTAGGCAATAGGTCACCAGGGCGATGGTAGAATTGATTGAATTATCAAATGAATGTATAACGGTTATCGGATGGGCGACACGAATGCAGACATAGTGATCACTTCTACGGTAAGAGTGACATAACATGTTCCCCTCGAATAATCATGTTGTTAAATAATATCTCTTCTGGTAAACATGGCAACGTGACCAACAATATAATCATTGAGTATTGACGTGCTGGTTAATCAGCGAGATCGTGCGTCTCGAGAATGTAATACTCGGACAAAGAAAGCCTGCCGAGAGATGAAAGGATGGAAGATGTCAATACAGTTGTGTTTGGTATCAATAGAAGACACCAACAACTGACTGTGCTGAGTAGAGACCCATGGGTGCAACATTCTCTTTGGTCGTATTCTGAAAAATTTATATCTTCGATCGTTCTTTGGCATGTTTGGGATGGTGCTTTGTCCGAGGAGTCACGGGGTCGGTGATATCATTGGGTCGGGTGTCAAGGGGGGCTACGGTAATCTGGGCCCATATTCATAAAACCTTGCTAGCTTAGTTCGTTGTTAGTTGTGTAGCCTACATTGGCCTGTACAAACTAGGCACTTTAGCAGGCAACTAAGCCTAGCAAGATTTTATGAATATGGGCCCAGATAGCTTGTTATGAATTGAATTCCTCCCTTTATGTCAAAGTAAACGTTGTTCGGCTACTCACAGGAGCCTGCTATACAATCATGTATATAACAACAAAGCTCTGAATCCATGAAATAAGATTTTTCCCATGATTTCGTGGTTATCTTACTATAAAAACAAACATGTACATGTACATGTACTGTACGTGGTGAAGAAAAGATTCTTAACCCAGGTTGGCAAAAGAGAATGTATCGTAAGCTTACATGTCGATCTACCTATTTTTGATATTATGCATATTTTAAATGGGAAAGGTCAGTGTTTCCGTCAGAGGGTACTAAGGGTACTATGCTAGTACCCTCAAAGGAACGGAAAGGGCCATTTTCTTTAATTTCATGGGGTTTCTGCTGATTTTGAAGAAATTAGAACCCTCAAAAAACATACTGAAATACTGGCAGACGAGACCCTGTCAGAGAATGCAAAGCAATCAACGTTGAAACTGAATTCTTCTGGACACGAGCAACAACCATTCAATATGGCAGGCCTACCTACTCTGTCTCCGCCTTCAGATCCAACCATCGTTCTGCACAGCGTGTTTGGAGCACACCAACCCCAGGAGGTTTCATCTGAGTACAGTCTTTGGCTCACCGTCTAGTCCAGTTGGTCTTGATCTCCTATCCTAAAACGCCAAAAATACGGCAAAGCTAAACTGTGCGTGGTCCTTTCAACCGTAATGAAATCAATGCCGAGTATTCCGGTTAGTTCACCTGCGAGTCCACATCGCATCTACAACACCTGAATAATGTGACGTTCTCCTAGAAATCAGCCCGAGATGATGGCACGAAAATATTCGACCAAAATGCCATTCGTGTCGCTGGTATCACCTTAACTACCAAATATTCGATCCACGACTAAAATGGACACAGTCTGTATATTTCAATATTCCATCCGACCTATTAACTGTACGTCTCACGACTATGAAGAATTATCGATTGATTGGTTAGTTCAGTCTGATGATGGTCACACTCAATATTGAAATCTGCAGTCCATTTAAAGACCAAATAATTAAGCGCCCTCATTACAGGTGAAGCCACACAGTTTGTGTGTGCGGAATATTGTCGTGTTTGTACAGTCATGGACATAAATTTATCTAATCCTGATATCTTGAATATTTCAAATACAACAGGGCCAATTTCAGCACGGTTTGTTCCACATGAAAGTATATCTTGTTGGTCATATTTCTGCATGAAAATTTTGAAAATTTGGAAATGTCGTAATTATGTAATAGCTCACCAGAAAAATCTTAAAAATCAACATTTTTATTATGTAACTTTTTGTGATTTTTTTGCAGTTTTGATAGACTGGAACTTTCTAAGGATTTTGTGCTTTGTTTCATTAAAATATGTCGAATGGCTGCTGAGCTATTTGAGATTATCGAAATTTTGATAATTTGAGATTTTTATGTCTTTCAGAAAATTTTGATGCCATTATGTAAAGCTAACCTCCGAAATTGGTTTACGCAATTTTGGAACTTTTTGCTTTAACTGGGCAGAAATATTGCACATTTTTCAAAGTATCAAAATGTTGATATTTTGAAATATATGCTTAACACTTCTAACCAGTTTACGCTAAAAGTTCCAAAACTTAATACTTCTACGTTTTAATGTGAGCTCTGTCTACTGATATCAAAATGTGGTGAAAAATAGGAAATTCTCAAATTGTCGAAATTTTGATAATCTCAAATATCTCAGCAACCACTCAACGGATTTTGATGAAACAAGGCCCAAAATTCTTAGAAAGTTCCACCCTATCGTAACTGCAACAAAATTCGCAAAAATGTTACATAATAAAAAATTTTATTTTTGAGATTTTTTCTGATGAGCTACAATGTATTACACAATTACGATATTTCCAAATTTCCAAAATACTGATGCTGAAATATGACCAAAAAGATGTACTTTCATGTGGAACAAACCGTGTTGAAATTGGCCCAGTAGTATTTGAAATATTCAAGTTATCAGATGTAGATAAATTTATGTCCATGACTGTACATTGTATCACAACTTCGTTCGTCTGACTGGGGATTTTTTACCGGTGTTTAAAATTGTGGTGTAAATCTATACCAAGTTGTGTACACGTGGAGTGGACTTGTTGGGCGGTTTCTGTACCGCGATCCATGCACAAAAAACTGAAGGGGTACTTTAATTTCAACAACACATTGAATAAGTAAAAAGGCATGAATGCGCAATGATTCGCCTCCAACAACAGCGTTGGCTTCAGAGGAGGTGATGTTTTCGAATCGGCCGGACCCTGCCGAGCCGTTGCGAAAACTCAACCGTATACCGCATGAGGGCGCGTCGCTGCACTGACAGACACAAAATCGCTAACAGGACCGGATGGCAAAATGTATTGCATGAGACAAAGCTACATCTCCACTGCCTCTCGTATGTATTTACGCACCCAATAATACCATACTAAAAAGAGGGTGACACTCCCATTTTATTGGCCATACAAACTTCAGACGTAGATAAGGTAACCAATTTAAGATAGAAGATAGAGTCCAAGGTACAGAAAAAAAAAAGGGGGAAAGGGGAGGAAAAAACAAGGTCTTGTTTTTTCCTCCCCTTTCCCCCCCTTTTTTTTTGCTCTAATCCTCCTCGCCTCATTCCTCTCATTGCTCAGTGATTTGCATTATCCATTCTGTTTTTTCCTACAAATCTGGAAGTTGACTTCCTTTATATTCCTTTACTTTGTGTTGACCTTTGTGCATCTTTTCGCTTTGTTGCCTGTTATGTATTACACATGTCATTTTTATTAATTTATAAACTTTCTTTCAGCCAAATGAAGCTCTGCGCCAGTGGCCTAAACTCTGGTCAGGCTGGGCAGCCCTGCAGTTATCCAATCCTTTTCTTTCAGCTAAATTAGTTTCTCCTTAATTGTCCAGCGGCCACCCGTGGGGCTTGGTCGCTATTCTTTCCTTAATTGCTTGTTTGTCCTCTCTACACAGGTTATGTAGTTCTGCATTCGGGTTTCAGCTCAGTCTTTTCTAGAGTTTCAGATTGTAAAGTTCCACTTGAAAAAGACCGCGGTTGGGGTCGAAAATTCGTGAATTCTGGAGATTGACTTCTTGTTTATTGTCAAAGAAGATAGAGTAACCAAGAATTTCCTCAATGTTTAGTTCCATGGTTCCACCTATCTAAAATGTCACTCGAAGAAACTTCAGACGTTCAGCATTTTTACTCTACTAGGTGTAGCAATCAGTCCTATGGTCAAAATCAAATTTGCCAGACAAATTCTCATAAAAAATATCAAATCTCAATTTTTGATATTTTCTTCATTTTTCAAATTCCATGATAGTTAGGAAAAAAAATTTCACACCATTTCTTCAAAAAAGAAATAATAATTCATATGAAATTGCTTCTAAATGCATATCAAATGAATATAGTCATCAAAATTGAGGCCAGAGAATAACACATGGTAAAATGGTAAGTACCAATTACTGAGAGTCAGGCCGCTGTTGATCCCGCATATTTGCATATTGATCAGCATTTATAACCACTACTTTTCTGATTGATTTTCCGGTTTGAACCTGCTGCTGTTTGGACAAAATAAAGCAGAATCTAAGAAATGCAAAATAATAGTGTCCAATGCACTGGCGAATTTGCCCTGATGCTTTTTTGTGTCAGTACGAACCATACTGCTACCAGTCAATGGTGAAGGTGGTTTCGGAAATTCCATTTCTTCGGAAACATGGGGCCGTATTCAATAAGGGTGTTTAGCTAAATCAGCGTACAAATTCTGCATTACACAGGTTATAGGCCTAGAAACTATTGTTCTACGTTCTGTAAGCTGCCTGATCCCTGGCATTTTACCCACACGATGATTGCACGCGTCTAACATTCCTGCGTCTTTGTGTGGGAGGACAATAGAACGTGTTGGAAAAATTCTAGACAAGCCTTCCTGATCGTTCAACATTTGCTTCATGCTCTTTGACTTAAACGCAAATAAGGGATCGCAACCCCGTCTCGAGCCAAAATCGCAACAGTGGATCACCCGCTTTAAACTGTTGACGTTGCAACATGAAAAAGTGACATGTAGCCCTACATTTTTCTACAGGAATACATTTAAAAAAATGTATTTAAAAAAAGATGAGACAAAAACGTTGCTTTTATCGCCACCCTACTCCTCATTTTAAGGAAAAAAGAGGTTAAAGAAATTTTTATCTGCTACAGGATTATGTAAGTTTTACTGTCAGGCGACCAACACAAACGGGTTATTTTCGCGACAAAAATAAATGGAAATAACGTTATTAGAAAAAAGAAACTTCGGGCACATCGCTCGCAGCGCCACGTCGTGACGTTATAGTTCCGCAGGTTCCTCATTGCCTCGGTGGTTTGGGCCTTGATCAGCAGTCTTGGTAAACAAGGTACTTGACGGCGGCGGAATCAATTTAATTAAAATAATCCAATAATATCAGATTCGATTTATTGCTCATCCCGTGCTCGTGCAGTATAGACGGATAAAGGAGACAATTCTTCAGCCAACTCTTTAGGCGAGATCACCTTTATATTCTTGATCCGAGGTAAGCTCCGACTTTCTATTCTCTTTGAAATATTATTGCCTGGTGAGAAAATCCGCTGCCAAAAGCAACCCCTGGACTTTTCACTGGCCAAACCATCGAAGGACTCAACTCAGTTAAAACAGCACCGCTCACCGCAAAACATCATCCTGAGATCAGAGAGCATTGACACAGCGCGCGCTCAAGTGTTGTATGCGGTGAGGGAGGGGTGATTGCAGCCATGACAGCGGGGCCAGCGAATTTTTTTTCCTGAACCTTTCAGCAATTGTATTGCGGACTTTGAGTATTTTCAGTAAAATGAAAATCGCGGGAGAAGAAGCAGTGGAAAAAATCCGCCCCAAGCCGCGTTTTTCTGTGAGCGATGCGATTTTCACAGTTTGGCGTGTCCATCGATGGTTTGGCGAAGTATTTTCAAATATAATGTGATGTTAGTGCCATGTGAAATTATTATTTTTTATCTCGTTCTCGTAATTAAATCTCTTAAAATTCGGATCAAAAGTGGACGATTGAGCGGGTTCCAAAGATTGGAGAAGAAGTTCATCGTCCCCTGACAACAAGGCCAATTCCACCACGCTCAAATTTGCCGCCATTTTTACTCTTCGGCAAATTGGGCTGTGTCGGCGACATAGCCCAACGTGATGACGTCATTCCCGAGAACGGAATCGAGAACGCGATGACGTGACGCAATCGATCCCGATCTCGATCTCGGAAACGGGATAGCCCAACCTCTCTATTATCTCGTAATTACGACATAGCATCTCGTAATTACGACTTAGCTACATGTATCTCGTAATTACGACATAACATCTCGTAATTACGACTTGAGGGTTCTGAGACTAATATAGCGTGTTCGTTTACTCGCCCAGGCCTCCCCGGGGTAAATTTTTGAGCTACCGAGGCGCATGCTCAATATAAAGCCCCATTACGAACGCTGTTGGGTCTCACCCGTGTAAGTTTGCACCACGTGATCAGGCAACCTGACGGCAAGCAATGGCACTGGCACACCAGCAGACGACATGGACGACCAGAAGATGAAAGTCGCCCTGGCAGCAATTTTATCCTCACTATCTCCATCTATAGCTGCATGCTAACCATTATTTATATTCTGTTTGCGTAAAAATGGCGGTTCGGCACGTTCGACGCCATGTTGGGACCGGGTACCAGCCTAACTTCCCCAACTAATCACCAGGGCCCAAATCCATAAAACCTTGCTAGCTTAGTTGGTTGCTAGTTGTGTACATCGGCCTGTACAAACTGCGCACTTTAGCAGGCAACTAAGCCTAGCAAGGTTTTATGGATTTGGGCCCTGATTACTTGGGGCAGGCCTGACAGACCCCAGGTCATGACGTCACACGAAAAAGAACGCTGATGGGTCTCACCCAGGGGAGGCCCAGGCAAGTAAACGAACACGCTACTTGCGACACCAGCTGGCCTAGGAAATGGAGAATATCTATGAGGCGCTGTTTGTCAAAAAATGAGAGTGAACATTGCATTGCCAGTCTGTTCACATCTGCCTAGCAGTACAGTAGACCATAAGGGACATTCATTTTTCATTTTATATTTTTATTTTTTTCGTACTTTTCTCCGTGGAATAAACTTTATTCCGTGGAATAAACTTATCTCCACGAGGAGTAAACTTTTCTCCACGGAAATAAACTTTTCTCCGCGGAAATAAAATTTTCTCCACGGAAATAAAATTTTCTTCGCGGAAATAACTTTATTCCGTGGAGTAAAATTTTCTCCACGTGGAGAAAACTTTTCTCCGCGGAAATAACTTTATTGCATGGAATAAACTTNGCCGACGGGGACAGCGACGGCGACGTGACGGATCGTAAGGTCTCTATTATAGTTTTCGCAAATCCCCTGAAACGTCAACACGAACGCATCCCATTGTCGGATGCCACGAAGAGAGCACAGTGGGGTAGACGGTCGCGTTGGCGTTCGGGGGCATTGTGAATAGCGAGTTTTCGCAAAGCCCCCGAAACACCAACGCGAACGCCAATCCCATTGTTCAACGCCACAAAGAGAGCACCGAACAATAGGATAGACGTTCGCGTCGGTGTTTCGGGGGCTTTGCGAAAACTCGCTAAAATTCTCTAATGTCAACCTGGACGCATTCGCGTCAGCGATTTTCAGCCCTTGCTTCGCGCGGTTCGCACAGCCATTCTCATGAAAGGCTTCTGAAAACCGCGCGACAAGTGCGGACTGAAGAGGCAAATAGAATCAAGACCCTCACATTGGAAACAGCCCTTGGAAATGACTGACACACATAAGGAGGTCTTAAGGTCTTGCAGACAGAAAAACAGAAAAACATATATGTAGGCCTAGTTTATCATCCTGGAAATGACGCATTTACGTCTTTTTCCGAATTTCGGCCAATATATACTCCCTGTTGAATTTCTCATCAGATAGCAAATAAAAACATTTGTTTTTATTTGCTAACCTGATTCAGTGGGCCCATGTTTATATCTGTTGGCAATTACATTTCTAGGGTCTCAAGCCAACCATTTAAAAGTTAGCTGTACATCAGTTTCCAAGCCCCTGTACAAATGCTCTGATTTTGGTGCAATGGTAAAGCCAGTACCCAAAATTCAAACGGCTGTATCTTCTAAACGCACCGTTTGCGGAACTTAAGAATAGGGTTTTTGTGGTCAGACGGGTGGAACCTAACCCACAAACCCCAGAAAGTGTTTGTACTCGAGATGCTGATTAAACCTCTCTGGGCTCCCTGACTATTTCTAACTGATAGTATGAATTCGATTAAGATGTGAACATTGGACTGTAATTACAAGAACTTCTCGTCTCATAGCATATTGTCTCCTTCGCTGCATGTACATGCACATGTAGGCCTACGTACATTGCAAGAAATGATCTTCCTAAAGCGGCGAATCCACTGTCGCGATTTGGGCTTAAGACGGGGTTGCGGTCCCTTGCGATCGCATCGCCTTATATGGCAATCGGAAGTCCATATAAGTTTATCGCAAGGGAACGCAACCCCGTCTCAAGCCAAAATCGCAACAGTGGATCACCCGCTTTAATCTGACTTGAGTCTGCAGCACACCAGGCGGTATCGCAACCGAAAGAAATTGGCTGTTGATGCCAGGTGTGCACTGGACAGCGATGCGTGGAATCGTCTCGCCTAGTCTGCGGTGGCTGGCCAAGATCGGTGGCGATTAGATCGCTTGCATTTTCGCCTGGAGTGCTGAAGGCCTTGTTGGGCAATTCTCCGGTAACGGAATTACAAATCAGAGCAACATTTAGTCACATTTTTAGCTCCCACCATTATCTGGCAAACATGACGCATACGAAAATCAGTCATATCCTGGGCACATCAGTCCAAATTATATTTGAACAGGTTCAAACCCTGACTACAATTCAAGCGGAAGGAGCAGTGATGCCCACTTTTCAGGCTTTTGTCGGTAAACAACTTTTAAAAAATTCTTACACAATACCCACAGAACGTATGATCACAATAACAGTATGATAATACAGCTTAGGTTGTTAGTTCTTAGTTCAGATATTAACCGTCACCAAATCGTTCTACATCTAAGAGAAATTAACATTTCTAAATGCAGTACATGGTAACGGAATTACAGTAACGGAATTACAAAAATCTACTTCCGAAAAGAAGGCTTCAAAGTCATATTCATCCCAACTGTATTATGTTGTACTTGTCCATTGTTCCTCAATCAGGTCTTGTAGATGTGAAATCAACCAAAACACCATGGTTTTCATGGATGTAATCTGATCTATGGGGGGCTAAAGAAGGGTAGGCCTACCAAAACTAGGTTATGTCAGGACATTCTGTGCAAACAACATGAATTTTAATTTTCATAAATTTATCTTGTCTTGTAACTAAAAATACTTCAATCACATTATAATTTCCAGCAGTGTTGCCTGAATCTCCTAGATTTTTTGCAGATTTGAACGAGTTGTAATATTTAAGATGAAAATAAAAACTTGATTTTGTAACATCCATTCTCTACTGGAGAATTGCCCTGTTGTGATGGTCCTCATGCCCAAACTTTAGTCCCAACACAAATCTGATTACTGATAGTCACCTGCACAGAGGAAATTTCTGCCAGGCAGGCTGATCAAGGCTGAGTTCTGGAGGTGCAGTCGACCCGCAAAGGTATGAACAGCGCCACGACGTGTCAGCCGCGGTATTTGGCGGTACTAACTGCTAAATCACTGAACGAAAGCGAGGCAGTGGCGTAGGCGTAGCAGACGCTATAAAACAATCACTAATTAATACGCACGATTAGTAAGACGTTTGAAGGTGGCGTGATGTTTACATGTTGATGGATGTTTCTCTACGAAAGTTGCCGAAAATTTCATCGAAATCGGTTCAGTTTTGGCCGAGTTATCGATCGAAAGGTAACCTTGTGTTTTCNTTATAACATAGAAGAATCCACATGCGAAGCGTGGTTTTATGCACGCATGTCTGAGGGGTTGAAAATCACCCCGAAACACAACCACATTTTCAAGAAATCTCCTTCCCTTTATCAATGGTCTAACCTGGTTCCATGGGCTCCGACGGTGGCGCTGACTGCTAGAATCGTCAATCAGCATCACGTCGACGTCCAAGAAACCAGGTTATGGCTGCGAGAATCGTTACCTACTGCTGTTCAAACTGCGTACAAAAACTTGGAATACCATGCCGACGTATGAAATTAACACAGATTGGAGATTGATAGTTTCTTCGTCTATTCAGTTTTGCTGGTTTTATGCAGGCTAATATTTATGGAGTTATGGCGATGTTTTTGACAACACTCTACTCCAAATGACCTCCAATTCTGTGCGTAGGACGAAATTTCTTAAATGATTTCTCTTCACTCGTTTGCTTTATGCCAAAATAAATTACACTAATGGAAAGCTCAATGTCTTAGCTAAACACTGGGATATAGGGTTTATGTGGTTGAATTTGAACGGTCTCCTCGATAAACGCACTTTTGTTCGAGGTGTCCGATTTCTCGAATGAGGTACTCGAGAAGCCTCGTCGAGGGCCCCGATCGCCTATTATTTTCCCGCGCGCAAAATAAATCTGCCGTAGAAAAGGACCTTTGCGGGTCGACTGGGTGTCTGGTATTTTTACGAGAAAATAAACTGAATGGGCCGATGTCACAAAGGGTGTTAAGTTTGTAGGCCTTGGAGTAAATTTCCAGGTTTTTTTTGCCATTTTCAAGGCACGTGTCGGGTAGACTTAGACGCGTGTAACTTCACTAAATGTACGCACTTCCACCACGCATTTGACGCGTTAAACGCCCTTTGTGAAATCGGCCCAAGGTGTTTTATCATTAGATGACTAAGTTATATCTACAGAATCGATCACGATTCTTCGAAACTGCACTCAGAGTTCAATGTGCACTTCATTCATACAAGAACTCACCCTTGTTTATTTGCACGTAGTCGTAACAAAATGATCCTTTCATCAATGCGAATGTCTTGCTAAAATGTATTTTAATCCCCTGTGTAACAAAGAAAAACAATAAAGTTAGGATCGACTGGGCCATTTTATTAAGAGCGGTTTACACATGCAACTTTTCATATGCAACTTGGTGCATAAGTAACATGATGATACCAAAAAGTTTCATCAAAGTTGCATGTGTTCAAAACGGGCATGCAACTTGTTGCACATAACTAACTGCAACTTGTTGCATATTTAGGATCCAGATCCTATTTTCTGGTGAAGTTGCAACAAATTGCACGTCACTGGCCAATGAGAATACAGCAAAAATCATTTGATTTCTACTAAAGCCAAAATAGCAGCCGAACAAAGCAGAAAGGCGAAGTCGGCATCACTTGCCCAGTGGGAACCTCGAGAAATCCCATGCCTCTATATAACACCAAATAAAATTAATGGATGCCTAAAGATCGGAACAAACGGCTGCAAGCCAGAAACGATCTAGTTCGACAAATTTTTAGTATAAGTATAGTTCGTGAGCTCCGCACTAATGCTTCACATTGTCCATTTTCATATAAGAGCACTGAAGCTGCTACACACCCAGCTTTTGCCTCCATTTTATCTGATTTTCCTCCCGATCCAGAGGATTCCCGCCAAAATTCCCGCCATTTGTTGCGAAATTTTGCAACTAGATCACGCTGTATGTTGCTATGTGTACGTCACAGGTAGACTGCAACAAGTTGCAGCTTGCAGCAACTTGCAACTTGGTGCAACCTAGTGTAAACCCTCCTTTTATCAAAAGACGGAGAAAAGATTGACCCTAGCTTTCTGATAGAATTAGGGTCAATCTTTTCTCCGTCTTTTGACCAAAATCATTCGAGTTCAGGAAATAACTCCCATAACGATAACACTACCGGTGACGATATTTCTGACGAACACTGTAAAAATGACGATACTCCCGCGGGTAAATTTTATCAATGCCATCGGCTATTTCGGTTTTATCCACGGAGGGGTATTGTGTCGACGATTGTGAGCAAATATTACCCGTTCGTTTATCGCACGCCAGAGTAGACATAATTCTGAATTAATATCCACATTAATTCAAACGAATTGATGTCTACATTAAATCGACCAATAGGATTTGATTTTTATATGTGGACATTAAACCGATTTAATGTCCACATTAAATCGATTTAATACCACCATTAAATCGAATTAATGTCCATATTAAATCGATTTAATGTCCACATTAAATCGAAGTAATGTCCATTAAATCGATTTAATGTCCACATTAAATCGATACCACCATTAAATCGATTTAATGTCCACATTACATCAATCTGCTACTTCCGCCGATAAATTCACAATCTACCAATCAGAGGAGAGGTTTTAGCGGTGGATGGGCATGGGCGCGAAATAATGTAGACATAAAGTGGAATTAATGTCCACAAAAAGAAGTCTCCTCTGATTGGTCGTTTGTGCATTTATCGGCGGAAGTAGCTGCTTGAATTAATGTGGACATTAAATCGAAATAATGGTGGTATTAAATCGATTTAATGTGGACATTAAATCGAATAAATGTCCACATATAAAAATCAAATTCTATTGGTCGATTTAATGTAGACATTAATTCGTTTGAATTAATGTGGATATTAATTCAGAATTATGTCCACTCCAGCGTGCGATATTCGTTGGAATCGTCAGAAGTCTGGTAAGACAACACAGGTACGGTGGGTTAGTACAGCGTTTGATATTCCGTTGCCATGTGTGATTTTGCCTGCAGCACTGGGGAGATTGTCCCATTGATCGGTAATGATTATACCGGTACCAGCTTTTAACTGGGACTAACTTTCATCGTTATTTCCTTGGTAACGTTTACCTGCCGGAACTGTAGGTAAAACTGGGAACATGCTTAGGCCTACACGGTGGGTAAGACCTTCGTCTCGGTAACTGATGCTGCGCTTTATTATACAAACTGACATAGCATGCGTGCAGAGTCTTTTGGAATACCACTATGAAACATAAGGATAAATGATAGGATTCACGACGGTTAACCATTCCAAATTAGTCAGGTTTGGCAATAGACCCAATTGGTCATTTTGTTAGCCCGTTTGGCCGATAGGCCAAAAGGGCTTATGCTGTGCTTGGCGCCTTTAGTGGTGGTCTGTCGTGCGTTAGTGCGTGCGTGCGTGCGTGTGCCCGTAAACTTTTCCCTTGTCAGATGGATAGCGCCTTCAGTTTTTGACGGATCATTTTCATATTACATATGGGTGTGTATGACCACAAAATCTAGGTCAAGTTCGATTTGGGGTGCGATGCGATTCCTACTTTGGCCAGCAGGGGGTGTTTTGTGAAAAAATTCAAAGGCATGTATTTTGAGAATGGCTTGAGCTATCGCGATGAAACTTTGTATGTATGTACCTCTAGTTTGTGGTGACTTGCACACGAAAATTCGGCGCAATCTGATTCTTGACTTTGCCACTAGGGGGCCAAAACGAAAATATCAAATTTTTCCTTGTCGGATGGATAGCGCCTTCAGTTTTTGAAGGATCATTTTCAAATTGCATACAGGTGTGTATGACCAAAAAATCTAGGTCAAGTTCGATTTTGGGTGCGATGCGATTCCTATTTTGGTAGGTAGGGGGTGTTTTGTGAAAAACTTAAAAGGGTATTTTGATAATCGTGTGAACTATTGTACATGTATTGAACCTTTGTATGTATTTACCTCTAGGTTGTAGTGACTTCTTGACGAAATTTTGGTGAAATCTAATTGTTGACTTTGCCGCCGGGAGGCCAAAACCATACCCACAAAATCTGCTATGTACGCTTTGGTCAAATATGGCTTGTATGGGATTCTGATATGGCTTATTCTTGCCACCACTGTGCTAAAAAGCCAAGCGGGCACAATGCCATTGGCACTATTTTTCAGCACATGACACAATACACTATGCTCCACAGGGCGCATGGGCGAACCATAACGTCCCAGGCAATAGCTGTCAGATATCATATCGTAAAAGAAGTTATGGCTGGGCGATTAGGTTACCGTAACTAGTAGAGCCTATTTATCTAAGCGGGAAAGGGTGAGATTTACCTGCGGGTCACGGGCAAATAAAACGGGACGACCTTGAAAAACGTAAAAAACATCGGTGAGATGGTGCATGGGGTGAGAAAATTCATTCCAAATTTGGATGAATTTTCGCTCCAAGTTATGGAGCAGTAGGCCTACCAAAAGAAACCAAACATGAGCGAGTTTTCATCCAACGGAATTTAGAGTGTAAACTCGCTCTTGTTAAACTGTCGGTGGCCCATAGAGCTCATTCATGAAAAAGTTTTGCATGTGCATTTTTTTCCGAGGTTTGATTATTTTTCTTGGGGGTTTGTAAAATCTTTAGAAGTCACCGCGGTGAAAACGTTTCCCACTCGGTGAAAACATTCCCACTGCGGTGAGAATGTTTCCACTGCGGTGAAAACGTTTCCACCGCGGGTGAAAATCATTCCACCGCGGTGAAAACGTTCCCACCTCGGTGGCAACGTTTTCAGCGCGGTGAAAACTTCTAAAGATTTTATAAACCCTCAAGAAAAATGGTCAAACCTCGGGAAAAATCTAAATGTAAATATTTTTTCATCAGTGAGCTCTATGGGCCGCCGTATAAACTTGTTCAACATTGCTGAAGATCGAATCAATCTGCTAATTCAGGACCAACAGCGCTAGCTTTCACAAACGCCCTCATTCATGTCATTTGGCATGTTGACATCATCGATCGGGCAGTAGATGCAAACTCAGCGAAAGCAAACTTGCCGTCGAATCACCAGACAAGGGAACTATCGGCGATGTCTCGCTTAAAGCTCCTCGTTATTCGGTCGGGTCAACGGACAGAAACACCCCTACCGCATCGAAATTTGCCATCCATGTGCGCTTAGCTTCACATTGTCAGTAATAGCTGAAGAACTTGAAGATTCAGGGTCGAATAATAACAAAGTAACAACTCACGTAGCCTATAGGAACTTTGATAACCCAGTTACATCGCGCACTGTCGGCATAATTTTTCGGGTAGTTCATGCTGGAAAACGACCCACTGATACCGACTTGATATCTTGGATTGCCGCAGCCTGAATCCATGAGATCTACAAGGAAATAAAAACGGTAGGTATTCTATCATAAGTATGTTGCCTCAACCACAATTGTAGGCGTACTAAACGCCTGTCACAAAAAAGCTGATCTTGTGACTCAGTGCCCGTATGCATAAAACATGCTAAGTGAAACATTTCCCTTAATCTATTTTACCAAACAAACGACTAAGGGAAAATTTTCACTATAGGCACAGATTTAAATGCTGATGTGAGCTCGACCTTCCAACGGGGGAAAGGCGGGACTGACTTCTTTCCGGATCACTATGCGTCAGACCAGCCGGACAAATCAGTCGACGATATATTCAACCTTGTCCCCAGGTGTATAGTTCGCGCACACAAACTCGGACCACTCGCGCACTAACCCCTGGCATCAGCTTTGGATTTAACGCATTTGATTGGTTGATTGGAAGCCGTCAAAATATACCCAAAGAATGTACCCAAACAAATTTTCAAAATATTTTGTATCAAATCAAAAGGTTACCTATATCAAGGTTTGAAGATTTTTTGCAAAAAGAATTAAAACAAGCACAGATATGTATGTTGGATTCATTATTTTGACACGTGCTGCCACCTATGCTTAAACCAAAGATCTTGGTCTAAGTATAGGTGGCAGCACGAAAGCTGATTCCAGGGGTTAGTGAGCGAGTGGTCCGAGGTTGTCTGAGCGAACTATACCCCTGGGGACGAGGTTGCGATATATTGTGATATGCCTGCCGCTGCATCTCACCCGCCGATCAAAAAGATAACAAATCACAGGAGTTGAACATGTTCACTTCTGTACCACGACGAATCATCATGACCCCGACACTGACAGGTGCCCGCCTGACTCGAGTTACGATTCCCTGCACGCAGATTCAACCTGTTCCACGATGAGCGCACATATTTTCATTTTTGCGACTTCACCTGATTTCGTCACTGATGCCGACTGTTCAGTCGCAGCGCAGGCAATCCTGGCGCGGCCTGACATCAGCATTATTAGTGCTAGAGCTAGTGTTTCATAATTTGTATTGCAACTAACCACAAAAGAAACCAAACCGTCCCTCTTGTTATTAGAGGACATCAAACTTGGGCCCATGAATAATGCCCGTTTTACGTCACATTACTGATCTAGCTTACGCAATGCCTGGGCCCACGGCTTTTAAACAATCATCCTCATCGTGTAAGCCCATGTTGAGCTCCTTGAGAAAAAATGAGATATTTGACATTTTAGAATTTCAACCAGTCTTACCTCAATGGTTCATTCGCTAGAACATCGCCAGGGCCTTGGTGAGAGCGGGGTGGGGGCTGTTTGGGAACGTTTTCTTTGGACTACTCCAACAAACTAGCTAGAACCCTTACATGGTACTCTATATCCATTCTGATGACTGCACGATAAAGGCCTAAATCACTTGGTTCTGAGTGGCATCCCCCACTATAGTCATATACATGTACTACGTAGTTTATGATATGAGCGCATTTCTCGAGGCCGGTGTTTTTCAGCCAGTGTTTCCGTGTGAGAAGAATTCCCCATACAGACCAACAGCCAGGTGGTGTTTAATTGCGTAAAGTGACAGGATGTTTCATGGGTATTTCTGAAAAGGGTATCCCATGGGGATAAGCTAGGATAGGCTCTTTCCTACGAAATATCAGTTATGCAAATTGGCCCATTTTCTAGGTCACTAGAGGTCAAAAGGTCACGCAAAACCTATTTCCGTCCCAAATGTCTTTTTCCCCTAGGTTTCATAAGGAACTTATTAACCAGTAACATAAAAAATCACGTATCTTCTTACAGATTAGATATCAGGGCAGTTTTTAAAAGTAGTTGTTAGCAAGTTGGCTCATTTTAGAGGGTAGTACGGACCTTGCAAATCCGCTGCTGGTCCAGTCAAGATATGGTTTAACCCCCCAAAAATTGCTACAAAAGGTTATTCACTTGATTCTGTTGGCATTAGGTGTAGTTTCTGACATATTGATTGATTACTGAAGCTATGAGAAAAGTTGATGACATACTTAGTAATCATAGCCCTGTTTGTCAAGAGTTGGATAAGGAAATTGAAATAATGGAGGTTAGGAAGATTATAATGAAATCAAAATGCAGAAAGGCCTGCGGGATTGACCTTATATCGAATGAAATGATGAAGGCTGGTATAGATAGTATGTTAGAACCAATTACACGGCTTTTTAACTTGGTATTGACTAATGATAAATACCCTGCAGCATGGAGTACGGGTGTGATTTCACCTATTTTTAAGAGTGGATCCCCATTAGAAACAGATAATTATAGGGGAATTTTAGTGTCTAGTTGTCTTGGTAAAATATTTACTGGGGTGATGAATCAACGTTTGAGTAAATTTCTTACAAAAAATGAATTGATTTGTGACAATCAGGCTGGCTTCCGTCCAAAGTTTAGGACAACGGACCATATTTTTGTGCTTTCATCCATTATAAGGTTAATGCAATAGGGCGACGCATGCGTCAAAACCTTTGTTTGCGTGCAGTGCGGCGGAAAATAGTGAGTTTAAGAAACCACACGTTAACGCTAACGCTAACGTTAATGACATCATTTTGACGTCACATCGAATGAATTCGTTGTATTTCTTCTGGGGTGACGTCATTTTGACGTAATTAGCGTTAGCGTTAGCGTTAACGTGTGGTTTCTTAAACTCACTAATAACAAAGGCGTTGCCGCATGCGTCAACGAATCGCGTTAGGTGTGTCCCTACCCTTACTGCTAACATTTCCGGATCTCTCTGTGTCTGAGCCACGACGGCGTGGAACAAATCAGTCGCCGATATCATGCAGTTACGGTAGGGACACACCTAAGGGTAGGGACACACCTAACGCGATTCTTCGACGCATGCGGCAACGCCTTTGTTATTTTCCGCCGCACTGCACGCAAACAATTGCGTTGACGCATGCGTCGCCCAATCGCATGCGAATCGCGTTAGGTGTGTTCCTACCCCAACGCGAATCGCATGCGATAGGGCAACGCATGCGTCAAATGCTTTGTTTGCGTGCATTGCGGCGGAAAATAACAAAGGCGTTGTCGCATGCGTCAACGCATCGCATTAGGTGTGTCCCTACCCATTGACGCGCGCGTCAGCGCATCGCGTTCGGTGTGGCCTATGGTTAGGGTGGCTGCACACCTAACGCGATTCGTTGACGCATGCGGCAAATGCTTTGTTATTTTCCGCCGCACTGCACGCAAACAAAGGTTTTGACGCATGCGTTGCCCTATCGCATGCGAATCGCGTCAGGTGTGTCCCTACCCTTAGGCTATGGATACACCGAACGCGAATTTGACGCGCGCGTCAGCGCATCGCGTTCGGTGTAGCCTATGGTTAGGGTGGCTGCACACCTAACGCGATTCGTTGACGCATGCGGCAAATGCTTTGTTATTTTCCGCCGCACTGCACGCAAACAAAGGTTTTGACGCATGCGTTGCCCTATCGCATGCGAATCGCGTCAGGTGTGTCCCTACCCTTACACCGAACGCGATGCGTATATTCGCGCGGCAAAGGCTTTGTTATTTTCCGCTGCACTGCACGCAAACAAAGGCTTTCAAAGCATAAATCGCGCGCGTTGCCCAATCGCACACGAATTCGCGTTCGGTGTATCCCTAGCCTTAAAGGGAGACATGCGAAAAATATTACCCGCCGGGCACAAGTTGTCTGAGTTGTAGCGCCGTCTGTTAATACACGGTGACACTACGCTATATCACAGGCCCCAGTAGAGCTATCAGTGAGTTTAGAACACTTTTCTAACCAAACGTATCTAAAAAACACAACACGTATCTAAAAACACACCACGAGCTCATAAATTCGTGAGCTCGGGGTGTGTTTTTTACAACCACCGCAGAATCCGCTATCCGCGTTTCCACTACAGCGGATTCCGCCGCGGTTTGCGGCGAGCGGTGCGGTTTTCACAGGGTTTTGGATAATTCTTCGATGGTTCAACAATTAATGGCGTGTTAATTATGTGGGGGAACAACAAATTGAACAGGTCGAATCAACAAAATATCTTGGAGTCATATTCTCGTGTAGTGGTAATTTCAAGTCTGCTAGGAAAGCGTTAGCAATTAAGGCGAAAAAAGCTATGTTTAGCTTGAGGAGGACTTTTAATATTTATGAGGGAACATCAGTATCAGACTTATTATATCTTTTTGATATGCTAGTGAAGCCGCGTCTCATGTACGCATAGGGGTAGCGAGCATAAAGAGGTCGTAACCCTACGTCAGGCCTAAACCAGGCGTAGTGCAAGGGCCACAACGAGCACTACGCCTGGCTTAGGCCAGACGTACAGTACGTTGCACAATTGACCTCCCAGAATCCGCGTACCTCCCTCGGACGTGGCGCGGAAGGTAACCTTCAGTTCATCGCGGATGGTACGGGTACGTCACGCGTCTCTGTTGCGTGACGTCGGGTGAATGACGTTACGTCTTCACTGCATGCCTTCCATGATGCCGCGCCACATCCTAGGAAGATACGAGGATGGTACGAGAATGACGCTGCATCTGGTACGCGGGTGGTGCGCGCCGCGGAAGGGAGGTCAATTGTGCAACGTACTGTAGGGTTACGACCCCTTTATGCTCGCTACCCCTGAAGTTTGGGGGGCTCACATTTACAGGAAGCCATCAGTGAGTGTGATTGATAAGAACTTGTTCTCAGGGGATCTGGATCATGACAGGATTCATTTACAAGCGTGTAAATTCATTTTGGGGTTGAAACGAAATGTGTCGAACGTAGGTACTTATGCAGAATTAGGGAGGATGCCCTTTATTTACAATATTTTATTATCAATATTAAAATTTGTAAAACATATCCTTGTAGATGATAACAAGATTGCTAAGTGTGTAATGGAAATGGAGTTTAAGGCATTTTCAAAAGGTGATAATAGTTATTTCAATGTAATAGACGTTTTGTTTTCCATGACAGGGATGAAGTTTGAGAGTTTAGATGATTGTATTAGTGTGTCAGTAAACAGCATTAAGAAAAAGGTAAAAGCATACATTGGGGACATGTTCAAAAAAGCTATCAACAATTCTTCTAAATTACAGTGGTATGCCAAAGTTCATTCGTAGAGAGTTTGCTGCTGCCGCCGCCGCCGCCGCCACCGCCGCCGCCACCGCCACCGCCACCGCCACCACCACTGCCACTGCCACTGCCACTGCCACTACCACTACCACTAATACTACCATTACTACTTCTATTACTACTACTATTACTACTACTATTACTACTATTACTATTACTACTATTACTACATGTATTACTATTACTATTACTATTACTATTACTATTACTATTACTATTATTAATATTATTAATATTATTAATATTATTATTATTATTATTATTATTATTATTATTATTATTATTATTATTATTATTATTATTATTATTATTATTATTACTATTACTATTACTATTACTATTACTATTACTATTACTATTACTATTACTATTACTATTATTATTATTATTATTATTATTATTATTATTATTATTATTATTATTATTATTATTATTATTATCATCCCAATGCCTGTGAAAACGGACCCGCTCGCCGCAAACCGCGGCGGAACCCATTATAGTGGAAAGTGGCCTTTACAACCAAAAACGCGCGTTGAACGCCGCAGTTTCCGGCTACATACAGGGGTTACACCTCCCGCGTGAAATGCTGCTGGAGGCGTGCATTTTTCGGGACAAGCACATTGGATAACTACAATGTACAGAGTGAGTAAAAAAACTAGACACTTTTTAAAAGGCCCATTTGTCTTATTTTGTACCAATATATACAAAATATTTTTGCTATTTAAGCCCAGTTTATACTTCGACGCAAGACCATCGACGTCCGACGCACGATCAAATCTGGACGCCGACTTCGCGGAATTGATTTATAGTCCAGCGTACTTTAGCGACGGCGATCCGTTATGAAATGACTCAAGTAATTACAGCCTCGCGATCGAACGCCGACCAAATCGCACGACAGGGTCGGCGTCGAACGTAAGATCCCGCGTTGGTCGCCGGCGATGGTCGTGCGTCGAAGTATAAACTAGGACTTATGCAGCAACCCTTCCTTTATCATCTTTTGGTACCAGTCATGCTTGATTGGTTTTCATGCATGACCGCACAGGAGACAATTACGGGACAAGGGTGAAATCTTGCCTGTTCAACTGATCAATTCATTCTCCAATTCATTCGCCGTCGACACCCTGTTCTATGCAACTTTTTCACTTTTTGTGACATGACCATGATTTTTTCATTTGATGGGACGGTTTCGTCGTGTCGCAATCAATCAATCAAAGGTCGAGCTGTCAATCAGCATTTAGGCAAAGTCTCATATCACACGATGGTAAACTTCAACAGAAACGAAATGCTCTCGTATGCCTGGAGCCGTCCTTGGAGAGCGTTTAAGATGAAACAATGCACCATCGGTGGGGTTGAATTGGTAATGACCCGACTCCCTCTCAGTATCGTTGTTACTCGGGTGAAAGGTCGCAATTTTGTGTGTAAACGTTTTTTTTCCAGGGCCCTTTTTTACGAGCCCGTCCTTAGGGTGAAAAATACGTGTAATTCCGACAGCAATAAGCCTCGGAAAACAAATCACGAACAACATATTGGAAAACGGACTGAAAATAAAAGCGACACTAACACCACGTCCACTGCAGTACCTCACCAATGGTTTCAAAGAGTATTTTGTTAGCCGGTAATTATGAATCAGAAGATAGGCAAGGAGGTATATTCCTTGAGTACTGTAAACATCCTTGGTGATAACCATTGGCTTCCCCTCCAAAGGGAAGACGATTCCATTTTTAAGGACAAAATGAACTCGACCAGTTTCGTTCGACAAAATGATGTCATAAATGGTGGCGCCGATGGAACTTCTAAGGCAATCCACGACGACTTTCCCCTCATATCCTGGCTGTATGTTAAAGTCTACTCCTCGGGAAAGGCATTTATTTGTGTTAGGTACAATGACGTTCCCTTCAAATCTCCCCCTTTTAATGTCATACAGGAGATAGGTTCGTTTCCGTTGGATAAAAATAAAAAACATCATGTAACCCCAGTAAATAGATCGCTGAAAACCATCGACTTGTTTGCTGAAAGACGTCTTGTACTCTATTCCAAAGAAGCCACTTTTGCAAGCATACACAACAACACTCTGAAGGGGCGATTCCTTTGGTATTTTATAGTGTACTACCTTCCCCGATGCACTGTCAAAGAACCATTGTTCATCGTTGTCTACATGTACCATCAGCGGTGGTCGGAAAGGGATTCCCTTTCCTAGTTTAAACTTAATCCTCGCTGGCTCCTTCAAGAATCATTTTGTCAAGACAGAATTACGAGTCACGTGATCATCAGAATTGCTAAGCCAGGCGCACACTGCCCTTACGGCATGCGATTTTTGACCGGCGTCACGAATCGCAGTGCCGCAAGTGTTGGTGTGCGGAGAACGCCGTAACCATATCGCAACGATTTTTTGCCGGCGGTCCGTGGCGCAGCCATGATCGCAGGAATCAAACTGATTTGATATTTGTCGGCGTCGGATTCACCGGCGTCCTCCACCGCAAGCAGTGTGCTTTCAAAATGACAATACGCGCCCAAAATGACGCCATTATCGGCTATTTCCGGAGAGCTCCGGAATATCTTGCTGTATCGATCGACTATCCTTGGGAGTTCAACCGCACACCAAGACGCAACCATATTCAGGACGGCGTCGTTTGTAAACGACGCCGGCGAATCAGGCGCCGGTAAAAAATCGCAGGCCGCAAGGGCAGTGTGCGCCTGGCTTTAGTCGCCGCCGCAGGCGAGCTTACGATCTACGACATGATCGCAGGCCGCCGTACGTTCGCCTGCGATCAAGTTAAGATTAAGTCTGCGGCGGCCTGA
>NMRB01000274.1:272832-321118 GCA_002633025.1 Notospermus geniculatus
CCCCCCCAGACGACATCCATAGGCAAAACGCTCCGACGCCCCTGCCCTAGGTGCCATCACTCTTGTATCATATCTATTAGTACTGGGAGGATCCGGCATATTTCTTGCCAGAAGAAGACGAGAATGACAGCAACCCAGGGTGGGCAAGGAGATATCACACACGCCCCTCGACCACGCCGTGTCATCCTCACACCATGTACGCCCCACACTTCGCCCACCCACTCGTGGCCTGAACACAAATACCCCGATTAGCTATTCACAAGTGGTTATGTCACCTAGGGTGTTACACTACCCAGGGTGCCATCGCCCTTGTATCATAATCTATTAGTACAGGGAGGATCCGGCATATTTCTTCCATCTTCGCCAGAAATACCAATCCCAAATCCCAACCAATCCTCCCAATACTACTCTCCTCCCAATACTACTCTCTTCCCAATATTACTCTCTTCCCAATACTACTCTCTTCCCAATACTACTCTCCTGCCAATACTACTCTCTTCCCAACACTACTCTCTTCCCAATACTAGTCTCCTCCCAACACTACTCTCCTCCCAACACTACTCTCTTCCCAAAACTACTCTCCTCCCAACACTACTCTCTTCCCAATACTACTCTCCTCCCAACACTACTCTCTTCCCAAAACTACTCTCCTCCCAATACTACTCTCCTCCCAATACTACTCTCTTCCCAATACTACTCTCTTCCCAGTACTAGTCTCCTCCCAACACTACTCTCTTCCCAATACTACTCTCCTCCCAACACTACTCCCCCGAAACTGAACTGAGAAATGAAGCTGACCCTCTAAACGTTTGCACAAAGCACCCGACTTCTTCTATCATATCATATTAACTGATTTAAGCCCTGTCATCTACATTAAACGCTGATAATGAGTGAGGGCTGAATGCTCCTCCCTATCTCTCTGAACGAATCACAAGCACACCTAGATACATCAGTATAATTCCTCCAAGATATAAACATCCTTCACAATTTGGGAAGAGCATTCAGCCCCAATCCCATAGGAATATACATTCCATAGGGCGAAGACTCCCCGGGATGAGGGGCGAAGCTAAACCATAAACCTCAAACCATCACAACACAGAAAGCATCTGTCCCCGGCAAGCCGAAGGAAATTCTTCCACGATGAAGGGCAATCCCACATTCCCACAAGGGAGTTGATCCAACACACCATCACCGCACCCTCCATGCACGCCTCCACCACTCAAGGATGATCAAATACAGCACCAAATCAAAATATGGCAATCCCACTACAATTCACTACTTTAGATTACCCAACATACTTATAAGTCAAATATGGCAATCCTACATCACTTTACTACTCAAGGTGATCCCACACACCTCTAAATTAAATGTGGCAATCTTACTTGCCTTCACTACTCAGGGTGATCCAACACACCATTAAATCAAATATGGCAATCCCACATGCCTTCACTACTCAGGGTGATCCAACACACCATAAAATCAAATATGGCAATCCCACATGCCTTCACTACTCAGGGTGATCCAACACACCATAAAATCAAATATGGCAATCCTACATGCCTTCACTACTCAGGGTGATCCAACACACCATAAAATCAAATATGGCAATCCTACATGCCTTCACTACTCAGGGTGATCCAACACACCATTAAATCAAATATGGCAATCCTACATGCCTTCACTACTCAGGGTGATCCAACACACCATTAAATCAAATATGGCAATCCTACATGCCTTCACTACTCAGGGTGATCCAACACACCATAAAATCAAATATGGCAATCCCACATGCCTTCACTACTCAGGGTGATCCAACACACCATAAAATCAAATATGGCAATCCTACATGCCTTCACTACTCAGGGTGATCCAACACACCATAAAATCAAATATGGCAATCCCACATGCCTTCACCACTCAGGGTGATCCAACACACCATTAAATCAAATATGGCAATCCTACATGCCTTCACTACTCAGGGTGATCCAACACACCATTAAATCAAATCTGGCAATCCCACATGCCTTCACTACTCAGGGTGATCCAACACACCATTAAATCAAATATGGCAATCCTACATGCCTTCACTACTCAGGGTGATCCAACACACCATTAAATCAAATATGGCAATCCCACATGCCTTCACTACTCAGGGTAATCCAACACACCATTAATTCAAATATGGCAATCCTACATGCCTTCACCACTCAGGGTGATCCAACACACCATAAAATCAAATATGGCAATCCCACATGCCTTCACCACTCAAGGTGATCCAACACACCTCTAAATCAAATATGGCAATCCTACATCCCTCCACTATCCATGACTGTCGCACTGGCGATCCCACACGCCATACATATCAAAGGGTTAACCTACAAACCCTACAGCCTAAGAAGCAAGTGCCTGAAGTATTGGTATTCCACTCCAATCCACAACCAAATACTGGGAAATACGACAAATGCTGATGTACGTACCTAATCTACTCACCAAGGCTCAACACACACACCGAACACAGGGCGTGGAACAAGTGCAATACAATGCCCAACACACACAAGTGGTACATGTCACCTACGGTGTCAGACGATTGGAACATGTTCCATTCATCCGTCAAAAATAACTGTTACCGTCCGGTATTCTGAAGGAATTCCTTTATAATGACGTAATTTTGGGATAACCCTTCGATTTTCCCAGTGAAGGAAAGACTGACATCCGTCAGTGCTGCGAGTTTTAACGCATAAATATGCACGGTTTTGCCGTGCGTTATGCAGGGTTTATTGGCACACGGTTTTTGTCCGACTCTGGTCCGCTAAAAATCGATCATAAAGGGCCGTATTAAAAAAGGGTGATCATCGCGCGTTTAAGACTAAAGCTAAGCGCACATGTCCGACAAAAAGCCTTCCGAAATGTATACGTTTACCGGATCCGTTATCGGATTGAAATGGGACACACTGATTGACACTTGCCACCGTACATGGCCGTTATTATCATCCGGAACGAATTGAGTAACGCATGCGATATCGGACGAATGGAACATGTTCGATTCATCCGTCAAATATAACTGTTGCCGTCCGGTATCCGGAAGGAATTCCTTTATAATGACGTAATTTTGGGATAACCCTTCGATTTTCACAGTGAAGGAAAAACTGACATCCGTCGGTGCTGCGAATTTTAACGCATACATGTGCGCGGTGTTGCCGTGCGTTAAAGTGCATCCGGTGAACGGATCCAATAAACGTACACATTTCGGAAGGCTTTTTGTCGGACATGTGCGCTTAGCTTAAAGCTAAGCGCACATGTCCGACAAAAAGCCTTCCGAAATGTGTACGTTTACCGGATCCGTTCACCGCGCACATGTATGCGTTAAAATTCGCAGCACCGACGGATGTCAGTTTTTCCTTCACTGGGAAAATCGAAGGGTTATCCCTAAATTACGTCATTATAAAGGAATTCCTTCCGAATACCGGACGGCAACAGTTATTTTTGGCGGATGCCATTCGTCCGATATCGCATACGTTACTTAATTCGTTCCGGATGATAATAACGGCCATGTGCGATGGAAAGTGTCAATCAATGTGTCCTATATTAATCCGGTAACGGATCCGGTAAACCTATACATTTCGGAAGGCTTTTTGTCGGACATGTGCGCTTAGCTTTAGGCTAAGAATCCATTCACGCGATTTTCGTGCCGCGCGATGTCGCATCCTTTGTCCACGACCAACGCGGCGGAAACAAACAATGCTTTCGAGCGTCTGCGCCAAGAAAATCGCGTGAATGGTTCTTAGCCTTAGACGCGTGTAACTTCACTAAATGCACACACTTCCACCACGCATTTGACGAAGTTACACGCCTCTAAGTCTAAAGCTACGTACACATGCATCCGTTTTTCCGACAACGACAATGCGGCAACGACAATACGGAAACGGCAAAAAAATCGATCGTAGGAAAATGAATTGATCCGTACACATGAATGCGGGACGGTTATACGACTATCCGGTAATGCGATACGATTATCCGTTTATTTTTGGAATCGGTTCAGGAGCGATTTTTTGCCGTTGTCGGACGAAAGTCATGCGTTTATATTACATCAGTACACGTGGCAAGTACACATATGGTAATGTCGTCGTCGTCCATCATGTCGCATTTGCTGGTAAGATTCGTCCGCTTTTATACTTATAGCCGTAGTCATGTGTACACCCAAAACGCATTGCCGTTGACGTTGTCGTCGCCGCATTGTCGTTGCCGCATTTTCGTTGTCGGAAAAACGGATGCATGTGTACGTAGCTTTAAGCTAAGCGCACATGTCCGACAAAAAACCTTCCGAAATGTATACGTTTACCGGATCCGTTACCCGATTAATATGGGACACACTGATTGACACTTGCCACCGCACATGGCCGTTATTATCATCCGGAACGAATTGAGTAACGCATGCGATATCGGACGATTGGAACATGTTCCATTCATCCGTCAAAAATAACTGTTGCCGTCCGGTATTCAGAAGGAATTCCTTTATAATGACGTAATTCTGGGATAACCCTTCGATTTTTCCCAGTGAAGGAAAGACTGACATCCGTCGGTGCTGCGAGTTTTAACGCATACATGTGCGCGGTTTTGCCGTGCGTTAAAGTGCATCCGGTGAACGGATCCGGTAAACGTACACATTTCGGAAGGCTTTTTGTCGGACATGTGCGCTTAGCTTTAAACACCCTTTGTGGATACGGCCCAAAGATTTTTGCCTTGCCGTATCCGCAAAAATACGGGCAAACGGACTCCAAACGGACCAGATCCGTGCGCCAGTGAACCTTGCTTAGCATCCGGTAAACGTACACATTCCGCAAAGATTTTTATCGCAAATGTGCGCTTGGCTTTAAGCGAGGTTCATTGTTGCACGGACCCGGTCCGTTTTCAGTCCGTTTGCCACTGGTTTTCCGGACACGACAACGCAAAAGTCCATGTGATCTATTTTTTAAAATCCGTCTGCAATAAAACTCGCTTAATACAGTCCCCCCCCCCCCCCANTCGGATACTTCACAGCTTCGTGCTTCTCCATGCATGTCCCCCGCCGGTCACTCATCTGACACACAAGGCTGCCAGGTTTTGGAATCGTTACGAAGGTCGTACAATTCATGACTATGAGGCAGACAGCAGCACATGAAATACGCGACTTTTCTTCTCCATCATCCAAAGACGGTGACCGTAAACTCCAACCCGTCACCACGATTTGGTAAATAGTGAATTTCATCTCGGAAGCCGAAAAAATCCGCAAGTGTACGTGGATGTTGGCACTGGGTGACTTTTTCGAAGCCTTTCCGCCGTATCCGCGACCATCAGTGATGTCACAGCGACAACCTTGCGAAGTCAAGAAGGAAATTGAAATCTGGCGGTAATCGGTTGTGAGCGTACTTTCTGTACCGACCAGAAAAGGGAAACGGTAACAGGATTATGGAGTAGGCCTAGTCTTAACTTTGACGTGATGATAATTTAGTTACATGTAATGGCCGTCTGTAACCAGATGATATGAACCCCTGGGGAAAATGCAGGAAGAGTGTCGTGTTTGAAAACCGACTGATCGGTAATGACGTAATCAGTCAATACTTTGTTTATTTATGTGAATTGAAAGTAACGAGGTAGGAATATTGATCGCCAAATCGAGCGAAGCTTTGTCTTGTCATGTCTCACAAACAAAAACAATATGACCCGTATTCTAGAAGCCGCCTTAACTTTATAGTCCACCTTAAGCGGCATATCCACGTGCAAATTATTGTACAATACGAGGATCAAAATGGGCAATATTATTGCCAATCTTACTTCCAACTATTATGCCAGAAGCATATGATACCGATTTTGGGCCCTATTTTCTGCAGTGAGTGAATTTAGCAACTACCCATCTCACGGCAAAACCGCAGACATACTCATCAAACCGTGCTACCGCAAATGGTCGTCTCACTCATATTTTGGCGCCAATCTAATATATCGCTAGAGGCTTACTGGAATTTGCGCATTCAAAATCAAAATGCGCAATCGGAAAATGCGCAAAGGGGAGATATCATTATTCAAAGAATTGACTTCCGTTCGAATCTCGCCAATCACGTTTCAGGTCCCATGGACCTGAGAAGTGATTATCATTCTTTAACGCTTATGCATACGGTTAGGCGTTATCAGTCCATTTACTTTGGTAATGCCCGCTGTACACGATCAAATTTCATCCAATTTCCTGAACATGCTCAATAAAGGCCAACACGCGGGTTTATACACTGAAGCCTCAATAGGCCCGAATCTGAATTTCCAAAAAATTGGATGAAAAATTTGATCCTGTACAAGCGGGCATTAGTTATGGCTCAAACTTATGGATTTACATTTATTATGTACATGTTTTATGTAAATACATGTATCAGTGAGTGAACTCACGCACTCTCGGGGAACCCCAAAAACCCCCTTGTTGGGACCACAGTCCTTCCCATCTGCTTTTGTTTTGGTATGGGATTTTTCATATTGTTCATTCATTCTCACACACAAGTACTGACGTAGGCCTAACCATAATAGGCCTACTCGCTTAGTGAGCGCTCGCGGTTCACTGGGTTGTCTGAGTTAGAAGCCGTAGTTACACTACATAAAAATACCCGTGTTTTTCCAGACCCCGTGTCGTGTACGAAAATCCCGGGGAGAGGTCACACTACTACACTGTAGTTAAGTAGCACGGCGACAGTTGCGCTGCAAACATTGACTCTTCGGTCATTTCTGAATTGGCACACATTGTCGGAGGCGCGAAAACGACGTCATTTAATGGCTGCGCCGTGCGAAGAACTAACGAACACACGGGGATTTCGAAAAGCACGGCGAGATTGCCGTGTCTCAAAAACCCGTGTTTTTCAGACACGGGTGTTTCTTGAAGCCCGGCAATTCACAGATGTGACCACAAAAAACCCGGTGATTTTATGTAGTGTAACCACGGCTAATATCGATCCACACATCAGAGTGCGTCTCAACATAATCTGCGGTTACACCTCGTTGAAAATACCCGTGTTTTTCCAGACCCGTGTCAAACCCGTGTGTACAAAATTCCCGGCAAGAGGTCACACTACTACATTGTAGTTAAGTAGCCCGGCGACAGTTGCGCCGCATGTATTGACTCTTCGGTCATTTCTGTATTGGCACACATTGTTGGAGGCGCGAAAACGACGTCACTTAAAGTGGTCCTGAACCGCCCGGACAAGCGCCACAGCCTCGTTTTCATTTTCCCGCCCTACGCCAGTATGAACGAGCGCCTGTCAATCATCACGTCACGTGATTACTATGGAATTTACTACGCGATCACTGATTGGGCAAGTTCTGATAACTGACAGCTGACTGTCAAAACAACATGGACGCCACCAGTTCACCGAGTCGAGATTTCTCCTCGATTCCGGTGAGCTTTCGAGGATACATTCACGCCTGAGAGTGTTCAATCCGACACGAGTGACACCATTGATGACGATGTCGGCCGGTTTGTCAGGCAAGTTGGTCTTTTCTCGGAAGAAGCCCCAGAATTCGCTGCCGTTTCACTGGCGCGGTAAAGATAAAGATAAAGATAATATATTTGTAAAGCGCATAAAATCCACACAAGCGTGATCAGTTGCGCTGAGTACATGAGCAAATAAAAGAGTTAAGGAATTTCAATAAAAACCTGACAAATTAGCAATCAAAGGCAACTCTAAAAAGGTATGTTTTGAGATTTCGTTTAAAAGAATCAAGGTTCGTGATAGAGCGGATTTCAACAGGTAACGCCACAGGCTCCTCAGGATTAGCTGCTCAATGAAAATGCCTCGCAAGCTCAGTTTAGTCATCGAAGAAAGTGCTAAATCCCCATCTAAAAAGATTTCCCAGGGTACTGACGGATTCCATGCATAACGCTGGCTATTGAACCATCTTTTTAGATGGGGATTTAGCACAGTGGTGTGCACGCTTTCCCTCAGTGCTGGCGGTGTTGCCTTATGTGGAGGCGTGGGTTCGAATCCCGGTACTGTCAACAAGTGACCAGCATAGCAAACCTATGATTTCTGTTTCTCAACAATAATGTATTAAATTATTTTATATGAATAAAGAAATGCATTTACTTTGTACACTTCAAAACAACATCCAAAACATGCCTTCCAAGCTCGGTTCAATCATGCAATCATCACTGACGCCGTGCATCCACGAATCCATCCATCCAGCTTTTACGGAAACGGCCGATGAGTTCCGAGGTTTGATATCAGCAGCTATCAATCGTTGAGACCAGCCGCACTATCACAGCCTAATATATGGACAAGGTGGGAAACTCCCGGCCTTTTTGGAGAACCCACTTGGCCCACAAACTGACCAAAAAACTCCATCTAACAACAGATGTTGCATATAATGTAACTAAAATAAATTAAAACAAAGACTCATTTTCACATAACAGTAATGATATATTGAAAAAATTGTCGATATATACAGGTTAACAGCGACTGAAATCGGGTTTGATGATCGGCTCCACAGTAATTTCCTTTAGTCAATGAGCGGACCATGCATCATGGTCATTCATGAATATTTAATCACTTTCTCTCTGTTGTTCATGAATAATTAATCGTTGCTAAGGCGAAGACGTCAACAGCCGGAATGTAAACAGAACACCGTGCTGCGTGCTCCCCTCCCCACGGTTTTTTTCAGTCCCGATTAGAAAAATGGATTTTACGCAGAGGGAAGATAAATTTGACACGGATGAATTGTTGATGCAGTTAGTATATATTATATTGTTAATGCGGATTAATGCGTTGAAGCCGGCCTCGCTCGCTCTGCGCGCATTGCCGAGCTAGGCCTTGCATGCATGCACGCAGTTCGTTGACACTACGGCACTCACGGGCCTACGCCTACCACATTTTCATCGAGATCTGACAGTAGACATCAGTGCTACGCAGTTGTAATAGGCCATAAACTTATATACTTTCCCAGCCACGAATATTTCAGTTCGGCACAGTACAGGTCATCATGGTCATGCAGGCTGGTTTTGTGGGAATTCCAAGCCGCTTTGCTCCAAATGGCCGAACAACAGGCCAATCAGAGACGCCCGGTTTTGATACATTGTAACGAATGTTGGGTTCATCGGGTTCAAATGACGCCCACAAAACATCCTGGGTTTCCCCACCTGCGCACTTTATGTGCATGTTCAAGCCAATGAGTTGAGCGTAGACTACGCTCATCTTATTGGCCTTTAACATGCATGCGTAGGCCTAGGCCTACTTGTATTTTACTGTTCTTGTTTCCCAGGCTAGGTAATTTTTACAAGAGAACAGACAAGTCTGAAGATATTATTTGGATTGAAGATTTAGAAACAAGTTATCAAACTTCGCATAAGTTGATATCCATGTGCTTGAGAGCAGTCCATGGTAGTGACATTAAGATTCAACAGAAAAGCGATAAGAACCTTGGGAAACATAGGAAATGCTGTTATATCGGATTGAAACGGAGAGATCAGTTTGAAAAACCACAACTAGTTGAGGAACATGTAGGATGGCAGATTAACGACAATGAAAATGAACTGACGATAAAGAAAGACAATATATTTGTTAGATTACCAGCAGACAGCAGCAAGTTGTCTGTAACCATTGGTGATTATGAACTTGAGAGGCTCAGTGAATGGAAAAACCTGGACACCCTGATCAATCTACTGCCTGCCCTGAGACCTTGCAGTGGTGTACTTGTTGACAGTGAACCAGAGGTACTAAATGATCGATTGGGCAACACCAAACAATTTGAAGTTATTAGGGAGAATGGCTCAACCAGTATTCATGACCTAGCTTGCAAGAGATTCTTTCTGAATTCCGAAACTTCAGTGTGTGATGTTTGCAAGGACTTAAAGAGAATCCACAGAAAGACTCTAAGTAAATGTGATACAAGAGGTGAAAATGAAGGGATTATTCCCAGCAAACAAATTAGGAATGATTTATTAAGCAAAGAGCAGTTACTAGCCAAGCTAAAAGAAGAAACAGAAAGACGGAAAAAAATTGAGAAACAGCAAAGAAACTTGAAGATCAAGATATCCAGACTACAAAGCGAACTGATAGAAATTGACAGAAATGATGCAGATGACCTCGCAACCATTTTCAAACAAGGGAAGCCCATGGGCATGTCATCAGACATGCAGCTGCTCTGGGACCAACAACAGAAGGCACTTGATGCACATGGACCAAAGGGAAGAAGATGGCATCCCAAGTAATAATATAAAAAAAAATCATTTTTAGTGATATTGTTTATGCCAAATCTAGTTTACAGTTTCTATTTTATCCAAGCTACCTCTCCTGAAAGATGTTTTCCATCTAAGTATCAGCAAAAACAATAATCAGTACTATCTTTTGACATTCTTTTATAATTGGTGTGCTATTAAATTAGACTATATTATTTTCAGGATCATTAAGCTATGTCTAAGTATTTGGAGCAAGTCTCCAAAGGCGTACAATGAGGTTGTAGGTTCTGGCTTCCTGGCCCTGCCATCTGGGAGACTACTCAGAACTTACAAAAATTGTGTCCAACAAAATGCAGGCATAAACACAGAAGTATTCGTATGGATGCAGCAAGAAGCGACCAGAATGAACATCAGTGAAACAGGGAAATGGGGTGCGGTTGTACTTGACGAGATGTCAATTCAGGTGTGTGAGAACTATTTTGATTCGACTGCATGCAAATTTGAAATTCACACAAGCCTCTGTCTGCAGTGGTCATCATTTTTTTGTCTTTTCTCACGATAATGATGCCAATACGAATGACACCTATTATGTTCTTATTAACAGGAGGATGTGAGAATGAAACAAGAAGATGGGAAGTACATAGAAGAGGAGAACTATACTACCACCAACCCTTACACTGGTATGAAGATGGTGTTTGTCATGGACCCATCTGTAAGTATTAAAACTGTCAACTATATAATAGATAACCCACCGTAATCGTTAGTCAATAGATTGGGTTGGGTTCAGCAAACGAGATATTTATATGAACTCTCATTCCAGTTAGCCACTTCTCATTTCTTCTCCCTCAAATAAAGACCACTTCTGGAACAGTAGGCCTATGTATGGGGGTGAAATGGAAATTGTTCGCATTGCGCTTTCTGTCTCTTCAGCACAACATCAAGAAACTGAGAAACAACATAGAAAAAAGTAAACAAGGGGGAACTATATATTTACAGCTCAAAGGCAAGCCAGTCTTGTTCCAACATTTGGTTGATGCATTTACCTGGGACCATGACCAGCATAGCTTACCCATTCATCAGTCACTGAAGGAAGATCATTTCAATCTAACACCAAGCAACAGAATGAGGAACAAACTAGCTGAAGATGTCCTTGATAAGAGAATGCTTTATTTAATGAAGGTAAGTGTTACATGTACATGTATGATTGAGACCACTGAAATGATCTTGTTGACTGAAAGCAAATTAAGAGACAAAGTGACATACTTAGCACTGTAGGCCTACAAGTTTCATATGCAGAGTCATGCAACTGAGAAGATTACCATAGACACATTTAGTGTGTGATGAAGTTCAACAAACTGAACATTGCTCACCAATTCTCTAGCCATATCATGTCGAAAATTTAAAAAGGACATGAATGTACGCAATTTTTCATGTGAAAATTGCTACACAACACGACAATGAATATTTATGATACATCAGGATGTAATGCATGGCAATGCATCAGACATCTCAGATTTCAAAATGTTCAAACAAAATTTCAACACATGATTACTTGTATGAAAATCTGGGCTAACACTTTGAAGCTGAACTTTTTTAAAAATTATACCTCGCCATCTCATTTGAGTGTCCATAACAACAAACAATCGGATGATTTAATGATTTTTTTCCAGTAGCATAGGTTCATACAGTAAGCTCGAGTTTAAACCACCGGTTCATAAGCACACCCACAGTCGAAATCGGAGTGAATAAAACATAACCACTAATACGCTTAATGGCTGGAATTGCTTGAACGATCACAACCACGTGATGGAATGAATAGTTGCTTAGTTAAGCCTCACAATATTGAATTTTACGGTATTTTCAAAGTGTTAGGAGAGTGCAGGTAGATGTCTCATAGCCTCCTGAAGGTTCCCAAAATGCTTGCATGATACGTACTTAAAAAATCAATGCTTAGTTTTCAGCACACATTGAAAAAACAGCAGGCAGAGCTGTAATGTATCCACATAGACCATAGTACATTTTACACTACACTAACGTCGGAGGACGTAAGCACTTTCTGAATTCAATACAGTGNATGCCCTACTTGTGAACACTTTTGGGTATTTTGATGTGATCTCCTGAAGTTCGAAGTGTGATGCAGACTTACCGTTTGACTTGTCAGCCCTTACCTTCTCCATGGTTATTTTAGAATCAAACATCTTTCTACGAGCAACTGTCTTTGCTACTTTCTTCCTGTGTGCATCAGTTTTTTCTATCATTCGTTTCCTTCTAAAATACCGCAAAAACTGTGCCACCCCCATCTTCATATACTTACGGATCACTTGATCAAACATTTCATTGAGAATGGCTTCAATTTCTCGCTTCAATGACATGTCAGGATTGGTGAAATGCTGAGGCAAGTCAGTGACTACGAAACACTCGGACCACTGTCGTCTAAGATCCACATTTTTCTTCATCTCTTCTATTCCGTGTTCTGACAAGTACTTACCCTTTTGTTCAAGCATATGGCAGTTCAGTAGAGTAGTTCGTTGAGTTTCAAGTTGTGAAAAGAAGGCAAATGTTCGGTCGCTGACAGTACATAGAGAATTCTCTCTGTATTGGAAACACCTAATGTACTCAAGAGTTGATGGTTCAGCTGTATCTCTCTCAGCAACATAGGAGCTCCACAACAAGCTGTTGAACAATGTGGCTTTAGCTTGCGCTTTGTTTACTTTGCTTTGAATTTCACATGATGGGTTGCTGAAATTAGCACGTATATATGAAGTGCACTCATATTTCAACTTGGCAACGCACCAACCTCCTACGTAGCGTAATTTTTGCTGACCGAAGGTATCCGCCGTGAAGTGTGATCCAATGGAGTTACTCGTTTGAGGAAGAATATCCTTAGAGTAGGCATCAGATAGAAGGTGAAAGAGCTTGTTGACAACAATGGTCAGCAACAAACGATGATATACTCGAAGGGGTTTACCTATTGAAAGGGCACTACAGAACAGGTCTTCAACTTCTCCTGATACTGCTAAGGCATGATAGTCGACCGTGACAGACAGAACTGATGACCTGTCAAGGCGTAGACAATCGTCAATGGCTCTTGAGTGCTGTTGAAATATACATTCAAGCTTATTCCAAAGAATGAAACAAAGGTCTTGAAATTGGCCATGTCTTTCCGTGTTGTTGATGACAGAGTGAATGAGATTGTTGCAGAGGAAACTGGGTGAGCAGGAGTTAAATGCTAATGAAGATGTATCTATGAGAGATTCCAAGAACTCAGGGACATTGAAACTGTCTGGAAGATCCTTTGTCGTCTCATATGTTGATAACAGTAGGATGGCATCATCTAATACAGATGTATCTGGATCGGGAATGTCAATGTCGCAATCAGCAGAATCATGGGTTGGACAAAAGTCAATGAGGTTATCACTATCACTTTCTGATGAATACTCACCACCTTCTACATTTCTGCAACAGCTCTTGTCAGGTTGGGCTGGGTGGGCGGCAATGGTGTTATAGAAATTGGCCACTTCCTTCGGTAGGGGTATAACTCGTGACTTGGACATCTCCAACAAATACAGCTGATCAACAGAGCGTACACGAGAAATTGCTACATAAAGCTGCCCTGGAGCAAATATGTATTGGCAATGAACGATGACATATTTATACTCCAACGTCATACCTTGACTTTTGTGGATAGTTATTGACCAGGCCAGAATAAGTGGGGTCTGTGTACGAGATCCAATAATTCGTTTTGGGTTTGCAGGATCTTGAACCTGCCATGTTCGCTTAGGAATGACTGCCACAATACCACAGGAAGCAAAACTAACAACTGGATCATTCCCCCTGAACCCAACAACAATCCCAATCATCCCATTCACTAATTTTTCGGATATGTTGAAGGTCAACATAACCTTGGCTCCTTTCTTCAAATATAATTTTTGTGGCGATATCACGGCTCGGTTCAACATATTTACATCACCTACGTCTTCACTGAGGAAAAGATGAACATCACACTTCAAGGTGGATAAAATCTTGGCATTCATTATATCCGCGTCAAGGCGTCTTGGCATCAAGTGGATGGTATCATCGACCTCATCGGATGGGGGGACTCTGTCGGAAAACGCACGAAGGTAACTTTCGTCATCTTTCCCGAATTCTCCTAGAGCAATGTGTTGGAGGAAGGTAATGAAGGCAGGGTCAGCTTGTCTGAAAGATACCATATCAAAAAACTTTGATGGTGTACTGCATTTTCATTTCATAAAGCGCATAACCATTTTCTTGCGTGTAAGAATAGGAGACCAGAATAGATCATCAATAGCTTGAATCCAAAGTGACTACTGTCTGCCAAAGGTAGGCCTACCTTTTCACAGTTTGCAACAGAAAGATGTGTGGAAAGACATGGTGGAATTGCTCCGACTCGAAGGCATACTGGCCGCTGTCTATGCTGCTGGGTACCGGTGGAAGCTGCATGAAGTCGCCAACTCCAATCACTTGTGAACCTCCAAATGGACTCTGGTTTTTGCGTACAGCTCGCATTATTCTGTCGATAGCATCGAAAAGACGGCGGCTCACCATTGAAATCTCATCAATAATCAAGCAGTCGACAGCATTTATTCTATTACGGAGCGCTTCGTCACACATCAAGCGATCCACAATGTTCTGCACTGAATCTGTGGCAAGGCCCAAGTTGAAAAAGGAATGAATAGTCCTAGCATTGCTACCAGGACAATTCAAAAATTGCAGCGTAGCCAGGCCAGTTGGACACAGCAGTTGGACATTCTTCGTCTGAGACAGAAATTTGGTAGCCTCCTTTATGAGAGTCGTCTTTCCTGTCCCAGCTCCACCAAGTACGAGGGTATTGTGCCCCCCATAAATCGAGTCCAATGACTCTTGCATCGCTGGAAAAGGAAAGGAAAACATGATAAATATTCTTTTAATGTCTGATATAATTACATGTACCATTATTACGGTACTGATCGCATTAAGCTTCTTTTTAAATATTCTACATGTATTTCGTTGTTTTTTGGAGGAGGTCAGCTGCAACTATTAGGCCTAATTCATTTCACTTTGGTGGGGTCTTTTACTTCTCATCTAAAATCAACTTGCCCCTCCATAACACAGGACGTCCATGCAATGCACAGCAACGACAGTTTTTAAATGAATCAAGAACATGAGCTTTTAGAACTAGATAGGCCTATACTTCAGCTAGCTGCATAGGGCCTACACCTAAGGTATCAGCTGTACTGTAAAAGAACAGCTTCCAATCCAAAGAGGTTGATAGGGCGTCGGCCTAGCCCTAGGCCTATAGGGCTAGGGCTAGTATTTTTTTGATTATCAGCGACTGCTGTAGACTAGGCTTGGTCTATCAAAATACATGCCGAAATGAATGACTCAACTTACCGCTGTATACTGGAAGTAGTCAACGCCTCATCGAACGCAAAAACACACTTAAAATAATGATTTAAAGGGATCACATAAAAAGACTTGCGTTCACAACTTTTGACATGTCGGAGCGTGGCAGTGTTTACATAGCAACAAAGGGGCGGGGCATAAGAAAAAAATAATTAAATATTCATGAATGACCATGATGCCTGGTCCGCACATTGACCACGGCAGACAAAAACGGCGAACATCGCAGATTCACTCAAAGTTCAAGATCAAGTCACCATCCAGTCAGCATATTCTACCTGCACTACAAACTAGGATCGACAACACATCCACTGGTATCCTCTGTATTGCGTGTCACTGCGTATTGTTTCCAAAATCGAAGATCGAATTGGAGAGCGATGGGACTGACCGGCCGGAGTTTCCGACCTTTCCAACATACTGCACCAAGGGCGTGCCACTGGTCTCAACGATCAATAAAATTAATAAAGGTATTTGACCTATCTGCCGCTAGATGTCAGGCGCGCCCAGTGTGCGGCTGGCACTGGCGATGCTGTCAATTTGCAGAGTGATATGAAACATGGATGGATATATTTCTTTATTCGTATAAAATAATATAAAATAATTTAATACATTATTGTTTAGCAGCAAATCCTGGGCAGCCTGTGGTTTGGCCGCGCTGTGTAGCGTCCAGCGTCATAGCGTCCAGCGTCACACAGTGCAGAAAAAGACGACGTAATGTCGTGCCAGCCTGCGTCAGTTCCGCGATTCGCCGCACGTCACCGCCACCGCTGCTGGGGCGTTAACTCTGGCAATGAACACATGCGAGATTTCATAGAATTTCTACAGTATGGCTGTTAGCTGTTGCCATCAGTGGTAGAGGATGGAATTAGTAGTAAACATGGCTGACACTGAAGCAGCCGGGCGGGCAAAATCATGAAAATGAACGCTATGAAATGATTTCAAAATGATGACAAAGAGCGTGGTCAACGTCGGATGTAGTATTTAGTTCACTTTTTGCACGCTGAATATGTGGATTAGGGAGTTGTAATGAAAAAATCAAAAAATAGGCAGGTGATGGCAGGCCCCTGGCTTGTCTCCTGCAGATTTTCAGCCTCCTTCGTAAAGCGAGTTTCAAAAAAAATATGCGCCGAAAATTTCACACACGAATTCTTCAGTAATTCAATCAGCCTTTCGTCTGCTGCTGGCGGCTACAGGCTATACCAGGATCGCTGTGTCGTTCCAAAATGCCTATCAGAGAAATACGCCTGTGCGCCAGAGAGTAAAGTTGTGTGGAAGTAATCCAATTCTGCCTAAGTATTTGTCACCTTGCCAATCTTTAACCCTTTTCGGGCAAACTCGCCGTTTGTCGAGAGTGCCCTGTACCACACACACTCGGACATTCGTATTGACCTAATATCGTAAGCCGGGGCCCAATTGATGTTCTCTTTGCGTATTGTTAAGGCGTGACTACTCTCCCTCCCTCCCCCTCCCCGGCCCCGATGCCGCCGACCCCCCCCCCCCCGCCCCGTGCCACACACACACCCAATCGCATTAATACATAACTTCAATCTTTTGCCAAGGGCCGCCGGTGGCGCGTGCATCAGACACTCATCCCTGTTTAGATCACGGCAGCGCCTAGACTTGGTAAATGAGCTAGGCCCAACGGCCCATTCAGATACCCTTGTAATCAGATAGGCCTACCCTCGAGCCCTGATTACATCACCTCGGCGCCAAGGCTAGGTAAACTAGTTCCGCCTAGTGCATTAATCACATGCCCCCCCCCCCCCCGATTCAGCGCCCTGCAGCGTGTAGGCCTACGTCAGGTTCGGCGCTTTCATTGGCAGTGGTGACCCCTTCAGAAGTACGGGAAGTAGGCAGTCTCGGCAGGTTTCAGTGGCCGCGCTGTGGTCAGTCGTCGTCTTTTGAGGAGTTACCCTCGTCCCTCTTCGTGTCCGACTCCCCGGTCAAAATACGGCATAAATAGGGATTTATCAACGCCATGCGATAGATACAGTAGTGTGCAGTACTATTTTCTCTTCGAACATGCGAAATTTCAGTCACAGAGATTGGCTAGTTTAATATAGTCGCCAGAGTCAATTTACTCACTGAAGCGGCAGAGCTTGCTCGCGAGCCAGTGTGGCGAGATTGACCCGGCGGTTGTATACAGTGGTACAGCGAGACTTGAAATCAGTCCTGTTAGCATGGCTTTGTCTTGTGCTTGCTTCGGATAATTCCAGTCTACCTAGTGTTTGATATTCGGCCCCTCATTGCACTCGCTGTCATCGATTAAAGAGATGCCATCAGTTTTAATACGTACTATTTTACAGTGCATGGTGCGCATTAATACATAACTTCAATCTTGTGCCAGGGACCGCCAGTGGCGCGTGCGTCAGACACCCATCCCTGCTTAGATCACGGCAGCGTCTAGACTTGGTAAATGAGCTAGGCCCTGCTGTCAAACGGCCCATTCAGATACCCTTGACACGCTCCCTGATTACATCACCTCGGCGCCAAGGCTTGGTAAACTAGCTAGGCCTAGCGCCCTCCCACGCATTAATCACATGCCCCCTCCCCCCCCCCCCCCGCCAGATTCTGCGCCCTTCAGCGTGTAGGCCTACGCCTGGTTCGGCGCCACTTCATTGCTGTGGCGACCTTCGGAACTACGCGAAATGTGCAATCTCGGGAGGTTTGGCCGCGCTGTGTATTAAATGTGAAAAACGCAAATCATCGCCGCGATTCTTGACGTCAGTGCACGACGTCACGACGTCAGCGTAGTGTAAAATGTACTACGCTCTGTCTGAATACATTAGAGCCCTCCCTGCAGTTTTTTTCAATGTGTGCTGAAAACTAGGCCTTGATTCTCTGAAATACCTATCAGGCAAGCATTTTGATGACCTTCACGAGGCTATAAAACCTCTGTTTGCATTCTCCTAACATTTTGAAAATATCGTAAAATTCAATACTGTGGGGCTTTAAACTTGTAAAGAGTTCACTTGACATTATTCAATTCATCACCCTCGCCCCTCCATTAGTGGTTAGGCCCATGTATTGTTGTTGGCCCATCAGATGATATGGTGGTGTTCTCACCAAGTACGGTGCCACGCAGCGTGATGAAGAAAATGGCAATGGACATAGTATACAGGTTCCCAGACTCATTTGGAGGAGAGAAAAATAACAGGTGAAAAAATGGGGAGTGGTTTCCAATCAATTTGTCAACAAATCGAAAACAGGGTCTACAATGAGAGGTCAAAAGTGAATAGAACGATAAAAAGAGATGCCGCAGAAGAGAAGAAGAAGTGTTCCAAGTCTACTCCAGATGGTGCGCCCCCGTCAAGTCGGTTGATGCAATGAACGTCATTGGGAAACTTCCCAAGGGTAATGATGACGATACTTCTAGAGCCAAACAAGAAAAGCTAAAAGCTGAATTCGAAAAAGTGAATCGGGATTGGAACACTGTGATGGAATTGATGAAAGATACTTCGTCTTATTGTCTTCAGAGGTCAATGATAAATAGTTGTGCTCAAGCTGAAGAAATACAGGAGTAGCCTTTTCTCTTCACCAGAAAATGCATGGTAGCACATTTTAATATGCTTACCGAGGTTAACATCGAAAACACCTTTGAAACGTCGTTAGAACGTCGGAATAAGGGTCACAGGATATTCACGTTCATGTGTTCTTCTCACAAGAAACAAAACAGATCAGCAGCGACAGATCACGACATGTGGAATTCAGGACAGCCAGGTGTTGACAGTAACACCTTCTTGTCGTGGAATCCTCTTCGGATTCCTCAGCCTTGCCTACTTTGAAGATGCCTACACGACTTCAGATTCTACGGTGTAAGTATGTCAGTTTGGTGCTAAAGTTTTACTTTGATTCTGATCACATGTACTTAAATTGAACCAATCACCTGCTGGCATGATAATCGAAATAAGAAATATAGTTTTTATGATATTTTTGTTTTTATTTCATACGCTGCCTCTCGTACTGTAAAGTGTGCGTTAATCGGTCGGCCTGCGAAACCTGTTCGAATGGAAAATTGCTGAATATTCAGGTTCAGGCTAATTATTCCCGCGGATGACGGGTTGATCAGTCGTGCTCCAGTCAATTTCATTAGTGCTCAGGCCTACTCGTCTGCATTCATTGCTTGCGTGAATGACCATCGTGTCACATTTCTTCGTTGTCCAAGGCCTACTCGCTACAAGAAATGCTATAGTGCACCAGCAGAAAATTCATTTGAATTGACATGGTGTTGTATGGAGAGATGCGTAGACAATTTAACTAGGCCCAGAACGCGGATATTCAACGATTTGCCATTCGAACAAGTTTCGCGGGCCGACCGATTAACGAATGCTATACAGTATGTATTTACGCACCCAATAATACCATACTGGAAAATAACAGTTTTCAACGGCATGTAGCGTGTAGTTGAAAACATTTGTCTGTACGGCACGTGCGCTCAGGGTTGTGCGCGGGGGTTGAGTGCCCGTTGGGAACCCCACCGGGCGCGGGGCTTGGCGCTCACTCGCGAAAAGTCAGTTTTTGCGCCGCAGGCGGACCGATAGGACCAAGGTTTTCTATACTGGCGAGATCTTCGTGTTTTTTTTCTCATCTTTTTGCTGTTTCGTCCTGTGCAACCACTTTCATAATGGAGCAGAAGGAGGTTAAGACGCTCATAGGCCAAATGTTTTCTGAAGTAGAGGGTTTGGTGAACAATTTGCGTGAGGAAATGCCCCCCAAGTAGCCACTGTCTCCGAAATTAGAAAATTCAAATTTCAGGAACCGCCAAGGCTCAGGTGGAGCAATTCCGGGCAAGTCAAAGGATCTCTGACAATCTGGAGGACGCCCAAGAAGCTATGAAAGTGGGGCCGAGTAAGGAATGGGGGAAGTCGAGGAAGCAAGCAGTGCATTGGATAAAGGCTGGTCCGAACTCAACAATCGCCACAAATTAATTCTAATCGCGGACCAGTCCGAAAGTGGGTGGAAAACGGTGGGGGAGTACATGGCAAAACCCCTGGCCGATGACTCGGAAGACGAGCAAAGGTAGAAAACAGGGCGGCCAGGAAGCTCAAAGCGGAGAAGTCCAGCGAAGGCCATCCGTTGCGATAGAGANCCCCCCCCCTCCCCAAGCCTGGACTTGCTGTCCATCACATCTCTGAGCACTACAAGGAATGTGGAAGTGGAGCAGTCAAGAGGGGGCAGGTTTTACCTAAGACATTGTAAGTTTTTGGTTGAAGGTAGTGAACAAGGGCACCAGGTTTTCAAACCCGAGGAAATCAGGCTAACTGCCTATCCAGCTGATAAGAGACTGTCATCATCATTATTTCACAGTTTAATTTGCAAAACGAACTTTGGACTTGAGAGCTAAGGCTAAGGAAGTTGTCTTTTCAATGAAGGTAACACAATTAATGTTTTGATCAAATACTTTGTTGAACAGATTAAAGCGGTGCATCGAGATGACAAATGCCCAGAATCTCCCGAAGGTGTGGTGTCACCCAACATGGTGGTCGCTTAAGACACATGCCCACTTACGTTATGAAGGAAAATGAAAAAGAATCTCTTTGTAAACAAAATTCCCCCAGGCTGCCAGGAGTGGCACCACACGTCTCTTTTTATTATTTACAACAATTATTATTTACAACATTTATATAGCGCCTGACGGTAAACACCTTCTAGGCGCTTTACAAGTGATAGGCAGTGACAGAAGAACGAAATGTTTAAAAAATTGGTGAAAACAGTACATGGTAGCTAAAACATTTGTAGGAAGTAAAACATTAAGTAGAAAAATATTTCTTAAAAAGAAATGTTTTAAGATTACGTTTAAAACATTCAATTTTTGGCACTGAGCGGAGACTAGTTGGGAGCTGGTTCCATAGTTTTGGTCCGGTCACAGAGAAGGCCGAGGAGCCCACCACCCTCTGTGTCCGCACCTCTCTACACATGCCTTTTGTACTCGACCTGAGGGATCGACCTGGAGTATACACCTCAAGGCAGTCCGATAGGTATCCTGGTGCAAGACCATTGAGACATTTGTATACCATCAGACAAACCTTGTAGTCCAGGCGCGCCCTCAGGGGAAGCCAGTGGAGGGTACGCAGAACAGGGGTGATGTGGTCTCGTCTGCCCACTCCAGTGACGAGGCGGGCTGCTGAATTCTGAATAATTTGGAGTCTGCGAAGGTTTCCTTCTATAATATTGCACAAAAGACTGTTTGAATAGTCAAGTCGGGATATTACGAGTGTTCGTACAGCACTGGTTGCTGCAGACTCACTCAGATAGCGCCTTATTTTTCCAATCCTATACAAATGAAAGTTCGCAGCTCGACACAAATTGGTGATATGTGTGTCCATTGTCATTTCCTTATCAAAGGTAACACCTAGTAATTTAACTGATTTACTCTGGGCAATGAAGGAATCACCAATATTAAATTCAATCCCAGCCAGCTTTTTGATATTCGATCCCATGCACTATGGTCATTGTTATGGATTCCACCTAATACTAGTGAAGGTCGGAAAGATGCATTTGCTCCTCCATACCTGTATATGGAAAAAGCACCCAAAGAATTTTTTATGCGTTTAGTTGCCAGCTAGAAAATGTAGAATAGTACTGCCTTAATCGGGAGTCAATGTTTTGGAGGGAAACACATTTTTTTCATGATGTCTTCCACGGCTTCAGCCACAAGTGTCCTTTTGTGTATTCTTCCACACGAATTAAATCTCTACTGAAATACAACTAAATCTTTGTCGTTGAAAGAGTGCGCTTTTACCAGGACGCAGAACAAGGAGAGGCCTATCGCCAGGCTGAAATCAGTTGTAGACAGGTTCTACCGAAGAGAAGATTTCAGTCGTATCCTCGCCAATAAGAGGTTTGCCACAAAGAAAAATGGGCCTGGATCACATCTCAATTTTAGGCGCGTACAAAAAATTCTGTGCACAGTATCCAAGTCTCAAAGCAGGGAAGTCGAAATTCGCTAGCCTTAGACCCAAAGCTGGTTACTTGATGACAAGTATTGTGAGTTTTGCGTATGCGTGTTTTGTATAAACGTAAGATCAAAACTCCTAGCTCTGAATAGGCTTCTACCAGGAGACCACCATGAAAAACCTATGCTTGACATTCTCCTATGTCCAAGGAATGGCAGTTCACCGATCGTGAGATTAACAGCCGTAAACGGTGGAGGCAAGCACAGGTCATCGCAAATCACGTTTGCCGTCGTTGGCTGAAGGAATACCTGCCACCGTTAACCGTACGACACCAGTGGACACGAGACAGTCGACCTACTAGTATATCAATCGGAGATCTGGTGCTAGTCGTTGAAAGTAACTTGCCACGAGGATGTTGGGAACTTGCTAGAGTGGAGGACGTCTACCCGGGAGACGATGACGTCTTGATTTTCCCTCTAACTTTACAGTACGAATGCATTCATTGGACCTATCTGTCGGAAGTGTTGATTCTTACCGGGGGGCTCGTCTTGTACATGTGGTTATTCTGAGTTCGGTCCAGCAATTTCTGGAAGGACTGGGTCGATTCTGTTGATGCGGTCTTTCCCACGGTTTTCTGCATGTGCTGGGCGTGCCTGTTTGGTTGGCATCATCTTGGAATATTGATTTTGATGCCAATACCCAAAAGTTTTGCCCACGCTGCCATGTAAGTCTGTCATCTTGCCACTGTCTAATGAGATGCTTTAATTGTGTTTCACTGACATCTGGTTCTTCATCAGATTTATTTGATGTATTTTCGCCAGTGTCACATTCCGAAACGTAGTGTAACATACTTAATCTGAAAGTTTCATTGTAATTAGTCTACGAGTAACGACTTCGACGAAAAGGGAAGGATTAGAACACCAGAGGAGAGTCAACTAACCATCAACAGATTGCAGATTCGAAGAGATAAAGCAACTCTGAGAAAACAAACTGGACTGAAGGAATCTCGAGTATTCAATCCCTTGTGGGATATGCTGAATCCACATGAGTAAGTTCATCCATTATAAAACAGCAATTATTGACTGATGTTACCTCTGTTAGGCTAAGAACCTATTCAACGGTCATAACCCTAACCTTGACCTTATTCATTTGGTGAGGTAGGGCGGATTTTTCGGACGTTTGGATAATTTGAGCCGTTTAATTTTTTCTTGTAATTTTTTTTTGGTGGGGGTGCTCTGGAGGAGCGTTATTGGTTACGCGATCTAGGGGGTGTTGCACGGCCTTGTAAAGAAAATGCGTCCATTAGTACAAGGGGAAGTGGCAAAACCCGAGTTTTTTTTTATTGGACAGAATGAGCCCTTAGGGTTAGCGCTGTCTTCGAAGTTTTCGTCTTCAAAAAAGGGAAAATGTTAATTTAAGGGGTTAAAGACGGGCCCTTTCCAAACCTTCGACCTCGCCCGTTATGGCTGTGTGTCCAAGCCACATTTTGGTGCTAGTCGGGTTCTCGGCTTGCTGTGGGTCCCCGCCTGCTACCCTTTTTCCTTTTGTCTTCGACGGAGGTGACGTTGCTTCTTATTTCGGAGGGAGTTGAAGGTATTTTGACCCCTCCTTCACGGTGGGTAATCTCCAAGGGTAGGGCCAACATTTCGTTTTTGTTGCATGCAAATTGGCCAAAAAATAACTGATCTGTGGAGGGTTTAAATTTTGTCACATCCGCTCCGTCTTCGACGAAAATTTCGAGACATGTGGATAAAGGGGGACAAGGCTCCCAATATCCACGTTTTTGTAAGGGTTCGAAGGGTAACCCTCCTCCGACTCACTTAATATTCAAACCCCTGAATTTTCTTATCTAGGGTTGTTTGGGGTTTTGACCTGTGAGTTCACACTGCATGCGCCAGCCTAACAAACCGTGCGAAAAGGATCCTACCCCCCAACCCCGCCCAATGAGCTGCAAGGGTTCATTTTCGATAAAATGAACTGTCCCCTTTTATCAATTCCTTTAGGGTTAGGGTTTTGGATAATTTGAGTCGTTCCTTTTTTTCCACAAATCGGAAATTCGTCACATCGTTTAGGGTTAGCCCTCCCGTACGTACCCCTCTGACCCTTTTCGACTTGTTTCCTGCCTTATCATCCTAGACCCTTCGGGCAACCTTCTGCTAGAAGCTGAGGTTTCGTGGGTCACTTGGAAGGGTGACCTGGGACCTTATTCACGAAGCTTCCGCAAGGACTTACGGTACCGCATCAAGCCATACTTACGGTGCCGCAAATATTTCCACGGTATTCACAAAGCTACCGTAACTTTGCGGGTCCTTAAATCAGCACCGCAAATCTGCGGGAGCTCCTGAGCCATCCGTAAATGTTAAGGAGATCCGCAAACACAGCAGACAGGTATATTAAAAGGCCGGGGCTATTCGTACCGTGACGGTGCAAATAACGCCAAACCAGATCTTATTCGTACCGTGACGGTGTGAATAGTGCGCCGTCGGTTCTTATTCGTACCGTGACGGTGTGAATAGTGCAGGAATAGCTCTTATTTACACCGTCACGGTGGGAATAGTGCGTGGAGACTGATTATTCGTACCGTGACGGTGATGTATTATTTCTGCACCGTAACTCGGACAGTGCGACTGTGGGCAGCAGATCTAAAATGATATTTTTAGACTGGGCAATTTTTTTCCTTTGACGGGGTCCAGTGACCCCATCTTTCACAGTTAATGATGAAATGTTGGCCTCTGCTGTCTGATGATAAAATATTTTTCATAGGCCTAGGCTAGGCCTAGTAGGGCTAGGTCCAATTTTTTTAACGAAGTGGCTATTTATCAAGCCCGGCTCGCTGAACAGTACGCAAAATTGGGCTTAAACGTCGAGCTGGCCGTATTTACGGAACCAAGGTGATAAATACTCTACCATTGTCTTCAGTGTGTTGATTGGCACATTGCAAAGATGTTGGGCTTACATCCCTGAGGTCGAGGGTTCGATTCCCGTGTGGTCATAATGTTTTATCATTATTTTTCTTTTTTTGTTTTCCTTTTCTTAGAAAATTATGTTGACTTTTCCAAATTTCTACAAAGAACAACTGGTTAATTATTTTTTTCTTAGTGGTGACACTGATAAAATCGTCTACAGAATCGTTGCATCATCCTGGGCACACCTGGTGTCCGGACTCACCGGCAGATTCTGACCCACAAACCCCAGCGGATTAATCTTCAGACTGACGAAAACCGAGAGTCTGAAGCTAGGCATGCGACCACAGTGTCTAAGATTTGGGTCATCACGCAGAAACAAGGGTTGAAAAAAGGATAAATTGGCTTCGGAGACCCCCATGTTGCGAGCAATGAAACACCACCACACTGCCGACTTCCCAACTAAACAAGCTGAAGCCATTGCATATTCATGAGGAGGCCTGTCTTTATTACCAGCTCGACGAACAATGCCGATTTTGAAGCTTGCTTGTCAAGCTAGCTCGATAAATAACACTGAATCCACGTACTCCTCATCGAGCGGCTTGACAAATAAGACCGAAAGTAGTGCTTATTCATCGAGCGGCTCGATAAATAAACCCGGTCATTTTTTTAAAAAATTTTTGGCTCAAGAATTACGCACAGTTCACCGTTTTCCGACAATCACACACGGATCGATATCACGATATCGATAAAAAGACGAAAAGAAGAATAAAAGGAGGTGAAAGAAGACCTAAAAGAAAAGAAGAACTAAAAGAAAATAAAAGAAGAACTGTCATGACGGGGCTCGAACCCGCGGCCTTCCGTTTGATAACCACCCACGCAAACCACTCGGCCACTGAGGCTCATGCTACGAACTGTGGTGAATCATTAGATACTTTAGTAGGCCTACCTTGCCCAAAAGCATTGATTATAAAACTTTTTTTCCTGGTAGAGGTTATAAATTAACGTTTTCATCAAAAATATTGAAAAAAAATCCGGCATTGTGCGAGATGATACCGGTAACTTCATCTGGCATGCCTTGAATGAAGCTCTCTGATTGGCTGTTTACGACGGTGTGAATAAGATCTGGTTTGGCGTTATTTGCACCGTGACGGTACGAATAGCCAGTGCGATATTAAAATTGTGATCGTGTTGCTAGTCAAATACGAACTTAACAGAAGCGTGTGGAGGCATCAGAGACTGCATCAGGACCGACTTAACCCATTCAAGATGGGCGAGGACATCAACGGCAACTGTACTTCAAGTCCTAGGTCATATCCGTAAAGGTGGGAATTTGAGGTCACATGTTGTTTACCGTCCTTGCTTATCACCAGGCTTTACTATCGTGAAAAGGAAGAGTGATCGAGTATCACATGAAGATTTTGTCATTTTCATGTTTTGATATTTCTTTTTCATGACTTGATATTTTCATCAGCAGTGAGATTTTTCAGTCCATACTGGCCAACAGCATGTTTAAACATAGACCCCCCTATATACTTGAAAATAGATGTAAAAGTAGTAAATGCATAAAAGAAATTAAGGAAAAATCTATGTTGCAATACTTTTGATAAGCGTGTGTATACATGTAATAAGTCCTCGCATTATAGACTAGTATGTATCAAAATGAAAGTGGGCTGTCAAGGACGCAGTGAAATATTTAAATCAAAAACTAATTTTTGTTAGATATTCATTTAGGCCCCTCCAAATTTTGACCATTCAAAAATAACCAGAATAAACACGAACGGAAGATGAAATGTCGGGAATTTTCTACCATGATTATATATCGTCTGTCTAGTAGAAATAAACAAATCGGTGACGTCATGCATCACCCCTCGGTAAAGTACCCGTCTCTAGCCCATCTTACGTAATAGCCCCAGGTGTATTGGTGAACGTCATGAAAATACTCATAGTCATTCACTCAAAATCATTGGATGGATTGCGGTCTTGCGCAAACTTACGGATCCGCAAACTGCGGAACGCTTTGTGAATACCCTTAACCCAAATTTTACGGTGCCGCAACTCTCCCGTAAGGCCGTATTTGCGGTACCGTAACTCAGAAATTTGCGGAAGCTTCGTGAATAAGGTCCCTGAAGAATATAACATTTTCTCCCCTCTCATAATGATTAAGTCAATTATAAAACTCCTTCGTTGTCACTTTTTCCCTTTCAATCAAAAAATGAAATGAAAGGAGGAGATGTAACAGGCTGATTCTTGGGGCCCTGGTAGCCCAGGGTGCCTGCTATGTTGCCAGACCAGAGGGTTTCAAAAGTAACACCCTGACTGCCGTTGGGAGGGCTAACCCTAAAACTATTCCCTGATCGGCACTTTTGGATAATTTGAGCCGTACCTTTTTTTCCACAAATCGGAAATTCGTCACATCTTTTAGGGTTAGCCCTCCCGTACGTACCCCTCTGACCCTTTTCGACTTGTTTCCTGCCTTATCATCCTAGACCCTTCGGGCAACCTTCTGCTAGAAGCTGAGGTTTCGTGGGTCACTTGGAAGGGTGGGGGCAACAAAAGATCTGAAGAATATAACATTTTCTCCCCTCTCATAATGATTAAGTCAATTATAAAACTCCTTCGTTGTCACTTTTTCCCTTTCAATCAAAAAATGAAATGAAAGGAGGAGATGTAACAGGCTGATTCTTGGTGCCCTGGTAGCCCAGGGTGCCTGCTATGTTGTCAGACCAGAGGGTTTCAAAAGTAACACCCTGGCTGCCCTTGGGAGGGCTAACCCTAAAAGCATTCCCTGATTCGGCACTTTTGGTTAATTTGAGCCACAAATCAGAAATTCGTGACATCTTTTAGGGTTAGCCCTCCCCTGAGCCTTTTCGAATTGCTTCCCAGCCTTTATCATTCTAGACACTTTGAGCAACCTTCTGCTTAAAGGGCAGCTTTGATGGTTTCACCTGGCGGACTCGACAAATGAAAAATGTAACACTTTATTTCTAGTCGTCATGACTTAGTCAGTATGCAATTTAACTTCGATGAGTGCAGATGTGCTTGACACACACTGCTCGGTAACTTTCTTTCTGCTCTTATTTTCCTCAACTTTGTTACCAACAGTTCATGAATCACTCTCAATCTTACTCAATCATACATTGCTTTGCAGTCTCTTCATTAATCAAACCCTGTATTTTTCAGATATTCATTTTATCCAGTGTGTGTGATGCCCCTTCCAGAGAGAGCACGCCTACTTCGGTCCAGTCTGCTGTTGTTGTTGGGGTTATCCCTTGGAGCACTGTATGTAGCTGTTCTTTCTGCTCCTATCTTCCTCAAACTTGTTACAAAACAGTGATCAATCACTCTCAATATTTCTCAATCATAAAAAACAACCTTCCTGCAAATTTGTATCAGTACTTCATCTTTAATTTTAGGCCGAGGCAGAGATTGTTGGTGCATCGGAAGCACCAGTTTCAAATGCTCAACAAAAGAGAAGTGGGGAAAGAGACAATCCACTGACAACACCAGAGCCTGCTCTTAAGAAGAAATGTCTAGGATTAGGAGTGTCTAAGCAGTCCTCGCCCTCCATGGAATCAATAGAACCTACATGTACACCTAAACCAACACCAAAGCCCTCTGCTTTAAGTTTGTTGTCGGGGGCCAACACACCAACAGTTGAAAAGAAGAAAGAGCGGACTTGCGGGGCCCCAGTAATTTCGCTGTTTTCCAGTGTAAGTTTCAGTTTATCCCGTGGCCTTCCTGAGTTGAGTCGTGTAAAAGGGAAGGTGCCACAGGATATCTTCAAGAGGTTGATTCGCATGCAAGTTGACACAATGCGGGCGGAATGCAGCAAATTAGAAAAGCCACGGGAGCATACGAGAGATGAAATGACGCAGGTAGCAAAAGGAATCATAAAAAGATATCCAGTGCTGGTGGATGAACAGCATGAAGATCTTGACCCTGATGAACCTTGGTTGAGTATCTTGTGATCATGCTCTTGCCAAGTACTTTTCATTCACAGTGAATGTGTGGGAATGGGGAGGTGGACAGCACAATAATACCCCCACTTTCAAACTCTAAGTATAGCTTGTCTTGTCTTGGATAGAATTTAACATACTTCAGCATGATTTGAAGCACTGGATTGGACATAAAATCATGCTTGTTTTGAAGTACAGCTACTTTTGCCAGCGCTAAAGTACATGCATGTGTGCAAGGAGAATCTTTGCCCTTTTTTCAGAGCCTGTTGCTGAAGAAGATGAGGAGACGCCTCTCCAATGTCAAGCCGATAAACAAACGTCAGGGAAAGCAACCAAAGAGGTCGAAGGTTTATCGGCTGACAGGAGACATGAAGAAGGACGAACCCACTGACATGACTGAAATTTCTGAAGAAGCACAGATCGCTCAAAAGAAGAGTGATGCTGCTGATGAGGACGTGCATGACTCCACATCAGAAGATAGATATGCGTCTGTAGTCCAATGCAACTCACTCACGATATTCACGTCAGTACATATCACCGACAATAGGTGGCAGTACCGCAGGCATCGCGTGGATAGAGAACCAGCTGGGAGTGAGTGTTTACAACTTGGACGTCCAGCTCCTTTAAACAGCATGTCGGTGATTTTAACAGCATGTCACTACATTTTATTTTGTAGCTGCTGCATTCGGTAGTCAGCAGCATACATGTATCGCAGCGACATGTGGATTTGGCCTGGCAAAAACTTTGTCTGTGTCAGATATTGATAGCATGTAATCTCATTCTTTGTTTCATTAAATTGACATAATTGAATGAAAATTAAATTGTATAGTTTTTGTGGTTTTGCAACAAACTTGAACACAGTCGTTCAGTGGATGTGCTTATACTGTCTTCAGCCCCTGCATTAATTCCTACAGTACCATGAACTCAGTACCTACAGTACCATGAACTGTCCAGCCACTTTCTCTGAATTGCTTTATTTTATTTTACATGGCCATCTTCATAATAATATAACTGTGTGATTTCCTTTCTACAGTGATAAATTCCAGAAATTGTTTCTCATTTCAAGAAAGTACCCTTTCTTGAAATGAGAAAAAAAACTTCATTGGGTTGAGGTTTTTGTTCTGAAGGGTTAGAAATTTTTTCTTGTGCAACTAGAAAAAATATCTTAAATTTTTCTTATATTTTTCTTATTTTCTTATCTCACTCCCAAGAAATTTGTTGGAGAAAAACTTTCTTAGTTATTTCCTTAAAACGAGAAATTATATTTCTTAATATAAGAAAATCTTTCTTACATTCTAGAAATTTTTACTAGAAGTGGCTTGAAAAAAAATCTTATTTCAAGAAAAAATCTTTCTTGATTTAAGAAAAAAGGTTTCTTGAAATAAGAAAAATATTTTCTTACCTCACTCCCAAGAAAATTTTCTAGTTTTAAGAATTTTTCTTAAAGTAAGAAAATATTTTTGCAGTGTACTGGTTTCCCAGAGAAGCCTTGTGAAGCACCACAAAAGGACTACGCCACTTGTCCTTTTACTGACTTCATTCCAAGTGACAGAAACCTTTTAGAGGCTAAGCAATATATACTACAAAGATGTGGTTGATATTTAAGAATTCTATGAAGAGAGAATTGAAGGTGCATTCCAAAGTGCTGGGAAACGTGTTGAAAATGGCACTCATATTCACACAGGGGGAGATCAGCTGACAAGGGAAAACGGCCCGGGCTAACCATGAAACCGAGAAAGATAGGTTTCAACGCATTTCTCCCATTACGTTTGAAATGTTCCATATACTGATGAACGTTGTGGCCATAGCATATAAACAACTGTGTGGGAGAGGACAATGAAATCCCTTCGAGACAGAATCCATCGCACAAATGTCAAGGCTGATGCAAAAGCCAACTACGACCATGACAAGGACTTCTTCATGTCGGTTGTGGATGCTTACATCTGTGAAGCTGCAATGGATTTCTTTGACATGGAGACCTTTAACGACACACCAAAAAGCATCAACCACCACAGGACTGCAGCCAAGATGAGATGAAGGCATGGCAGAGACGCTGGGACTTATACGGTTGATCGAATATGTTCTGTGCAAATTGGAGGACAAGCTTCTGAATCATGATGTGGAAAGTAAGTAACAATTAGGGATCGTAGCAAAATTAAAGTGAAGCAAAAAGAAAAGAAAAATTCTCTTGGGGGGGGGGGGTAAAATTTTCCTTTCTTTTGCCTTCACTTAATTATGCAACAGCCCTTATGAAAATGTACATTCTTGTTTCTATAAAGAGGCTACTTTCTTAGACTCCTGGGCCCATATACATAAAGTACCAGTACTTAGGTCTAAGTGTGATACTTATCTTTTGTGCTGAACAAAGGATAAGTGTCACACTTAGACTTAAGTAGTTTTATGAATATGGGTCCTGAAGCCTTCCATCCAAATAATCAGAACTATACACCTACCATGATGACGAACAAGTAGCCCATGGGCGATGCGCTCAGCTGACAATAACGATTTCACAAACTTTTTTGATGGATTTTCTTAAAATGCAAGTTATCAAATTGTCCTACAATCACTTTTCCAGAATGTTCCAGTGGATGAAACTTTGCCTTTTATTGCCGTAGATCATGATCGTGTGTACAGTGTATGTCTTGTATGTGTCCGCTTCTCTCTCCGCAGGGTCTGATTTTAAAAACGACCATTTTCTAAAAAATTGGAAAAGTGGTTGCTAATGCTTTCAGCCCTTTTTGACAGTGTTTTTAAGGTTATAGATGAATCATGTGCCGTTATGCCTATAGTTTTATGATTAAAGCCATGGAGGTATAAAATAAGATGCAGAGCACCTTAAGTTAAAAGTAAGCATTTTGGTTTTTTATTCCATTTTCAATTTCTTTCAGACCATGGATATCCATCAGTTGAAGCTGAGGTACTTTCGTCGTGTATGTGGAAAAACAGAAAAAGTGCACCAAAAAGATCGTAATCCGTACCAAGCTATTCGACTTGCAAAGGAATTGAAGAAGGCCTTCCAGTTGGATGTACAAGCTGAAAAAGATTCATGTGTCTTTCCACACACGCACGCACGCACGCACGAACGAACGAACGCACGCACGCACATGTGCAACTGCTGTAGAGCAAGTCTGCAGCGATGGTATCCGTACCAAGCTATTCGACTTGCAAAGGAATTGAAGAAGGCCTTCCAGTTGGATGTACAAGCTGAAAAAGATTCACACACGCACATGTGCAACTGCTGTAGAGCAAGTCTGCAGCGATGGTATAAATTTGCAAACAGTAGAAAAAAGTGTCAGTTGAACCTTCAATTATTTCAATTTGAAGAGCATGGCGTAAATTGTCAGTCAGTGCGCAAATTCGTTGTGCCATCACCGGGGGACACCGATGAACGCTATATTTCGATGGCAGCTGAGGCGGGCTTTTGTCAGGTGACGAATAAACTCATGATGCCCAAGGTACAAACACAGACTCCACCCAGAGTCGGCAATAGGGATGTTCGAGATGTCGTCGTCGCCACCAACCAGAGTCATGACACAGGATGTAACCCTACGGACTCTTCCCAGAGTCGGGATGTGTGAAACTTCCACCATCATGACGCCACGGATGATACTGACAGAGGATACATTGGAGTACTAGTTCAGGAACGCCAAATCAGAACGGAATTTTGCAGCCAGACTCATTCGAAGGGTCATCCCAGAAAAGAAGGTTAGACATACGTTCAACTGCACGGTTACGTTTAACAAAGAGAAGATCTCGGAGGAAGTACTGGACTTCACAAGAAAGGCGACCTATACGGCATCTCTGAAGCACGAAGAAACGATGCTTGGAAGACCATAAGGGAAGCAATCGACGAGGCGTGTCGTAACTAAATGGGGCCACTCTCATGAATTTGCATCATCATGGTTTGCCACTGGCAAGACCCTTCTTGCCCGATGTGCCCTTGCGACGCTGGGACGGCATGAAACGACCTCATTCAGGCTGATGTCTACGGCGAAGGAAAAGCATGTATATCTACATTGTTTGTACATGTATTAACATATTATACTTTAAACAGATTTTTTATTTTTGTTGATATGAACGCAGCAAGTAACCATATACCTTTTTTGTGTATGTCGCGTGAATCATTACTTTCAGGGAAATCATCTTTTATCAAATTATTGTGAAATGTTTTGTATTGTAGATCATCTCACGAACAACCCTGCCTTACTTGCTGAATGATGTTGATGATCCCAAGGACACCATGGGTTGTGGAGCGTTATCATGCGAAACTGGCATCGCTACTTCAATTCATCATGGTCTTTATGTTTCGGCCATGACCGCATCCACAACATGTAATACTTATGGATCCAGGTAGATATGACACTTGGGCTAGGAGTATGAAATTATTATGACTTACTTGTGGTCTTTCGGCATCCTTTCGATGATATATGTTGCATTGATGACACCTATGAATTCAGGCACTGATTTCAATCTTTTATAGGTATTTTGATTTGTCATAGAACTGATAACTCAAGTGGTGTAGATGTCCATTCATTAGGAACAAAAATGATTTGCTTAACAGCTTGAAGGAACTACCCTATGTTTGGCACTGCTGCCAATAAACATTCCCCTGAGTGATGTACATGTAGAGCTTTGCAATGTGGACCAAATGATGGCCAAATCTTCCGCTGCAGTCGGTAAAATGGTTGCAGCAGGAAACGACATCAACGATGCCATATATTGCCATGCAAAGAAGATTAAAGCGACCCTCCCTTGTTTCATTTCTGAATAATACATTGACTGACCACCATCACCATGACTTTCTCTATCCCACCAACTGTGCCTTGTTCTTATTTTTGTATCTGTTTGCTGCTGTTGTTTTATGTGCTCCCTCTTGTCCTCCCTGATGGACATCACAAGAAGGGGAAGCCAATTACGAGCAAGGAGAGAGAGAAAACTCTGAATGTTTGGAAGTACCTTTAGGAAAAACATCCAGAATGGCGAAAAAGGCGAACTGACATTGAAACCGCGAAGATCGTCGGAATAGGAGAAGCTTCTGTCCGAAGGATTCGGAATGAAATAACCACAAATGGAGTGCTAAAAACACCCGGGAAAACAAGACCACGAGCTGTTGGAAAAAGGACCCGAGTGCAAATTTATGATGACTTTACTCGCAATGCTATAAGAAGGATTGTTCGTAATTTCTTTTTTACCAACAAACCTCCAACTGTTGCAAAGTTGCTTCATGATATCAACAGTCATCCTGACCTCCCGAAAATGGGTAAAACTAATTGTAACTCAGGACGCGTGCAGTGCCTGCCGTGTGGTGCTGCCCTCTGTGCTGAGAAGATCGCCTTCGAGCACGTGTAAAGCTTGACGCATGTGAGAATAAATCCCGATTTTAAACCGAATAACGAAGGCCTTATCCATTCTTTTGGTATTTAACCCCCGAAACGAGGCACCTAACATCCCTGACAACATCATACAAAATGCAAAAGAGCTGATAAATCCGCCACCAGCACCACATATTACTATTGAAGAAGCTCGCCATTCGCCGATCAAAAAATTGGTTTCCGTCACCGCAACAATTCAACAGGTATGTCCTATTAATCTCATTCTCAGGTTTCTTATCACTTCCTTCTAATCTTCCGCGATATGAAAATCTAATTTTCTTTTAAAAATCAACAGATTTTGGCATCTTGAATGCCATCTTACAGAATAGTAAATGCTGGAAGGATATTATGATAATAAGAATAAGAATGACTCCTTTGCAGTGACAGTTTATAGCACTTGCATGTATTTACATTTATCCTCCAGGACCCATATTCATGAAACCCTGCTAGCCCTAGTTACTTGCTAAGTTGGCCAGTTTGTACAGGCCAATGTACAAAACTAGCAACCAACTAAGCTAGCAAGGTTTTATGAATATGGGCCTCAAACAGTGAACGTCAAGCGCCATCCGTATCAAGTGCGCCAACTTTTCCTAAAAGACAAAACAGCAACACTGCGTATGTCGTTGTGGCGAGAGACAGACATTTCCCTACAAGCTGGGCAGTTTGTAACCATAACCAATGCTGCTGTCAGCATCTTCAAGCAGGAACCCACACTGTCGGCTACGGAGCACACACAGTTGCAGGTAATGGTAGTGTCCCACTGGCAACTTTTTCCCATGACAAGGGCCGTATCTCAAGTCTGCAATATATTCCCTCAACAAGCTGCAATATTTAGCATTCATAGTGTTTCGCATAGGCAAAATTCGAACATACCGAGTCATTGATTGGTCGCAAGCTTAATACCCAATTGCATGTTGGCGTCTCCAGTATTTCTTCCAGGAATTTTTTAAATGGAGAGACAAAGAGAAAATCTGACAGAAATCTTGGTCAAAAACACAAATTTTGAGTTTTTAATGAAGTGACGTACTCCCATGTACCCCCTGTGGTACCCCCAAGGTACAATTTGTTATTGAACCAGAAAGAGCGAAAGTGCGTGCCCTGAAGGCACAACTAAACGTCCGAAAGTCTGTGTTAGAAAAAAACCCTGGCCTAGCAATAGTAGCTTGTTCTTGTTTTCCCAAAACAGATAGGCCCTGAATTCAGAAAAACTGAGGGACAAATTGATCACATTAATTCAGGAATATGAGGAACGCCAACAGACTGATGAAAGTCGGATGATTCTTGGTATCCCTCTTCTCTGGTTGGAAAAACCATCTCACACAGCTGGGAAGAGATTGACAAGGATGGTGTTGCTTGTGGCTCCGAGTGTGGAGTGGACATATACAGAAGTGTCACACCGACGACATTGACAGCGACATTATATAAAGTATGACGAGGATAACAATATATTACAACTTAAATTGTGGATATAAGGAATGGGGATGTGGTCATACTTTTTTGTTGAGTAAAAAGATGGAGAGAAGGGTGTTGTGACAGACCACCTACAATCAACTTTCCGCATGGGGTGTACCAGGAAATGTCCCCTTTTGTACCATGACTTGAAAACATATTTCTAAATCATGAAACATGGAGACATTTTTTTGGAAGCATATATATCACTGTTAGGGTAAATGGGCTAATTGGCGGACAGATTCCAATTACCGGACACCTACTTCACGTGCTTTCCATGGCGTTCCCATGCCAAACTCATCATTAGGTAACCTGCAAATCAAATCCTCGTATTCTCCGCTCGCGCCTGCTAATTGGTCGAACAGTATGACGCAATATCACCACCGTCCAAGGTGCCATTTTCGACTCGGACTGTGTGCCATCAGCTTTCACCGTACTAATTCACGGTAAAGCCGCCCATACACGGCGCAATATTATTGCACAATATGGGGCCGAAATGGGTGGTCGTGTGCTTCTAGCATGATAATTAGAAGAAAGATTGACAATAATATTGCCCATTCTGATCCTCATATTGTGCAATAATACTGATCGTGTATGGGCAGCTTAAGTAAACCTTTTCGCAACTCCAAAAAGGGAAGGGATTCTTGGCTGGTGCCCGGTCCCACACGGTGCACGATTTGATTTTTTCTTTGAAGGGTATAGCACTCTATACCATTGAGTTCGCAGAGCTCACTATCAGCGCCTCCAGCTGCGTAGTTTTCCCGCCGATACCTCATTTTCCAACTTTGATCGATGCGAAGTGGATGTTGTGCGTGCCGGTAGGCGCCACCTACATCAATAACAATTATAGATTTGAGTCGTAACTTTCCTAACAGGTGGCAGTACCTTAGAAAACGCATAATTTATGAAAATGCAATCGTAGAATCAAAAACATCGCGCCATGTGTGGATGTCCCAAACGGCGAATAGAATACACCCGTCGTACCATATACGGTACAAGACCAGGCGTGTCCGGTGAACTGGGTCGCCATCTAAAAATGAATAAATACTAATAGGGGCCTACTGTACAATGATTTACTACCTAAATATAAATAAACCTATAGCACTATGGATGGATATAAATCAAAATTAAAGCCTCTTGAACTCTAAAAATATTCCACCCAGGATATTCCAGGTCTAATGTTTCGCTGATAGGCTTAATTTGCCCCGCAGTTTGCATCGGCGGCTTGTTGTACTTGACTCGATGACGCGAAGACTCGATGGCGCGATGACTCGATGACCGCGAAAATTATTCAATGAAATTCAGCTGGTTATTTCTAAGAAGTGGTATGGATCAACGGCGGAAGTGGACCGACGTAGTGTCCCCAGCTACCAAGAAGTGTAGCATGTGTAGTGAGGTTGAATATTCAGCGTAAATCATGAAATGAAGGGTAGCCTCAAACTAGGCCTATAGCTCCTAAGTCCTTGAGAATTTACTATGGGTCCCTTTTGAAAAGTTGTTGGAATTGGTCTTGTCTCCCTACTGAACACCCCGGAGGAGGTATAGCGGTAATTTTCAGCCCTTTTGAGCAACGATCCTACTGCATGTTCTATGCCGGAAGTTTCCCAATGTGTCAGAGCTGTCACGCAAAAAGTAAATTCATGAAAATGACGAATGCACCCGGGTTGTTCATGTACTTCATGACGTCACCAGTTTTGTGGTCACTTGCATCTTGGCAAGACGCACGTGACAATCTTGGACGAAAAGTTTCAGATCTTGGAACAAATTTTTACAATTCTTTGTTATTTTTTATTATGTAATGAAAATTAAATTCTTGGACTGTACTTCTTCAAAACACTTGAACGAAAAAAAAAACAGTTTTGAATGAATTCCGCTGCTTCACGCACAACCACAATCATGCATTCTAAACGCCAATAGTTATACTAAAATGGGAATAGGTATGTGATTTAACATGTCTAACGATGGTTATAAAAATATGCCAGAGGTGGCTTATTTCATCTTCCTAAAAATGTTGCATCGTAATCCAGTGTTTTGAAGTGGAACTCGAATTAAAATAAGGCATGCACCCATCAACATACAGGAAATTTAATTGGCCTTCTTCGCGCCTTCGAGTCATCGCGCCATCGAGTCATCGAGTCAAGTACAGCAAGCCGCATCTTCAAGGTTTTGGCGGGAAAAGTTATTTCAGTGGATCGAGGCAGACTGAAGTACCGGTATACATGAATTTTTCAAGAATGGTCCCCCCCCCCCCCCCGTGGCTGCTCATTCTTTTTTATTAATCTGCAATGTAGTCTCCGCAGGGCCCCTGATTACCGAACACTGTCGCAGCATCCGACTTCGGGGCTTGCCTCCCGCATCAACACCGGTACAATTTTAATGATGGGCCTTTTTTTCAGATGTTCGAAGCGAACAAAGTTCTCAACCGGCGGAAATGGTCTGACCCTGATATGGCAGCTGCAGTAGCAGCTGTCAATACCGGCCAAATGTCGTTTAGGAAGGCTGCATCCCTCTACAGTATTCCCAAATCAAAACTCGTAGACCACGTAAAGGGGAAATACGAGGGTTCAAAACCAGGACCCAAGCCATTTTTAAGTCTGGCGCAAGAAAATGAGCTCCTGGACTTAGCGGATCAGAGAGTGTCTCTGGGAAAGGATTTTAGAAAGGAGAACTTCCTTCGCTTCGCTGGAAAGTTTGCAGAAGAGCGGGGAATCTCATTCCCAAAAATAGTTCCCGGCGATAAGTGGTACAGGCTGATGACTGCAAGGCAGAAGGAGGCGGACCTCCCCGCAGTAGCCCTTAGGGTCCCAGAGGCCACTACATCTGTCAGACACAAGTGCATGACGCTCGAGATCGTGAGTTTTGCATCCACCATGGTTCGGGTCTGGTAAACCAAACATGACAACATTTCTCGAACCTCTTAAGGAGGATGCATGGCGGATTTCAGTGGATTCACCCAGTGAGAAGCAAGCGACAAGCAAGTGTTTCTTTGTTTGTTCATCATGTTTCTTTGTTTGCTGAAGGAGGCCAAATAAATAATTGTTATTGATGACAGCGATGAAACAACAACGGGCCAATTTATATGCCACAATCTCCAAATTAAACGATAGTACCCTTAACGAGTAGTGGGATAAACTGAGTGTCAACACCCAATTCCACTGCTGCTTCAGAAAGTGATAGTTTGAGCCTATCTAGAAGCTGCTCAAATACTCAGCCGCCTATGATGCCTGTGCAAAACCCACCAAAATGTCGCTGCTCCAGTCCAGCAGTTATGCTCAGCAACGACTGTGAAATAAGTGAAAAGGTTTAAGTCAGGAGTGCACAGTGGGTTCTATGCATTAAAGAGATGGCAAAGGGAGTATAAAAAGATCCAAGACAATAACGTTAAGTCAACTGGGTGAAAAGACTGACCATGGACCACTATGAAATAATTCATGCCATCTTGGGTCATAAGCCGAGTTTTAATCCAGCCATCCAAGCTTGATGTTCCATTTTTCAGCATGGCTGGGATCGATGGCTTAATATGAAGCACTAAGAAGCACGTAAAACTCTCCAGCAGATTGACAAGGACGTAGGAAATAAAGGCAAGCATCTTTTCGGAAAAGATGGTGCTGCTGTGAATGTTATACACGCGTTGAGCAAAATGCGATACAAGAACGGAACCGGCGACCCGAAGGGTTAAAAAAGTTTCTTGGCGGAAAACAAAATCAAATTGTCACTTCTTGTTAGAAACTGAGCTACAGAGTCCGAGGTATGCACGCACTGGCATTTATAACAATAATAATACTGGCATGACTGGTAACCAGCTGATGCAATTATAACATCTTTTGTAGTTTTTTTGTACTATTCGTTTGACACTCTTGGACAGGTGTGAAGAAGGTGTTCAGATTTCTCGTGAGGCTGCGGGGAATGAGTGGTCTTCACTTCGGGCAAACATGGTAAAACAACCACAGCCCTGACACCCTAAGACTGTCCAAATCGGAGGCTTTACCCAAGTATGGCCATAATGGCTGCTCTGGTTATTCCTGCGTCAACTGCTTGTGAATTTTGCAAAGTCGCAATCATGTGAGAGCTTTATTCCAAACTCACTTCGGAACGAGCAAGCTTACCATTTCTTATTGTTTCGTTGAATGGACAGGCCCATGCCAAACTAAGCCAATTGATCACACTTCCTGCACCATTTAATAGTGCACAATGAAACCATTTACTATTTCGTTTACATCTTTTACGTGAGACTTATACACGTATCAGGGAAATAACTGAGATCCCAACATTCGACCATAGATTAATAACTCAAATATTGACGATAAAGTTTTTAAACTACGTATTTTCTTATTATAGTTGTGATTTACCACATCTAGTCAACACGTCTGTTGTAATGAAAACCGCTACTTTTCTATCCAACATTGTGTCCTTATACATAACTGATCATGGTCTGTTCTACAGTTGGTGCTTATTGCGTTAATGACTAATCACCTGTATGGAGTAGGTGACAAAACTGTGAGGCGGTCTAGGACAACCCGCCAAATGTAATATTTGAGGAAACTTAATGTCAATACAATACAATACGTTGACATAATCCGCTGCTACCTGGCGGAAAATCAGGAGGAGTGGGACAGGGATCTCCCCCTCTTGGCGGGAGTGATTCGCTCGACACCTAACCATAGCACAGGCTTCAGTGCCAACTTGATGATGTTAGGACGGGAAGTTCATCAGCCCCTAGATCTATTTTTTGACGCAGTCGCCCCTCCCGCGCAACCCCAGTCGGTCGGGGAGTATCTCCTCCGGCTGCGGGACCGGATGGAGTCTGTGCATGAAATCGCTAGGAGGCACTTGGGCGCGGCCTTCGCCCAAAGAAAAAGGGGCTATGACGTCCAGTTACGTCACCGGTCCTACGATGTCGGTGACATTGTCCTCCGAAGGGACACATCAGGGCGCCCGGGCCAAAGCCCAAAATTACGGTCGCCCTGGAGGGGCCCTATCACGTGGAGTCCATCCTCTCCCCGGTGCTTTTTCGCATCCGGGGTAGGGGGCACAGTCTGGTTGTCCATCATGACAAACTAAAGCCATGCCGAGATAGGACCCTCCCACTGTGGTTGCGCCGTGCAAGGCACCGACTGATGCGACCGGAAGGCGAGTTGGAGGGCGAGTCCGAGATGCCCCCCGCACAGGCTCCGTCCGCGACTGATCCGTTGGTGGGGGTACACCCTAGGGGTGAGCCTTTGGCTGGGGAACTGATTGCAGAAGGTGGCAATACTCCCGCCCTCTCATCGGAATGTATGACCCCTGACCGGTCTGTCGGGGTCCCGAGCGGGCCTAGTTCAACTTTAGTTTCGCCCCCAAGGGAGCTGGGTTCGCCCCTGATTAAATTTGAAACCCCTCCCTGTAACCCGGAAGATTACCCGCGCGGCTCCGGGACTATGTATTGGACTAATTTTCGAGGCTTACCCCTTGGCCACTGGGGATGTGCGAGACGGTAGAGAGGGCGTCCAGAATGTTGACTACAGGTATAAGTTGTCTCTTTTTTGATGACGACAAACCAGGAGTTGTCACGTACATTAAAAAGACCCTTCTCCGTCTCTCTATATTTTCAGACATTCAAGATGCCAGGAAAGGCCCCTCGGCGATTGCCCTGCGCCCTTTCCCCGGCGGTGCCACGCCATTTGAAATTACACACTCTATCCCAGCACCTTCCCCGCTGCTTTAGTCTGGCTAATAATATTACTCCGGACATTTGGGTCCGGCAGTTTTGGGGATTCTTAGAGGGGGTGGCCGGAGCCCTGGGACTAGGGGGGGGTTGGGGAAATCTTACAATTTGTATCCCAGCGTGGGATGGAGGCCCCCACAGTCCTCTCCTTCGTGGGGGACGAGTTGGATTTTATTTGTAGGGTGTCGGTGGCCGAGGGCCGGGGTCCTAACCCGGATGTATCGGCCGCCAAGACATTCAAGATGCCAGGAAAGGCCCCTCGGCGATTGCCCTGCGCCCTGTGCCCGGCGGTGCCGCGCCATTTGAAATTACAGACTCTATCCCGGCACCTTCATCGCTGCTTTAGTCTGGCTAATAATATTACTCCGGACATTCGGGTCCGGCAGTTTTGGGGATTCTTAGAGGGGGTGGCCGGAGCCCTGGGACTAGGGGGGTTGGGGAAATCTTACAATTTGTATCTCAGCGTGGGATGGAGGCCCCCACAGTCCTCTCCTTCGTGGGGGACGAGTTGGATTTTATTTGTAGGGTGTCGGTGGCCGAGGGCCGGGGTCCTAACCCGGATGTATCGGCCGCCGACACCCTTGCCAGTTTATGGCACTGGAGGTTGGCTGCACGGCTGATGCTGTTCGTGCCGGCTGCGGAGCGGGCGGCCTTGAAGGTCGCCAAAGAATGCGAGGCGCCTCAACCAGAGGCACCGCCCGCTTCCGCACCCGCCGCGCGGCCCACCTTCGACGCTCACTTTCATCTAGATAACCTGGAGCAGCGCGGGGGGTCTACCAACTTCCATTTTGACCGTGCCGTTGCCAGCTTTTGCTTCCCCGGATCCTGGCCCAAGGATCTGGGGAAGGCTACTGAGAGGGTGGATTGGGCCTTGGGTGTCCACCCTCGGGTGGTGCAGACTGTCAGGATTAGTAAACTAGCTGAGACATTGTCATCTAGGATAGATTTGTTGGGGCCTAAGGTAGTGGCGGTCGGCGGGGTGGGACTTGATTACCTCGAGTCCCCCGGGGCGCATGTCAAGGGCCTCCAGGAGAGAGTGCTGCGCATTTGCCTCCGCGAGGCCACGAGGCGCGGTTTGCCAGTGGTAATCCACTGTCGTAGCAATAGAAATACCGCGCCCCAAGTCTAAATGCGCAGACAGAGGTGCTTCATGCAAATGGCCGGAATTGGAGAAGAAAGTTGCTGAATTGGTTGATGAAAACAGGAAAAACGGATATATCATATCACGTTGAGCATTACGTTTATACGCCCTGAAAATGCTAGGAAGGATGGGATACAAACCTCAAGTCTAGCTCTGGATGGTGCACACGGTTCATGAAAAGACACAATTTCGTGCTGCGGCAAAAAAATAAGATTTCGCAGAAAATCCCGGCTGATCTGGAATCGAAAATCACATCATTTCACAGTATGTATTCAAAGAAAATTCAGGAGCCTTGCAAATTAAGCACTTGGGGTAACTGTGTATGAAACACCAAAGGTCCATGGCACAAGAGTTGTTACTCACTAGAGGCGTGGCCTTCAGGGCTTGTTAAACAACTGGGGGGGGGGGGTCCTCATCCAGTTATAATTAACTTTCCTTTGAATTGATGTAGAAAATATCAACCTATCTATACCAACACTTTTTGTCTGCCTATTTACAATAGGGGCTGAGATATTGCAATATTTCATTTTACGCAAAGCGCCCCCTGGTGCGCTTAATAGAGGTCAAATTGCGCTCATTTTTTGTTTCTGAGGAGAGTTCACCCAGGGCTACCTACACAAGAAATTTGGAGTCTCTAGCTATTACGGTTACAAAACGTCGGGCATAAGTTGGACAGAAGGACTGCTTGACTGCAGGACTGACACATGACGCCACTCAACAGTTATTTGACTAGCTCAGCTGACCTTTGGTCAGCTGAGCTAAAAACGGATATATCATATCACGTTGAGCATTACGTTTATAATCCCTGAAAATGCTAGGAAGGATGGGATACAAACCTCAAGGCTAGCTCTGGATGGTGCACACGGTTCATGAAAAGACACAATTTCGTGCTGCGGCAAAAAAATAAGATTTCGCAGAAAATCCCGGCTGATCTGGAATCGAAAATCACATCATTTCACAGTTATGTTTATGTATTCAAAGGAAATTCAGGAGCCCTGCAAATTAAGCACTTGGGGTAACTGTGTATGAAACACCAAAGGTCCATGGCACAAGATTTGTTACTCACCAGAGGCGTGGCCTTCAGGGCTTGTTAAACAACTGGGGGGGGGGGGTCCTCATCCAGTTATTTGACCATTGCTTGGCCAGTCCAGAAGGCACTTACTGGGCTAACAAAGCCAAACTTACGGGGATCCTAAGTAAGTTGAGAAATCATGTGTCATTGCGCCTTCTATTTGCAGTTGTTGAAGAACATATCAAGGTTTTTCCTTGCACTAGAGCATGGAGAAATTCATCTGTTCGAAATCCCTCTGCTGCTAGAAACAATCATATCATCCAATTCCAATGCTGAGCTGATGGGGGTCCATTTATACTTGGAATACTTCCAGGACATTGGTAGGTATCGATATTCAGAGGGATGATGATGGCAACTTAGTAGTCAGGGTTGGTTGGCCGGTCAGAATAGGGAATACATTGATGTGGTTGTTGACGGCTTCTCACTCTTATTCTGGGTCACAACAATTAAGGCCTGGGACTTCTCTTGATGAACTATATTGGTTCGCTGGTGGTCCTCGGTTAACTTTTTTCCATGGCCAATTAAAGATGATAAGACTGGAATTTTTGCTGAAGTTTCAACCCTGGTGACGACTTCCAGCTTAGGCTTATCAATCTTACAGGGAGAAATGCTTGGCTGATGAGTTCCACTTGGGGAGGCAAGTTTCATTGGTAGATATATGAACGCAGGAAGAAGTATGGAAAACAAAACTGTATTTCCTGAAGCATTTTATACATACGACTCGCAGTTCTGACAATGATAGAAGGACAATAGCAGAGTTATAAGGATAATAGCAGAGTTATCATTAATCTTCGAACTGAGTTGCTGCCCTTGGAAACTTCTGTTCCTGTGACTAGTGAGGCATCTTCTCTTTCTGTGATGCAAAGCGGTCAGATAGTGGACCGCAGTATACGTCCAAGGAGTTTGAAAGATTCGTGTCTTCATGGGGATTCGCTCAATCCCTGTCAATGAATAATTCGTCACCTGGCAATAGTAAACATGGTAAAGCCAATGCTGCGGCCGAGGCTGCGGTTAAATCGGCAAAACGCCATATGCGAAAGTGCAGAAAGAACAAGGAAGACCCCTATCTGGGTCTCCTCAATGCACGGAATACACCGACTCAGGGACTAGACACGAGCCCCTGTGAGAGACTATTCGGCAGAAGGACAAAGACGTAGATTCCTACAACTCTGACCTGACTGAAACCGCATGGGCAGAGGGATGATTCACAAAAGATAAAAAGAACTCAGGAAAATGGATTCGGGGAACCTGGCACCAGGTGGTACAGCAGAGGACTACTCTTCGCCCACTGAGGACAGTATTAATAGGAGTGATGTGGGTATTGCAGGTTTTACTCAACGGACTGCTCCGAAACGCAATCGGAAATCTTAAACAGCATTTCGAACACTACGACTGACAAGGCAGCAGTGAACCATGCAACCATTGAATCATTAGAACTTTCTCGGCACAAAAAAACTGAATGAACTTAATTGCGACCTTCATCCTCTTGAAACAGTGTATTATTTTCTTTGGGATTTATCATTTAGTGGGATTCAGCGTTGTAATTCAATATTTGACCTTGGTCTGTATACTGTATTTACGATTACCGAACGGAATCAAAATCCCAAATACAAATACTCCAAATACGCCTCAAGAGGCTTTGTTCACACCTCCACCAGTAGGCTATAATTAGCGCGAGCTCTATGTGCGGTCAGGCGAATCGACCCCGGTAATATTAGATATCACCCTGGTCGGAGTGCTGTCCCACTGATCGACCAGAGTAATATGGGATATTACTCCGGTTGGAATTCTGGCTATGTGAGTGACCAGCGTAATATCAGAAATATATTCTGGTAATATCGGATATTACTCCGGTTGGAATTCCTGCTGTCTGACCGACCGTGGTCAGTATGGAATGGGGTTNTGGGTGAATTGTCGCAAGAATAATGTGACATAAGCTTCCTCCTCACCCACGGGTGGGTTTTAACTCATCTTTTATTTGTTTTTGTAGGCCTTTTCCGTTTTTGAGGTGCTTTAATTTTCCACAGCCCTTTCCTTACTCATTCATACCGGGAGAATGAAAGCAATCGCATCTAACATTAAAGCCACACTGTATTGAATTCAGAAAGTCCTTACGTCATCCGACGTTAATAGTACAGTGTAAAATGTGCTATGTTCTAACCTGGTTATATTAGAGCTCTGGCTGAATTTTTTCAATGTGTGCTGAAAACTAGGGCCTGATTCTTTGAAGTACGCAGACGAGCATTTTGGGGACCTCCACGAGGTCATGGGACCTCTTCCTGCACTCTCCTAACTCTTTGAAAATGCCGTAAAATTCAATACAGTGGGGCTTTAAGGCCGGGGTTATCAGTCTTCATTTTTGGTACAGTTTTTAATTTTACCCACCCAATAAGTGTAAGTATTCATGGCAAGCAGTCAGAAATCTAAAAAAGACACCTAGTAGTGCAAGTTTGATAATTGGACGTTAGTCCATTTTTGTTGTAAATCCATCTTTCAGACATATCCAAGAAATAGCTTGCCCCCTTGAATTTCGTTGCAAAAAGCACCTTCTGCACATCTACACATTGCAAAAAGAGACTGAGTTGAAATCAAATTTTCTCATTTTGCATTTTTCTTAGTTCGAGGAAACATTGGAAAAACTAGGCCAAGTTGGCCTTAAAGAGCAGAAGGAGTCCGAAGAGCCAGTAGTGCTCTTTTTAAATAACACTTAATTTTTATGTGCCTTTTACCGGTGCCTTTTTTATCAGCGCCTTTTTTACCGTACACCGTTGTGTGATGGGAGAAATCTCAGTTTATAAAATCCAACAGTCATAGAAGGATTTGAAATCAAAATGAATGGTATGATACGATGTGTTAATTAAGGGACGAAAATATAGTATCATTTTTTTAAAATCTAACTTTAGGTCCACCTTAGGAGGCGCAATTGGCTTAAGGTTTGGGGAAAAACAACAATCAAAAGCATCTATTCCAACCGCGCAGTACAGTCCAAACAGCATTCCAGTTGACCCCAGAACTTCAACGAGTTATCACAGCAACCATTCATGTGTACACATCTTGTTGGCATTAAGACTAAGAGGGTGAATAACACCTAACGCTAATCACTTGTTCTGAAGAAGTGTAAACAAGAGGACCACAGATTTAGGATTTTGTAGTACGCAGCCTATATGTACATGCACAATACACCCTCTACTACAGATTATATACACACTTGCTGGTGAAAGAGTTTTGTGTAGCGATGCCAAGGCGAGTCCGTCTTTAATCGAAATGGAGAATGAGGAACAAGGCCTCATTTGGGTACCAAAATATTTCAAGTCATTGACGCTAATGCTTTCGCATTTCGATACAAGCGTCTCAAAACTAAACTGACTACATTTAATATCCTCGCCTTCGTTGAATATTATCAGTACAGGTTGTCTGGAAAAATGAAGAAGGAAACCGGAGGTCTGATGAACAGTCCCCGTTCATTATATGGAATTTCAACTCGTGATTAAACTATCACGGGCACTTGACCAAATATTTAAACTGATTTTGTTTATTTGTTGTCCTTTTTCATTACTATAGGAAGAAACTGGAGCTCGGAGGATGAATGCTTTTCAATTTAACTAAATTTTAAGTACCGGGATTCGAACCCACGTCCCCACACAAGGCAACACCGCCAGCACTGAGGGAAAGCGTGCGCACCACTGTGCTAAATCCCCATCTTAAAAAAAAGATGGTTCAATAGCCAGCGTTATGCATGGAATCCCTCAGTACCTAAATTTCAGTACTAAATTTTAAATCAGTTGCTATGCTTATAATATCTAGTTGAGACTGTGCATCAAATATTGCATTATTAAGTTTACATACATGTACATACAGCAGGAGGAAACCGGAGTGTCGCTGTATCGGCAATTGTCAGTGTTTCTGTTAGTGAATGTTCCCTTCATTGATCTGCCCTATCGAACAGTCATGGTCTGTCTAGGGGTCTGTTGTCGCCAAGAAGGATACACTAATCGTGGTGACCATTGGTAGATGCCTGCACTCTGGGTTCATATTTTGCTTCGGCAGCTGGGTATACAATTGAAATTTGGTGTAGGCTTAATATTGGTCGTCTCCCTTCTCACACACACAAGCACCGCGGGCTCGAAAGAATAAGCCGGATATAATAACGGCAAATACTCAAAAACTGGAACAATCTCATAGGAATTTCCATTTCCCACCCGCCCCC
>NMRB01000274.1:331072-349108 GCA_002633025.1 Notospermus geniculatus
TGGCGTGAGTGGGTTTGGCAGCGTACTATGGGGTGTTTGGGCGGTGAAATGCGTAATGTTCTTCGATGTGGTTGTGGAAAATTGTCCTGTGCGTGTTAGTATATGGCAAATACAGCAAAAGTCGCTGTGGTAAGGTCATAGTGATCTGTTTTTGCTGGTGTCATATACTCTCTTCTTCTGGTATAGGCATTGCTGATCACACCTTATTATCTTTTGGTAATTTCGGAGTGCCTGATCCTTGCGGCCAAGTCTGTTGTCACCTTACGACTCCGTTTTTGGGTGTGTGTATTATGCCAGGGTATTATGAGCTGTTTTTGTTAAAGTGAAATAGCGTACCAGTTTTTAGAGCCGTGACAATGCTTAGTTTTCGTCACGTTTACACGTAAATTCGGACTACGCCGCTTTTTACAAGATCCCTACGGTTGACTGTAGTTTCCGGAAAGTTAGAAACCTGGAAAGTTGGAAACATGGAAAGTTCAGAATTTTGATTTTTTGATAAATTTCATTGTGATTATGTAACAGGGTCTGAATGGGTCTCCTTCTAAGCAGGGAAACATACATCTGAAGTTAGGTGGCCTACGCTGTCTCTTCCATTCATTACATTTTGTACGGATTAAGACTAGAGGCAGAATTGAATTGAAGTGTAGCATCGTTGTAATCTTATTTATCCCTCCATGAGGGCAGAGAGACCAAACCCTTAATCCCGTGACAAAAAATACAGGCATAGAACAAATGTTTGAACTACTGTAACCCATCTTCTCAAGCAAGGTACCCGTTCCAAGACAAGTGACCCAAATCAGTCATCCCAGCCAGGAAAAGTTCTTTCACACAGAGATCATGATCACTTCCTGCATCTTAGTTTTATATAATCTTAGGTCTTAGGTAGCCTACATGTAGTTTTATAGACACCCAACTGCGTCAGCTTCAACATTTTATGCGCCATGACCGATACATACATGTATAAAATTGCTATCTAAGGCCAAGTTCAGACGTCGCTCTAACGACGCGTCGAATACAATTCCTCATTTAGATCCGTCTGGAGAGCGACGTCTGAAGTGAATTAAATTGGATGTCAGACGTACTATCCATCGACGAATAATATCGGATGGCCTATGCGTCTGAACTTGGCCTAAGAATACGCAATGCCAACTCTAAGTTTTGAAACGATAGCTGAAATAGGCACGAATCTTGAAAAAAGGTGGGGGAGAATCCAGGTAAAAAAGGCACAGGTAAAAAAAGCACATGAAATTCACTTGGTACCAGTATTTAAAAAAGGCATAGTTGTCAGAAAACTGCACGAGCTGGCGGAATATAGCATTTCCTTTATGGCAGATTTCTGTCCATTTCCTAATCCTACATTGAAGGGATTTGTTTTTGTAGGCCTTTTCAGTTTTATTCTGGCTGCTTTAATTTTCCACAGCCTTTTCCTTACTGTACATTTATACCGGATGAATGAAAGAAATTAGGTCTCCCCCTTAATTTCACGGCAAAGAGTGCCATAAGCCTAGTTTATACTTCGACGCAAGACCATCGGCGTCCGACGCCCGATCAAATCTGGACGCCGACTTCGCGGAATTGATTCATAGTCCAACGTACTTTAGCGACGGCGACCCGTTATGAAACGACTCAAGTAATAACAGCCTCGCGATCGGACGCCGACCAAATCGTACGACGGGTTCGGCGTCGAACGCAAGAACGCGCGTCGGTCGCCGGCGATGGTCGTGCGTCGAAGTATAAACTAGGCTTTAGTCTACGCGTTGCAAAAAGTGATTGAGTCCAAATCAATTTTTCTCCTTTTGCATTTTTACCTGACCCTTAATTTTGATACCGGAATGCCTTTTTAGGTGCGCCTTTTTTACCAGTGCCTTTTTGCCGTACACTGTTGTGGGATGGGGGAAATCTCAGTTATAATATAAAATCTAACCGCTTTGGAAGGATTTGAATCAGAACGAATGAATGTTTGATTACATTTCGTCTGGGATCTCAACGATTGGGGTCAAAAATTTTCAAAATTTGGAGACGACGTTTCGTTTATCAGAACTAGCATGGTACCCGTGGCGAGCTCGAGCACATTCACAGGATGCATGTGGCCAGAGGATGGCATTTTGCTGGACGTCTCTGTGTGTGAGGAAAATGTTCAGTGGGGGCCAACTCCTCGGACAATAATCTAGGCCTATGGGAAGCAGATGGCAGCAGATTTAGGGCCTATGTGTTGAAGTTCCTATTTTCTGATCACCCTGCCAGGTCATGCAGGTTGAAGACAATGCATTATACCTGGTTCCGTTGGCCACCGTGTAGATGGTGTTGCGTACGCAGCGCCATCTACACGGTGGCCAGCGAAACCAGGCTAGTGGGCATTGCAAATCATTCCTGCATTTTATTCGCTTTAAAGGTAAAAAAATGTAATGCCACCCGCTTAAGGGCCACCCCCATGTCATTTTCAACACTTCCTGTCAAAATGGTGCCATTTCGATCAGAAACCACGGAGGAGTTCGTGTTCGAAGTTAAAGCGCCACCGTCAATTATAATATAGATGAATGTTATGATACGATATGTCAGTTAAAGCGATGTATCAACCAAAAAATGTGAATACAAAAGGGGACGAATCTTTGTTTACCACAAACACTCATTTCCTGCATTCTGATTGGCTGTGAGGTCAAACACCATCCTTCTGTTTACAAAATGACACTGTCGATTCGCTTTAAGGGACGAGAAAATAACATCGTGCTTTTTAAATTCTAACTTTAGGTGCACTTGAGGCGCAATTGGCTTAATGGTTTGGAGAAAAACAACAATCAAAAGCATCTATTCCAACGCTAGCCCAGTCCAAACTAAACAGCATTCCAGTTGATCCAGGATCTTCATTCATCAAGTTAGCACAGTAACCATTCGTGTGTACACATCTTGTTGGCATTAAGAGGGTGAATAACACCAACGCTAATCACTTTACTTGTTCTGAAGAAGCTTAAACAAAAGGACCACAGATTTAGGAATTTGTATTAGATAGCCTACATCATGTACAGCATGGTACAACATACCCTCCAGAGATTATAATACACACTTGGGCTGGTGGAAGAGTTGTTTGTAGCGATGCCAAGGCAAGTCAGTCTTGAATCAAAGTGGAGTGCTTGTTGAGAATTGGGAACAAGGCCTCATCCAGGACCAAAATATTTCAAGTCATTGACGCTTAGTGCCTTCGCTTTTCGATACAAGCTTGAAAACATAACTGACTGCATGTATTAATTTGCTCTCCTTCGTCAAATATTATCAGTTTGTTCTCTTGAAAAATGAAGGAGGAAACCGGAGGTCCGGTTAAAGTGAACAGTCCCTTCCAACACGGAGGTATACCTCCATGCTTTCGTTAACAAGAGAAAGACATCTGAGCGATGTCAATGGTTTACGATGAGAAGTTTACAACTGTAGAGCTAGTTAACTGTGACCTTGACCTCTGACCTGGAGAAGTATCGCGTAACTGGAACAGCGATCCTTGATTAAACCTATAGAGGATGGTTAATGCAGGCTCCTTATTAGTTTTCCACTGAAATTCTCAGTAGATTTGCATTTTAGAACTATTTGACCTTGACCTCTGACCTTCAAAGTCATTGCGTAATCTTAAAGGTCATCCTTGAAAACCCATAGGTGTAGGTGAAGATTTTTGGCTTCCATCACCATCCAGTTCTGACTTATCACATATCAGATTTGAATATCAAATCTCGCCGTGATATCAGGAAATATCATTCGACCGAGCAGGTGGAAACTGAAAATTTCAGTTGCAATAACATCCGTGGATGAGCAATGATGTTGTGATACCCGTTTCAAGCCGCTTCCTGTGGCAGATCTCCCGATATGCCAAAATATCAAATTTGATATACCGGTATCAATATCATTATGTTGCTGACCCTGGAGAATAAATTTGTTGATCCCAGTATCTTGCCAAGGGTAGTATGTAAACATTGAAACGTTTCAAAAGAAACGGGCCAAATGAAACGACCCAAAAAACATGCTAAATCTGAAGTTGCATGGCAGAAATGGTGTAATTTTGTTATTTCCAGTTCATTTTTGGCACTTTCATGGCATAATAGCATTAAAATCTCTCAAAACACACGTCTCCCGTTCAAAACACACGTGTTGTTATTGTTTACATGACACCATGCTTCCCATTCATTCAATGTTCAAGGTCTCCGACCCCAAATATGGAAGTCGTCGCTTCAGAAATTCTCTATGCGATTATTAATACCTCTTATCATATACTTTCTCTATATGTCACTCGCCATGGTTATTTTCTGTGAGGAATTTGTGTGAGGCCTCAAAACGTCTTCAAAATATATCGTTTTTGATATTGGGCAAAGTTTGTAACACAATGTGCATGCGAGTTGTGAATAGATAATAAGCCATGAGCATTCCAACCAATTAGCGTACTCCGAGCATACCATTATGAGGGGTGCGAGTTGGCGAGAGGAAAATGTGACAGAGTTCCCCGCAGTGTAGCCTAAATCTGGCTAAGAAATTGCAGAAAAAGCTAAAATGATGATAAAATCATGAAGGCATCGGGTAATCTACATTCCTCTATTCATACAATGTAAAATAATATAGGTTTTTGGTATTTTTGTTATGATTTTTCGTATTTTTAAAAACATTTTGGGTCGTTTCATTTGGCTCGTTTCTTTTGAAACGTTTCAATGTTTACATACTACCCTTGCCAAGGGCCACAAACATAGGGAAGGAACTTGGTACTGTACTGGTGCTCTACCTGGCCTTGGAGACCAGTTATTCAAGAAATAGTGTGACAGACAGAATCTCAACTTTTGATATATAAATTTTACCATGAACCAGGTATCGGAGACCTAAAATTTTCATTCCATCTTGTAGCTGGTCATGTTACATTGGGTTAGGTCACATTTCCAGGTGTGTAGCTCCTGCAGGAAGAAAGTTACAGGTGTGACAGACTGAACAGACAGATGGACAAACACAAATACATCACAACCAAACGGACGTCATGACCAAACACAATATGGTTTCCGATCTTGAGATCACAAAAAGCATACTAGGCATATTATTATTTTCCCTCCTAGTTGGCTTCTAACTCCAAAAACAAACGCATACAAAGTAAGAAGCCAACTAGGAGATAGAATGATACTACGCCTAGTATGCTTTTGTGCAGCAGTTCCATTAAGCGGCACGATTTATAAATGGACCCAAGAGAGCCAGACCCTTAAAACGCACTTTCTGGCTCCTTGGTATCCTTTTGATTTTTAAAGCCAACTAATTTTTCTCAGGAAAGTTTCCCCGAAATGAGAAAAATGAAATATGAGAAAAATTGATTTGGACTTGGAGACTAAGGTACTTTTTCCAACAAAATTGCTTAATTAAGGTGTAATTTTTCAGAATTGGCTATTTTCTTTCATTTTCACTGGGCTTGTTGTGTGCGTATTGATTATGTCTAGGAGCAAGTTAATCCAGCTATTATGGACTGTGAGCTTCTTATGGGAGATAGGCCGTGATAAAGCTTATCATTTACAATTGCGGTCTAATACGCAATGCCAACTTACTGTACATGCAAGTTAAGAAACATAGCTAAATGACGCGAATCTTGAAAAAAGGTCACCGTGTGTTGTGGGATAGGAGAAATCTCAGTTTATAAATCTAACAGATTTGAAAGGATTTGAAATCAAAATGAATGTTGTGACACGATGTCAGGCACAAGAATATAGAATGTTTTTAGTTCTAAATTTAGGTGTACTTTAGGAGGTGCAATTGGCTTAAAGGTTTGGGAAAACAGCTATCAAAAGCATCTTTTTATCCAACGCAGTCAACATGGCGACAGAGCCGAGTCCAAACAGCATTCCAGTTGATCCCAGAACTAAGACAGCATAGTAACACATTTTTATGTGTAAATCATGTTAGTATTAAGACTAAGAGGGTAAATAACACCTTGGAGGAATTACACCTACAAATATAACGCGGGCTAATCCCTTGTTCTGAAGAAGTGTAAACAAGAGGACCACAGATATTCTGTACATAGCCTACATTGTACATCTACGGTATACCATCTATACTACACATTATAAACGTGGGCGGTGGAAGAGTTGTGGATGCCAACGGGCGAGTCCGTCCTGAATCAAAATGGAGTGTTTGTTGGGGAATGGGGAGAATGGTGAAGTCCTCATTACATGATTACGGTCCAAAAATATTTCAAGTCATTGACGCTGTGCCTTCGCGTTTCGATACAAGCGTCTCATACAACTTCCCTCTCCAGAAAATGAAATTAATGCTTTTCAATTGAACTAAATTCTAAATCAGTTGGAATGTTTGTAGTATCTAGTTGAGACCCGTGCTTCAAATATGGCATTAATTAAGTTCACATACATACAGCAGGAGGAAACAGGAGTTCCGCTGTATCAGCTATAGTCATGCAGTGTTTCTGTGAGTGATTGTTCCCTATCGAACAGGCATGGTCTGTCTGGGGAAATTTGTTGCCAAGAAGGAAACACTAATCGCGGGAAACATTGGTAGACGTTACACCAGGGAATGCCTAACTCTGGGGATTCATATTTTGCTTCTGCAGCTGGGTATATAATTGAAATTGGGTGGGGTGGGGGTGGGGCATTAGATTCTATCACACTGGCCTATTGTGTTCTGCTGATAGTCGGAGGTGGATGGGGAACTTGGCCGTAATGCTCAGTACTTTGAGATATCTACAAAAGATTGTGTACCCTTGGGCTGGTGGAAGAGTTGCGTGTAACCATACCGGTAGACGGTAAAAAAGACACTGAAAAAAAAGACATCGAAATGCAGCAATATGCCTCTTGAGAAACGGAACATGTAGGCTCCCCCCCCCCAAAAAAAAAAAAATTCAAATCATTGACGCTGAAATTTCTACGCATTTCCATAAAGGGTTTTCAAAACTAAGTTACAACGACGAAGGGCACGTTATATTCCACCTTGATGGAGATAATGGCATTGGTCTGGCATGACTGGCCCAGAAGTCCCTAAAATGCCGGAACCCACCGCAACAGTAGTCAACCGAACCAGGTGTAACGTTTTTCAGTGTTTCCGTGTGTCAGTGTTCCCCCTATTGTTTAGGAAACACTGGCAGATAGATCGACACGTTTCTCTGTGTGTCGTCCATTGTCGAGTCGCGGCTTATTCCGTCAGACAATAGCAGGGCAACACTCGCAGATGGGGAACGCTGAAAAACGTTACACCGGCCCTCTACAAACCCAGTTGCAGAGCGTATTGGGGGGGGGGGGGANTTCTTCGGTATTGATGTGTAACACAATCTTTCCTCCACATTTTCTTATGTGCTGCGAATACCGGGTAGGGCCTATAGGCCTGTCTGTTTATTGCTCCCTCGCGGGTCTTATGCGTAGAACCAACATCTGCCAGCCACATAGGCCTACACACTAACGATACCGGTATCCATTATGGATCAGTAACATAAGGCCACTGAGGTGCATATAAAGAATCCCGTAAAAAGGGGGCACGGTTTGGGTTGGAGAAATCTGATAAACCCCAACTTACTGTTGTGAAGGATTCGAAATCAGAATAAATGATGTGATATGATATGGTCAGGGACGTTATCTAAATGTGGTGAAGTTAGTGAGCGTAAACAGCATAAAGGTTCAAGAAAAGAACAGCAATCGTTTTAAAGAAGCGAAAACCAAAGGACCATATATTGGACTTTGTAGTAGTACAAACATCCCGTCTTGAATCGAAATTCAATGCCGCTTCAGAATTAGGAGCAAGGTCTTAATATCACCAAAATCTTTCAAATCATAGACGCTGAAATGTCTTCGCATTTCCACAAAGGCTTTCCGAAACTAAGCTGACTATCTCCATCTTCGAATCAGTTTGTTCTCTTTGAAAAGTGATGGGGGAAACTGGAGTTCTGGCCAAAGAACCTTTGCGCCAATAATGTAGGCCTATTTACATGTATCGGTAAGTAGAGAATGGAGAAAATGGCAATTCCCAACTTGTTCCTATTAAGATGTCACATATTTTTCCCTCATCAACAGTCACTCATCGTGAAAACATAATAGTTCATACTGATTATTCCATCATTTTTAATTCAATAGACGGAGAATTTAACGAAAGTCTTAAAATGCCCCAAAATATGGCATGTTTTCTGATGATACATGTACTTTGATATTTCTTGAAAATGACAAAAGATTTTTCAAAACTTTTTTCACAGAATTCCTTAGAAATCATCAGGGAATAATGTCAAGCTAATCTTGAAATGAAAATTGGCGATTCAAAAAATTGTGTTTTTTCTTGATATTTTGGAATTATCATATCTTCATTATAATTTGCCACAAATCCTAAATTCGGTATGTCATCATTTAGGCAACATATTTTTGTGTATAAATATGACAATCTTGCCCATAAATGACCATTGGCATCTCAGCAGAATAGGAAACATCACTGTCTTTTTATTTGTACTGCACATAAGCCTATTATAAGTAAATACATGCAGGAAGATGATGGTCACACTGTGGAGGTCAAAATCAATGGTAATTCACGGATGTTTGTAGAGGGGTGAGACCAAAGAATGCGAAATGCGAAACTATAGAAAACATGAGGTTTGAAGTACAAAGGGCTGCATGAAAGTAAACACAAATACAGGAAGTAAGTGTAAATAAAGAAACAGTGTTTCAAATCCAAAAGATTAAAAGCACTGGTGGGAGGGGGAACGATCCTTTGGTGTGTAGTTCTGAGGGTTTTAAAGCAGCAGATGATTGTCTTTGTTGAGTATTTTGTGCTTAAGAGACTGAAAAAGTCGTCAATAGTTGTTATACCGGTATATCATCTGGGCTGTGATTGTTTAAATTGAAATCTTAACAAAAATAACATAACCTGATGATTAGTTCAGTTTGTGTTTGATGGTGTCGTTAAGCTCGTAGTGTTACTGGTGATGATGTGACAGTGTGTGGCCAATACAAAAGGACAAAATTTACAGCAACTTGCAGCTTCCCTCTGACGAGAATATCTGGAAGGTTTTGGGGTCGGCGGTACGCAATAAGCGGTACATTTGGGATGGCTTCACAACAGGACTAATCCTTGTTGTACATGTAGCCAACTGAAAAATTCAATGTCGAGATTTAGGCCCACATAACCTGGCAAATTAATTAGTAGGAGGAAACCAGTGTTAGAGGAAATCATACGTAGCTACCCAGGAAAAGAAAACCGTCATGAACATTAAAGATCCAACTGTTTACATCTTAGGCCTATCTCACGCATGGTTTCTACAGCCATGTACCGTACCTTCATCCGTCACTGACCAAGATATTTCAGTTGGACATTACTTAATACTATTACGCCGGTAGTGATGGGGATGTGGTAGTAGGGCCCGTACTTGATTCTTGGTCCGTTCTGTACCAAGATTCTTTTGGATGATGGTCTGCTGTAGGCCTACTTTGTTGGAATCGAACTCAGAACCTTTCGTAATAGGCCCTAGGCTATATGCCCCTACCCCCTGCATTATTTGTCCTGGGGTTAGGGCCTCTGTCTCGCTCCAGAATATAAGGTGGCGCTTAATCCGTAAATGTTCAAAGCATTGTTGGCGGGCATTCTAGGCCTACCCGGGGGGGGGGGGGCTAGGAGATATTTNCCCCCCCCCCCCCCTATTGATAATGTTCGTCATTCCCATGTAGGAAATTTACCGGTCTTGATGCCAGCCTTCTTTCTTTAGATCTAGGCCTGAGAATCAAATTATATCAATAAAATTTTCATTAGGCCTACCCGGGTATTTCCTTACAAGACTACCAGTACGAAGGCCTACTGCACCCAGCAAAAAATGAACCATGAACTTTATGGCCCAGATGCATAGCGTGAGCCCTTTCAACTTAACTTGGAATCAACTCTGAAGTGACAACAGGCCACACTTATGACAAGGTATAATCCCATTGTGATTAGCCAATACGGTTAGCGGCACGGTCAGTGATTATAGTCAAGGCGCGTGCCTCTGAGAGCAGCCATACGTAGAGGGGGTCTGAGCATGAGAGCAGGCGTCTTTTGATTCATTTTGATAATTGGGAATTTTGTGTTATAATAATTTCGTGAAGTGCCGAGTCCCATACACACACATACGTAGGCGTACCGATACAGGACGGCGTGCCGTACTTAAACAGGTGAGTTAATTCTTCCACAATCTCTACTAGGCTATATTTTCGCTCAATTAGGAAATGATTAGGCCTATACCGTATCAAGTAGGCCTATTATTATCACTGCGAAACATGTTAGGCCTACCAGTACCGCGGTACTTGCTGTTGCCTCAGATGACTGAGAAGAGTCACCATGTCAGTCAGTCTTTGTTGCCTTTTTACTTTCAATTTCTGCCTCAGCACTAATTAATAAATCATGTACCGGTATGACTCAAAACACACAGTGGAGGGCTATTGGCACGGCACTGATTTTAGGCACGGGCGGGGACGATAAACATGAATATTTTTTTACTTGGCCTTAGTGAGGGTTATTCGATGCGGAGATGAAAATGGTCGTCATGTAATGTGGATGGACAAGCGGTGGCACCGTCAACCAAACTGGGCCAATGATAGGCTATGAATGAAAAAAAAAATATTGGGATTGGAACAATCACATGAATCATGACAATCATCATGATCACACATGTCACATGGATCATGATCATGATGATCATCAATGACAATGCCTTCATTCATTCAATCACAAGTGTCATCATCATCATATCATGACCATCATCATCGTGATTAGGCCTATGAGTAGGCCTATGACCATGCCATGTTCACATGTTGTCATGATCCAACAAACATCATTGGATTGGATCATCATCATGGTACCGTACGGCGTAGGCCTATAGATCCATGCGTTTGATTGGGACCCACGTTTACGAGAATTTGACAGGCATGCCCTTTTTAACTCATTACTGTCGCCAGGTCCCTGGTCATTCCCACTAATTTAACACACCATCGGAAAGCTTAGAACCTTGGGATCATGACATGCATGATGGTCACAATTACTTGGGAATCCATAACTGCTTAACGGAATACTCGCTTTGGAAACCTAAAAGTTTGACTTGAAACGTTTGCAAAACCCACTTCACACGTCGTCGATGTACCGGTACAGGATAAAGCATGGGCGCTGGCCTCGCCAACACTGACGTGACGCTGCGCCTTGACTGCGTTTGGCCTGAGACGTTGTTCCCAATCAACTGCAACGATCTATAGCTACCGGTACAGATCTCATCTGTGATTTTAGTTGGGGACCATGTTTAGAAATTGGGAAAAATGTGTGCCCAGTTTGAAGGCCGACTGCTTTGCACTTCAGTTCGGGAAATTTCCGATTTCGGAAACGTTTCCGTTATCGGAAGCGCAGCGATTCTGAAGTCGTGCGAGAATCGCGGCGATGATTTGCGTTTTTCACATTCAATAGGCCGAGGCCTACAGTGGGGCTTTAAAGGGGTCTAGCCTACCCTACGTCTATCGCAGGCCGGAGTGGACACAATTCATATTTAATGTCCACATTAATTCCGATTTTATACCCACATTAGGCTATATCAAGAATTTATGTCCCCACACTTAATCAACCAATCGCAGCTGAGTTTTTAATGTGGTTATAAAATCGCACTAGCCTACTTATTTAATGTACCGGTATATAAATTCGTATTTTATGTCCCCATTAAATCACGAATTAATATCCACATAAAATCGACCAATCACGGATAAGGACTTTTGGACGGATGTGACTGTGAGTGTTCTCGATCGCTTCCGTCCACAATTCCATCGCTTCCGTCTAAAAATCCGCGATGGAATTGTGGACGATTGGTTGATTAAGTGTTGACATAAATTCTTGATTTAATGTGGATATAAAATCGGAATTAACGTGGACATTAAATATGAATTGTGTCCACTCCGGCCTGCGATATACGCCAGGCGTAGTGCTGGTCGATGCCCTATCTTTGACCAGCACTAGCCTACGCGTGGCTTATTAGGCCTGACGAGGGTTACGACCCCTTTATGTTCGCTACCCCTGGTCACTAGGCTATAGGCCGACCCATGCTACCGGTACCGGTACCGACAGCCAAGCATGCCTACTAGGGCCTAGGCCACTCGATAACTCGATGGTTGCTTAAGCCTAGGCCACAAATGCACCGCGCCCCGTACGATTTTCCCCACCCAGCGGCTTGCTGCGGATTTTATAGAGACTGAAACTCGGATTTAAGATGAATCATGCCGAAATCGCCTAATAGATAGGCGGAAAGTAGGCTGGATCAAACTGGGCACCGTAGAAATTGGCCAAAATATCTGTTTTTACTCGCCGTACGGGCCCTGGAGTGGATATGTGACTGGGGCTTTAGGGAAGCAAATCTCTCCCCTTTAATCTTATGACTTGGTATGTCCCAGGTAGCATACAGTTGAGAACCCTGTGATAAGCTTTCATTGCAAAGATGTATTCTTGTACGTAACAACATAATTATTTTCAGGATTTGGCAGTTAGGGGCATATGGTTGAATAGGGCAATAAATCATCACACTCCACCATGCCACCTCCAACGACAACAGTGACCACCAGGCTTGCTGAACAAGCAAATAATTCAGGTTGCCCTGAAAGATTCATGACTACGGTGCTTGACATTTCAGGTTTGTGCACATTTTTATTTACGCTGCATAGCACGTGGCTTCATTCAAAAATCCCTCAAACATGTCAAAGGAGTCGTCAATATGACATTGAAATGAAGATGTTTTGACACTCTTAATGGGGTACCGGCAAACAAAAGGAGGCGCTGATCATCAACTCCGTTAAAACGCAGTTGCGCATGCCTTTGCGATTGTTGAACGTCATCAGCTGTCATGCGTCATTCTGACATTACAAAAATTGCGTCATTGACAACCCATGACGTCGACCACTCGCCTGTTGTTTACGCTAAAATGGTCAACTTTATCGATTAAATTCATCATGTTCCCGCAGAGATTTTTGTTCAAAAGCCATAAGATATATTTTAGCACCTCTGTACTTGAATGGTAGAAAAGTAAAATCAGAAATTGAGTTCAATGTTTTAGTTACCGGTATATTTGGCCTAGAAACAGGGTGGAGTGCTATTCAGAATTAATTGGAAAATAACGTTAGCCTCACTTTCAATGATGCAGTTATGACCGAGTTGATAGTCAGCTCCGCGTCGCGGATTAGGTCTGCCAGTACCCCATTGAACAGAGAACACACTGACTTCTAAAGTGATTTAACCTGGCCAGCCATGCCAGTTCCTCACAGTCTTGTCACATTGTCACAGATTGAGATCTTGAATGCAAGCAAATAAATCTTTGTTCAATACAGATGAAGAAACTCCATGGTTCCAGCTGTACCTACCAGAATCAGATGGAGAGTTTTCTGATGATGAGGAGTTAAGAGAAGTTCTTACTGGTAAGTTTCTCACTTCTCTTATAAATACACTTGGTGTGTTGTCCGCCATATCAGTCATCCATCGCTGTAAACAGGTCTGGCATTTGTTTTAAACTGTTGGCTCAGAATCTTGAAACTTGTGCAATGCTGTAATGGTGAAAACGTTGACCAAAACTTAGCATCACTGGTTAAGACCGCCATATTGTGAGTGTGTTTCTTTCTCAGCCATCAGGGGCCATATTCATAAAACCCTGCTAAGCCTAGTTGGCAACTATTTTGAGCCTTAGCTGCCAACTAACCCTAGTTGGATACTAGTTGTTATTCATAAAATACCGCTAAGCTTAGTTGACTGCTATGTTGACTGCTAACTTTAGAGGTGATCAAAATGCCACTCGCCTGGCAATGTCATGTTTACTGTGTGGCATACCTGGATGTTGAAACCGTTATTACTCCATCCCCATTGTGAGCTCGACGTCGCCAAATCTGCGATTTGTGCCATTTAATTTGGCAAAGGGTGCCAAGCCCAGGATAAGACCAATGTCGTTTGCATGTGTATTCCAGGTACGTCGCTGAACAACATGGAAGCTCATTTCGCCAGAAATAGACAGTGCCTTACTATCAATACTCACGGAGGTTTGTACAGCTATCCCAAATAAGGTTCGACCATAGGAATGATCTGTCATCAGAAGTAGTTGTCTATCAGGGCAGGAAGTTGGTTCGAGAAATCCAACCTGACTCTCAGTGAAATCCTCCAGCTGATGCATCTATGCATTTTCTCAGAAATGGACAGAAGAACAGATAAAGCACAAACTTGGATTTAGCTATCATACGATCGTGGACTGGTGTATGTTTTGCCGAGAAGTTGTGGAGGCGAGTGTACTTAAGAGGAGTGAGAAAATCGGTGGTGAGGGCAAAATAGTTGAAATTGATGAAAGCAAATTTTCCAAGAGGAAATTATCAGCGTGGTCATCACATCGAATGTCAGTAGGTATTCGGTGGTATCGAGAGGGGAGACCGATGAAAAATGTTCATTGCTCCTGTAAACTCTCATACCCATTAAGGTTCTGCCCAGAACGAATGTGATCAGTGATTACTGGAAAGCTTATGATACACTCCCACAATATGAATATATACACTTGAAAGTTAACATACATAGATCGTGACACTGGGGCATGCACAATCACATAGAATGCGAGTGGTTGCACACCAAAAAGAGTCGAGGAATATCATATTCCGTCTAGTCTCGGTGCGCATCTCTAGAGAACGGCAGTGCGTCAACCAATCACAGGGCAGGTCTGTTCGTCTGTTCTTCAAGCAATGGCATCGGGATTTTTTGCTTCTACTCCTGGGAATTTCGATACGTAAGTGTCACGGCCTACTTCTAGACGACGCCATGTTTTTGGGTGGTACAACTGTTACTGCCGTTTTAATGCCATCCAGTTCAGTATGCCATGATCATTGATTGACCTACTTTTATCTTTATAATACGTCCATGACCACACAGATGCTGTACACAGGAGGTCTGCTATATTCACTCCACACACCAAGGACACTCGCTCAATGGGGAAGACCTACCCACGTGACAAACTGGAACAATAGATGGTGCAGCGAGTTTAAGACCCGAATGGAGAAAAAAATAGACATGACAGGTTAACACAGACTGCGTATACGCAGCTTTATGAAGTCATTCAAGGAGATTGACATATAATCAGAACTAGGACCAGGAGTTGACAAGAAAAGATACACCTAAGCCAAAATGATGCGAGATGCCAAGACCAAGATGCTTTTCTGCTCAGCAGAATCCTTTGGCAGAAGTTCGTCAGAGCAGCATAAGGTTACAATTTTCGCAACCAAACAAATTACAAGGGGCCTAGGGGTGCAATTTTTTATTGATAGCCCGGCCATTTCCCATGTAATTTTGTCGGCAAAAGAGTAATAAGGTATATATTATGTCTCTTTTACAGGGCCTTTGGTAATGAGCTCCATACGAACAACCACAACCGGAGGAGCGATAAACTCGTCAAGAGTGGAATTTCTTCGACAGCAGCCCCTACCTCCCCCCCCCAAAAAAAAAAAATTGAGCCCTACTTGTTCAGGCAGCTTTGATGACAAACTTTACTCTTTGGGAAGCCAACCAATTCTTTAGGCTTTACTGCTGCGGAATAAACTCAAAATGTATCCGGGCATGATCCAAGCTGACACAATCGATGTTCATGCTGAAGAGGATCGGGACCTCCTGCACAACGTCGGAGGAGGGAGCTATTATGGGTCATTGCTCAAGGCAACAAGGAGTGGTTTGAAGACGTGCTAAATGCCCACGAGTTAAGGATGGAGAGAGTTGATCGCATTCTTGACCATTTTGAAGGTGCCGTTGACATAAAAGGATAAGGCAAGTAACAAGTTTGCCAATTTAGCAGCGGAAAAACTGTGGTGAGGATGTATCAATGAAGCGCATTGTGAAACGTGATGATTAATATAAGGTAATATACCACAGATTCTTTACTTTATTTTTATTATTACGAGCTCATATGTTTACAAACAAAGTTAGGTGCACCTATGTTAGGAACTGATATGAATCGGGCCTGAGGGCCCGTATTCATATAATTTCCTAATTTGGTGACCTGCCTTCTTTTAAGGTCCTTAGTGCCCCAGCTTACTTGGTACTCCACCTTACATGATGATTTGTTTCAAGTTGTGGAAGCCCTATTGTGCTGACAGATTGACTGGAAATGCGAAAGCTGCTTGCATTTCGAAAAGGAAAAAGACCATTTTCAGCAAGGCACACCAGATCTGGGAGAAAACCGGGTCAAGTGTGCTAGTTGTAATAAAGGTGTACAATGAAAATGGCCGGCCTAAATTGTACTGTGGAGATCAAAGGATATGGTTAAGCAATATGAGGAGAATGGTGTGCGTACACCAACAAAGAACGTCAACAACAACCTTGTGGAATTGTATGTTGATGAGAATGAGAGCGATGGTGATGATACCTGCTGCATTGACACGAGCCAGCCATACCATCCTTCATGTCAACATCGATGCCATCCTTCAACCAAGATGACCCCGCTCCCATGGAGGAATCCTCAGATGATGATCTTCCGACTTTGCCACCCAGCACACACATGGCGCGTCTCATTCACCTAAGAAATCATCAGACGAAGATCGCCCAACCACACAGTCTCCTTCATCTGCATCTGAATAATCATCACACAGTGACCGCCCACCTTTGCTGCCCACCACACAGTCAGAAGAAGTAGATCCATTCGAATTTGCCACAGCTCTTGAAGCTGCCATGACTGCTGCAACAAACCCCCCGGCTGCAACATAGGCTGCAACCAGGCCAAAAACAAAGACACCAGCAACAAAAAAAGCAGAAATTACACCACTGACAGAAACACCTTTGCCACCCACCACACAGTCAACAGAAGATGCGAAGAAGAAGACTCATGAACTAGGCCCCCAATCACACAGCACTTCGAAACGACTTCATTGCTGGCCTTTCAGCGTTCCTTCTGCTAGATGCACCGAGATGAAGAGGTTGATGACTTTTGGAAACAGTATGTCGATTTCCGAAATAACATTCAGGGCACTGAAGAAATGTGGAAAAGAATGGAGTCTCCGGATGAAAAGCGGGTCACCAGAGCTCTGAGCGAGTTATAAACATCTCTGAGGATACATTCTGGAGCCACCCCGTGCTTCATGACCCGTCATTCAATGGGTACTTCTGTACTCTGCTAGTGTTTATTAATTTTAAAATGTATTATCTGTAAATAACTTAGGTATTGTTCTACCATGTCTACGTGGTATAAATTAACAGGTATGGGACATTTTTACTGTGTACATACTTTTTGGATTATGGTGATGTTTGTGTGGCCCAATCTACTTGCACGTGCTTACCTCTCCCCGTCTAGGTTTAGGATGGTATAAATATTTATTTCTTAATAAAAAGTATCAACAAAATCTTCTGTATTCCTTTTTATTTCTACAAGGTGTATTTTCTTATGTAGTCTGCAGTATCTATCGTGTCCATCCAACTGTTAAGCCACTTACTTCAGTGGTGGAATGTCAGATAAAAGCCAAAGTAGTGGAAAAGGAAAGGAAAAGCAAAGCAACCCACTGATTACCCATGTATAAACTTTTCATCCATGTTGGATGAAAATTGGATATAAATTAGATGAAAATCTGATATAAACTGCATAATGAAAACCTTATAGGTAGCATTTTCTATATCCATTTTTCACCTGATTTGTACATCCATTTTTTATCAGATTTATATCCAATTATCATCCAACGTTTTTGTATGTGTAGTAATATTGTTGGAGTTATCCGGGAACATGTTAGGCTTTGGCCAGAGGTGGTGACGAACAGGCCGGATGTACTCGAGACTGGCGTGTTCTCTGCGAAAGAAACAATCATCCAGAAGATATCCCGGGAAGATATCATTACATTTACATCCCTTAGGCTCCACGACGCATGATTTGACTCCTCTGAAACGCGTTTCAGAGGGGTCTAGATAAGAGATGTAAGATGTTGATATTGCGTATTCCCATTGTTTTCCTTCTCTGCCTGATTTATAACAAAGTGGAAAATAGGTTGTTGCCTCGCCGGAAAGTTTAATATGCAGTTGAAAAGAGAATCATTTGTTATATAAAAAAACTGCTTCAAATTT
>NMRB01000274.1:352219-403041 GCA_002633025.1 Notospermus geniculatus
CCCCCCCCCCCCCCCCCCCAAGCCGAGTCACCCAGGGGTAGAGCCCCGGCCTCGACGGCGACGTGCACTCCCCGCGCGGCCCCGGGATTATGTATTGGACTAATTTTCTAGCCTTAATCCTTCGGATTAACAAGTACAAGTTCGGAAAAACAAGTACGTGTAGAAGAGAGTATCTTGCTCTTCTGGAAGAGATGGCTTCCTATGAGTACAAAACGTTTGTAAATGAAGATGGGGAGGATGAGGAGTACCACCCTGGTATTGACATTGGCACGGACAGTAGCGTTGTCACCAGCACATTTTCTCACCCTGAAGACTCTGTAACAAGAGTTTTGTCATTAAGTGTGCAGCAAGGGGAAGCGTTGTTGCAATGGGTAACAATACTCAGAAGGTGCTCAGATGTGAACATGTGACAAAGCTGATGATCCTGTGATGCAAAGACACGAAAAGTTGGAGACAAGTCGGATATATGAGTATCTGAAGGAGAAGGAGTATGGAGACGACCGATTAATAATCACTGCCACAATTTTAATCCTGCCGTGACAGGCAGAAAGTCATCCATAAATCAAAACGTCACGTGGCACGCTGTTATAACATTACGAAATCAGTTACGAAGGTTGCAGAAGGGACAAACAAGGAACACAGTCAATGTGAAATGGCACAACGAACTAGAGGACAAGCCACTCGGAATCGTGACGCAATGTGCACTGGGCAATCCGAAATTGTGATAATGATAGCAATAAACTCAAAGCCATGATTGAAAATATTCTGGCGCATTACAAAAATGTCCATGATAACTGCCCACCAACATCACGTTGGCGAAAGGACCCAAATTATGAACCATCAAGGATTGTTATCACCTGTAAAAAAGCTATCAAAAAGTCGACAATATACATGTACCCGCATTCAACAATGTATTACAGATCATCGAAACTAAGCCTTTCACAGTAGACCGCCAGGTGGAAGAAGAGTACATGTGTGCGACGGAGCGTACATTCAAAGAACACCCGTCATTGGAGGATAAGAAAGGGAATGAGGGAACTCAGTTGTGAAGATCCTATAGAACTGACTTTCTATGGGGCAAACCTTCGAATCAAGGATCTGTGTGCCTGGTGTGCTGAAGGAAAAGCCAACAACATGCATGGTGCAGGCAGAAATGAAGAAACAATTCAAAACAGTGCTGCCTATTTGTGACGATTGAAGAGTGACAGGCTTTTCCCCGGCAATATGGGAAGGAGAACATTGGGCATGTTGGGAAAAAAAGGAAAAACTGAACATGTTGAAAGTTGTAGAATAGTACTTCTGAATCAGTTCCTGGGGGACTTGCGTTCCTTCCACGCCGGTTTAACCCACATGCAGTTAATTTAAAACATTCTTTACTATGTCAACGACATTCATTATTCTTTCTATTTTAGGTTTCCTTGGCATGCTTGAAGAAGACAGCTTAGGCACCCAAGACATTTCGTTAGGCTTCACGATAACTTCAGCGAATGACATAGCCGATGTCTTACAAAATCAAACTATCATCACTGACATGTTGTCGCGCAACCAGCAATGGGCGAACAGACGAGCCAAAGAACTAGAATTTCTAATAAGGGCACAAAGCAACGAAATAGAACACTTGAGAGCTGCCCTCGACATGAATTCCCAGCACCATGTTCCGCCAGCCCAGATGCCTCAAACCCCTACCCGGATGCCCAACGTGCTGCCACCGATGGTTAACAGTGACAGGATGCTCAAGGTGCCCCACCGCCGCCAAATACACTCATGATGCCCAAGGTACAAACACGGTCTCCACCCAGAGTCGGCAATAGGGATGTTTGAGATGTCGTCGTCGCCACCAACCAGAGTCATGCATGACACATGATGTAAGCGTACGGACTCCTCCCAGAGTCGGGATGCGTGAAACTCCCACCAGCATGACGCCACGGATGATACTGACAGAGGATACATTGGAGTAATAGTTCAGGAACGCCAAATCAGAACGGAATTTCGCAGCCAGACTCATTCGAAGGGTCATCCCAGAGAAGAAGGTTAGACATACGTTCAACTGCACGGGTACGTTTAACGAAGAGAAGATTTCGGAGGAAGTACATGTACTGGACTTCATAAGAAAGGCGACCTATAGGAAATACGGCATCTCTGAAGCACAAAGAAACGATGCTTGGAAGACTCTAAGGGAAGCAATCGACGAGGCGTGTCGGAAGTAAATGGTTGTGCTCGCAGTCGACTGTAAATGCCAGGCCCTGGTATGATGGTGCTGTCAGGATTTTCCACAGCTATCGATGGCTTGTAATACTGACTTTGAGTTTAGTGTCGGGTTAGTGGAAACTTATTAGAGGAAACATAAGCCATGATGTAATAGCAACGAAAAACCAGACGATTATGTCTGTGAGTGAAAGCGCAGAAAAGGGATTGTGACATTTTGACATGTCTTTCCTGATTATCATCTAGTTCTAAAGGAGCTCCTTTTTCACATTCCTCATGTGTGACCAGGATGGTATCAGGACAATTCCCCCTGGACAACTGCCCCCCGGATAATCATCGACGATTCTTTCAAGGATAAAAGAATCAAAGTGGAAAACCTTGAAGTATCAAAGTACCGAGGCTCTACAAACTTACAAACGACGTATGACACTGCAGTGGATGTAAGCATCAACAAAGTTTACCATCTCAAAGAGCGTCTTTCTGATAACTACGACGTGTTCCTCACCAAGGAACAAATGGATGAAATGCGGGACAGACCAGCAATTGGGAAAAAGGTGTACACCTTGGTAGACTCTCTTTTCTCGAAGGTTGTTCTTGCCAGGGGCCATGGGGAAGTGGCAAGACAAAAGAGACGTCAAAGTACACAAGCTCCCACAGGATGTGGTTTTTGCCATCAGAGGTAAGTCAAAATTTGCTGTATGGCAAAATCCCAAAGGAAAGATCCCAAAGGGAAAATGTATTCGATTTTGCCTGAAGTATTCTTGTATTTGTGTTTTATCTTTCAGATTACGTATTGTATTTTATGTTTCAGATTACATAAGCGGACATGACAAGTCATTTAGGACTGTTAAAGCCATAAACAACAAATGTGGAAACGCGAGGAAGTTGCGTTGAGTATGAACGTCACCGGGGGACGGATGGATGGTGTTTCCAAGGACTGTAAATACGACTGTGTACATATCAGTAGCAGAGTGTACTTTTGAAAAAATAGAAGGATCAACTAAGAAATTATTGAATTGTTGTCACTCATTTCCCCTTGCTGCACACTTAATGATAAAACTCTTGTTACAGAGTCTTCAGGGTGAGAAAATGTGCTGGTGACAACGATTTGTTCAAATGGTAACATTGTTGAACAGTGCTGCACTGATCTGTTGATGGCGTATTTTCAGATTTCGAACTATTTTCAGATTTCGAACTAATAAAACATCTTTATCCTTGTACTTATATGGAAGTCTCTGTAAATGTTCAACTGACGCGGTGACCTGCTACATTTTTATGCATCCGCTTTCTGGTGCATTTATCACTTTAGGTCCATGACAAATTGATCGAGACACTGATTGAATATATCACCGACAGATTCCCGATGTCGGCGTATTCAGTGCAATGTCTATCATGGACCCTGTGCAGTTACCACTGATGCCACGGCCATAGCCGGATATGGCGAAGAATATCTGAGGTACCAGCAACAGCAGTCAGTGAGAAATGTACTAAAACTTTCGATTGACTTTGTTTTCACAACTAGGCTAAATCTAATTTGAATGTGTCTCAGAAAGTCGACGTCGTGTATTTTGTTCATTCCAGGTAGTTTTTGATCACTACCAGTTGATCATTCAGCCAGATCAGACATTCTGCTTACCAGGCCCTGCTTTCCACCCAGCTGCGGTGTTATACTGTACCCTCCAGGACACAAATGATGTCCTAAGTATTGAACTCACCAAGCCTGGGTACAAAAAATTTGTACCCTAACTTACAGAAAATTGCATCAGCAGTTCTAGTTGTGCCAGTTTCGACTACTGAGAAAAACCAGTTTCGACGACGTGATAAGAGCTCTGCTACATCAACGTTTACCGATCGCTGAGACAATAAATCGAAGTATGAAAATGTTATCTCCATTCTTTCCAGACATGTCAGATTGTAAATGAGGTTTCAGTGCACTGAAACGCATAAAAACAAACCTGCGGTCCCAGCTTGCGCAGGATACTTGCCCACTTTTCTACTTAGTTTGACTGGACTAACGGTATTAGCCGTGTCCAGTTATTTTTTTTTTAAATAAGACCCCTGGTTTTATATATATAATATAGTACAAGGAAGTTACTAGACTTCGTTCCTACTCGTACACAACCTGATTAAATCAGTATCTGCATGCTTGATGCTTGTTCAAACATGACACTAAAAAGAAATACATGCCGTTTTCTTCTCTTCAGATGGCAGAAGCCAAAGATCCTTTCGGAGAACTCTTGTCAGTTGTCAGTTGTCAGTTGGGCCTTTTAGACTGGTTATGACTGGCTTAGAATTTCTATGTGCGTAACTATTGTAATGATCCATACTTCTGATTGAAATGCACTTATTTTATTAATGGCAATATATATGGGTCTAATTTCGAATACCATAGACACTTATGGATTATGATGAAAGATTCAGTTCTGCAAATAAAAAAGGCCGACGTCAAGAAACCATAACCTGGACATTTTTGAGGCAAGACAAACCCCATGACAGTATGACCACCTCATTCTTCTACCAGCAATGGTCGACTATCCTTCCAAAATTACTTGCATTCCTTCTGTCGATTGGAAAAATACTTCTTTAAAAGTGGCATTTCAAAAATATTTTTGTCACATACGATTTACGTATATTTGAGTCGATGGTGAGGCACCACATGCATAATTAATAACATTGACACAAATTTTTGAGTGACCGAGATAGGTTATTAGACTGCCTTGTCACTTTGACACAAATTGGTGACGAGTACTGAGATAGTGATGCAATTATGCCACTTCTATCCAACGCCTGAGAGATGCAGCCGAAACTACTCGAAGCCACAAGACAGCAGGAAATTTTTCTTCGAAAGACTGGATTTATACCAGCTCCTCCAGGATGCAGGGTTCAAAGAGATACTAACATTGATAAGGATATCTTCTTTACATCAGCAACGGATCGAGGTCTACGACAACTACGGGGGGGGGGGATTCTCTTGGAAAGTCTACAAGCAACCAACTCGACCCAACATTAGAAAACATTTTTTTTTCATTCAGGTGTGAAATAAGAAATAAACGGGTTTCCACGGTGAAGGTCATCACGCCCTTCTACCAGACTCGAACCCACGGACTCTCGCATAAGGCATCAACCGCCAGCACTAAGGGACAAACGCCTCAAACCACTAGGCTAAATCCCTATCTTCAAAAAAGATAGTTCAATAGCCCGTGTTAAAGGAGGCATCCATCAGTACCCTGCGAGTAGCCCAAACAATCTCCGAACCCAAACTGTTTTAAGTTATGCAAGGGGTCACGTAAAGGAGATACAAATAATAGATAGATTTTTTTCATTCAGAGAGTAATTGACTCATGGAACGCATTGCAATTACAGGAAACCGTAACGACCAAGTCACTTAACGCAGGAAGGGGCACATCAACCGCCACCTAAGAATTGCAGAGGGGGTGAATATAAGCCTCTAGTGGGCTTCCTTAAAAACACTAAGGACAGGTAAATCAGGCAAATTAAGAGAACCACGCGATAGATCGCCATGCAAACTGCAAACCTAGCATCCTGTGGAGGGATCAAGAATCGAACAGCTGTCACCATGGTCACTGTTCCAGGGAACGGAAGCTGTCTTTTTCATGCACCACCTTGGCAAAAAATCTCCCAGTTCAAACATGCATTGAGACATCTGGTAAAGAAGGGAGCCTACAACATGACTGTTGAAGATGACCCAATATTGAACCTGCTCACATTTTTCATACAACCAGGCTTGCAGGAACTGTGCAGTGCTTCAGTGTGGACTATTCACACACTGTTGTGCACACTCCGACCCTGTCCGTTTATCCAGCTTTGAATGGCTTCAGCAGAAACGATCAACTCAAGATAAAATTCATGGTTCAGGCTTGGTAGTATCGGTTCAACCATGTAGATGTAGGCTACACTATGCCTCAGTCCTATTTCGCTATGAGAAATAATTTGCCATCAAATTCAGTGTAGACTTTTCCTGCTTCATGTCGATGTACGATAAACATACAGTTAAAATTGGTGAGCCAAACTCTTCAGTCGCTGCTGTGGAGGGGGGCACAGGTTCTGGTTGCCATTGGAAAGACAATGACTGTCAGTGATGCCAAAAGGGTGAATGTCGTCCTGGGTACCCTTTACCCAGGTCCAACCTGGGTATCCCTAAATGGCACCAAGGTACGTACTGGGTACCCTTTAGGAACCTAAAGGATACCCAGGTTGAAATTCCCGCATGGTGAGATACCTGGAATCCTGGTCGAATATGGTACATGTACGTGCGCTGTGGTGCCGATCGCCAAATCACCATTCTTCAATCCGTGGAATCTCAAAATTTGACTGATTATCCGCTAAATTTTTGAAAAGAAGTTCCTAACTCCTGGTTTGGGTCTAAATTACCCGTCATTGTCGACCTCAACATATTTGCTTTTAACTTCGCGGCCTTTGGACACAAAAATAATGCCATCTCTGTAGGACGGTATACCAGCCAGATACTCTTTTAGACGCGAGTCTGGCACTCTGGTCGCCATAATGTCATCTGCACGTGTTACGCTGCGAGCATGACGAGCTGAACGGTAAAAACTACCATCAACCTGGATTCCAGGTATCTCACCAGGCAAGAATTTCAAACTGGGTATCCTTTAGGTTCCTAAAGGGTACCCAGTACGTACCTGGGTGCCATTTAGGGATACCCAGGTTGGACCTGGGTATCCTTTAGGGGTATCCAGGACGACATTCACCCTTTTGGCGTCAGTGATCGTAACTTTACCAGTTTGAGTCTGGCTCCTATGGCCGTATGCCCCAACGAAGATTATCTTGAACTCAGGTTGCGCCACCACTTTTCCATTGTCACGTCATGCCCTGGCAAGCCTGAGCAATTGAAAAGCTGTGGCACAACCTGAGTTCAATATAATCTTCGCATTTACTCCTAGTATAGTGTCCCTCTCTTGATCGATATACCAAAAACTATCGAGGAAACTTTTCACAGAGGAAGAGTTTCAAGGAAAACGCATTTCAGCCATCTTCATCCATAGTATGTCACATGACAGAATTGCAGTGCACAGTTGATTTTTCTTCCTTTCAGCTCAACACGATGGGTTTCTCTTAGGTGATAAGGGGTACCCCCTCCAGCCCTATCTATGACACCATACCATGCCCCATCCTCTGAACATGCACGATTCAGGCCTTTGGTGTCCTGAAGAGAAGATTCCACTGTCTACATTATGAAATTCGCCTTTATCATGAGCAGGCTTGCAAGGTTATTATCTGTGCAGTTATCTTGAACAACATCGCCCTGAGGAGAAATGATGTCATGGAGCCGTTGCTTCAACAAGAGTATGGCCTGCCTATCAATGGCACCAGGAATGAAACATGCAGGATGATGAGGCAGCAGCCAACCTACCTAACCCTAACCACACCTCAGCATGAGCCTAACACCACCAGTGAACCTGTCAGTGGCACCAGGAATGAAAACGAGATGATGAGGCAGCAGCCAACCTACCTAACCCTAACCATACCTCAGTATGAGCCTAACCCCACCAGTGAACCTGTCAGTGGCACCAGGAATGAACAGCCAACCTACCTAACCACGCCTCAGTATGAGGCTAACACCACCAGTGAACTTGTCAGTGGCACCAGGAATGAAACAGGATGATGAGGCAGCAGCCAACTTACTTAACTCTAACCACACCTCAGTGTGAGCCTAACACCGCCAGTGAACCTGTCAGTGGCACCAGGAATGAAACAAGGATGATGAGGCAGCAGCCAACTTAAGAAGAATTAAGAAACTTTGTGGTTACACAATCCCCCGACAACTTCCACAGAGCACGTAAATTTGCTCAGATTGCTGAATTGGCCTCACATTTACTTCAGAAAACCGATAATGGAACAGAATACTCTTCAGAAACGACAACACATCATTTGGTAGCATCTTGTGAATCCACCTTGTATCATAATAGTGAATACTACCAAAATCAAAAAGAGGAACCAAGCACAGAAACCTTAAGAGTGGGAGTCTGAGAGAGTAGCACTGATGTGGGAGTTAACCCCCTAGATAAGAAGTTAAAGAAATTTGGTGTGATGGTGCCAAAATATATTTGCAGGAAAGCTCCCAAGTTTTAAGCCCCCTCGCCCGTAGCGCCCCCTTTCAGTCCAAAAGTCCGGCCTCAAAATGGCCAAATTTGGCAAATAAATGTTGGAAGAACTTGATCGATACATGGAAGAAATCCTTTCAGTGGATGACCGTCGAGGTAGTGCTATTTATTATTATATTAATATTATTAATATTGTAATTATTATATTATATTAATTATTATATATTATATCTTCCATTCGATGCGTGACCTAAGTTCGGGAACAAATTCTTGCGCAACTTCCACCAGAAACCCCCTTCCATCTAATACTGGGATTCGCTTGAACTTCTCACCATCAAACCCGTTTTATAACAGTGCCAAGAATTACTACACTGGGAGATTCCAAGTGCGTTTTGCAGTTCAACAAGGCTGGCTAGGCTTGAGCATGAAGATGCGTACTTTTGTTGCGACAGATGGCAGTCCATTTGTGTGATAATGCAGTGATCATGGTGATGGTTTGCGTGGACAAGGCTGTTGTTCCAATTGGTGAGCCAGGAAACCCTAAACAGGTGTTAGGGCACATCATGGTTCCCCAGTGGTGTTGTGTAGCCCTGGTTTGATTGCTTCGGGTCATGATTTTCATGTCTGTGGACTCGTTCTAGCCGTTACTTTCCATGTTGACATCCCCGAGAAGCTCGAGCAATTAAGAACAAGGTTCTGCAACATTCCAGTGCGGCTAGACACACTTGTGAAATAGTGGAACTGGTGCGCAATGCATTCAGTGAACGGTATAAACCTCTAAGAATCCATACTCTTTGTGTGTTCAGATGGAGGCCCAGACCACCGTACAAACTTCATATCGGTTAAGGTGGCAGCTCTCTTGCCCTCTGTGGCACTCTCGATCTTGACTTTTATTGTGCAATACGCAAAGCACCCCACGGAAGTTGGCAAAACCCGGCAGAGTGCATCACTGATCTCATCCATGAGACTGAAGAACGGAATATTACTTAGTAGATTATTCATAGAAGCTCGGCTATTACATTTACTAAATCATCCTACTATTGTAAAATTTCACAGTGAGTTTATGTGAAAATGGTGGTGAAACTTCGATCAAACTGAAGCAGGATGTTGATGGAATATGTTAGATTCGACTTTTTGCCAACGAAGATAGAACAGAAGGTCTCACTCATCCTTAAATGATTTCTCGATTATAGTTGATCAGTTCGACTGTAGTTAATTTGAACATTTCGCAAAATTCATTGCAAATGACATCGCACACGCCCTGGAACATTTACACAGTCGAGACATTGTCCATAGGGACTTAACCAGATAATGTGCTTGTGTCAAATACACATTATGCATCATTGGCTGCAAAAACATGCTACCAGTGCCTAGAATGTGAGCTGCTTAAGACGTGTTCTGCACCAAAAACAGAGCTTACCTTGACCTTTTCAAAATATATTTGTAAATTCAACTGCACTACTCTCCCTCTCCCTCTCCCGTTCTTGGAGGAATTTGTGACTCTACATGAACCTCGTTTGCTTGTTGTGGATATTGCGACCGATGAATACCGGTCATTTCGCTGATGGAAAGCAAGTAGCAGGGAGGCCGGTAACGCATTGTGAACGCTGGCTACAGAGAATAGTGTGGAAGTCATTGATCAAGATAACCCATAGAAGACTACTTGGTAACAAAATGGAGGAGGAATTCGGACGGAAAAAAAGCTGAATTTAATGAAAGGATCACTGAAGCGGCTCAGAACGACCAACGAATTTATACGTTTTCTCATGACCATGATGACGGGAATGCCATACCGGCAATGACAGGATAATCTGTCTAATGACGGTATTCACGTAACGTCAGATAGAGGCATGCATTTTAGTTTGAGAAAGGCTGTTCTTACTGGACTGACACGAGTACGTGAACTGCAACAGCACATTAGGGACACACACCGCTTGAGCTACTGCAAAATCTTGTCCGCAGTCAGGTGTACTTCACTGCGGAGAGAAATTAAGTCATCCAGGTGTGCTGTGTGTATATAGATCGTGGTATGCAGGGCTGGCCTAATACATTAGTTTCGCAGTAGCTCACGCGGAGTGTGTCCCTTATGAGCAGCAGTTGCAGGATGTGTCTTTGGCAAACTGAGTAAGATGAGTTTGTGCGGGATAAATGCATTTCCCACTTTTGCAACTGGCGACCTCCCATTTATCTCTTTAATTTCCTGCAAAGGGGCTGGAGGAAGAACCTCCAATGTCCAAAGTGTGCATATTTCAGAAAGTATTGCTCCGATTTGGATAAAATTCGCAGTGGTGATACTTGACAGCAAAAGATCAACAGTCACCATGCAGACATCCTGGAACTCCACGTGTATTGGCTACGTCATAAAGACTACGCCACTACCCCTGGAAGCTTTCGCATGAATTTCTGTATTGACCCACATCGAGAAATCAATGTACCAATCAGAGCCCTCCTGAGATTTAACCGTTAACCTCGCCTTCAGGTTTTTGCATGATACCAACTAACTCTTCAGTACTACAATCTACTTGCGTAGGAACTAGGAACGAGGTAACAGAAAAAAACATGGCGAATGCTGCAGCATGAGAGCGAGCGATTCGCGATTTCAAGGCCTGATTTTCTGGATTCAGAGTTCGAATCTGCTGCAACGACAGGTATTGGATACTTTTATTGATGGAAAGAAAGTACTCGTGAGTACAAAAATGGGAAGCAGCCAGTGAATTGTAGCAGTCGGTGCTAATTGTTAGCCCACGTGTACTTGCCAAGCCGTGAATTTCATTAGTACATGTATAGCTCTTCCATCGATTAGTCGTACTGGGATGTCCTGGTATACGGGATTTCTTCCAATTAATGGTTCAAAATAATGATTAAGTAGCAGTTCCGAAATGATGAGATAAGTCAATAAACACTGTAATGACATATCTATTTGAAATAAAAACACTAAATGTGATGGTACCAAAATGCGTATTGAACGGAGGGGTGGTAACAGAACAGCCAGTGAAATACAGGTGATGACTGCGAAAGATGCCAAGGGTTTGTGCGAGCGTAGTCGGAGGGCGGAGCGATGTCACAACCCTTGGTGGCCAAGATGCCATGCAGAGAGAACAAAAAACCTAATTATCTAAAACAATGCTTTTTTTAACCTCAACAAAAGTAGAGAAATAACTGGGGTTTTTTTTGCTCAGAATCGGCATAGGTATGAATTCAGTCATTGTTTCTCATTAACTTTCCAGTTGAAATCTTCTCTTATTTTCACACAATTACAATAAAACAATGATGTTCACTTCAACTTCTAATGGGTGTACTCAACAGCAGGAATGACAACAACAAAACCACTAAGCACCATGCAGACCTACCACCATGTCATGGTTGGCTAATCTGCTGATTGCAAGCTCAGATCAACATTGTATTACCATATAACTGCATCAAGGCGTTGATGCAATACATTCACTGACTAGTCAAGCAGGGTAGGCCTTCGACATTATACAGTGTAGTGTATGTGTAAGCTTACAGTGTATTTTTGGTAAATATAAAGCATAATGCAACATGTTCAATTCTGGTGACACTAGCCCTTGTTACACTACATAAAAAACCCGTGTCTGACCCGGGTTTTTTCTGGTCACACCTGTTAAAAACGCGGTGTAATAATCCCCTCCGGGCTCGAACGGTTTTTGGAGGGCTTAATTTAGGTCCCCGTCACAAAACTTGAGTAGCGTTGACGGGCACCGGGCCTCAGGAGGAATTTTTCAGACCCCGGGCTAGACCCGGGTGTCAAAAACCCGGGGATTTCTATTTAGTGTAACCACGGCTAATGCTTCTGCACATAACACTCGTAATTATGTTCATTGCATTAGGTAATAGGCCCCCAGGAATAGGCCTAATCATATTGCAACACACCATTGGGGCCAATGTCATATTGTTAGGAGATCTGGCTCTTACCTAGAGTGAGTGCACCCAACTTTAGTTGTCCAGTCTAATTGTCAAGTAATTATCTCATTTTTCGTGAATGTGGTGGGCATTATTCTTGATAGAATAGGCCTAATCAGTAACCATTGGTCTAGGCCTGCTGTTCTGACCATTTTTAGGAGTTTCAACAGTATACAATAGGATTTATTGTCAAGTATCAAAATGCATTCTTAGCTACTGTTACATAATATTACTACTTCTCTTCATGGTGATTGTTAATCTTTCAGATTCAAGTATCACCACTGCGAATTTTGTTTAAATCAGACCCATACTTTCTGAGATATGCACACTTTGGACATGGGAGCGTTCTTCCTCTAGCCCCTTTGTGACTGTCCATTTCCATGTGGCACTTGGACTTGAAATGGAATTTGATGATTTCTGTCTTGTTATGTGCTATGCGTACGTGTTTGGCTATTGCTGACTGTCGCAGGGTATACGAGGGTAGCTATTGTATTTCACAATTGTATTGCCTGCATCACATGTGATTCTGCTTGCAGATAATTTGTTGTGTACATTTTGCCCAGTATTAGATATTTTGAACGTTCAATTTGGATTTTACTATGGTGGTGTTCTCACCAGGTACGGTGCCAGGCAGAGTGATGAAGAAAATGGCAACGGACATAGTATACAGGTTCCCAGACTCATTGGAGGAGAGGAAAATAACAGGTGAAAAGTCGGGGAGTGGTTTCCAATCAATTTGTCAACAAATCGAGAACAGGGTCTATAATGAGAAGTCAAAAGTGAATAGAAGGATAAAAAGAGAGGCCGCAGAAGAGAAGAAACGTGTTCCAAGTCTACCCCAGATGGAACACCCCCTGCCAAGTCGGTTGGTGCAATGAACGTCACTGGGAAACTACCCAAGGGTAATGATGATGATACTTCTAGAGCCAAACAAGAAAAGCTAACAGCTGAATTCGAAAAAGTGAACCGTGATTGGAATAATGTGATGGAATTGATGAAAGGTACTTATTGTCTTCAGTGGTCTATGATAAATAGTTGTGCTCGAGTTGAAAAATACAGGAGTAGCCGTTTCTGTTCACCAGAAAATGCATGGTAGCACACTTTAATACACTTACCGAGGTTAACATGGAAACCACCTTTGAAAAGTTGTTAGTAGTTAATTAAACGCCTACAGATTTACCTGTGCTCCCTTTTCCACTGGTTTTCATGATGGTTTTTTTTATGAACTGAGGGAATTCTCTGTGTGTTTCAGTCATCTTGAGTTGTCTTATCTACCCTAGATGAAGAAGTGATGAACATAGGAAAAGATGATGATGATGGAGAGGAGGAAGAAGTCCAGAAAGATAAGGAGTGGGACAATCACCAGCTCATAAATGAGCCGAAGTGTCTGGCATACGTCTCTGAATTGGTTGACCTGGTGAAGAAGGCCTACAGGCCAACTTGTTCAAAGTGCTCCTCACCCGTTGTCTACAGTCAAGTTAAAAGAGGCACATGTCTCATCGTCAGTAGGGAGTGCTCTGGGAGACTGATACAGCGCAGCAATTGGGCTTCCCAGCCACTGTCCACCAGACTGAGGGCTGGAAATTTTTTGCTTTGGTGGCACCTGCTGTCAGGTGGTTGTTTTGCCAAAGTGGCGATGCTCTTCACATTTGCAAATATTTACTTTGTCTCTACTGGTAACTAGAATTTTTATTTGTTTGAGTTTTCTTTTTAATGTATGAAATGAATGACTTGTTATGTTGACCTGCAATAGCTATCAGTACACTGTAAAAATGTGGTCACATTGACATTGATTTTATTTGCTGTGCTTCTGGAATGCTTTAAAAGTGCATCACTGCCTACATTATTATAAGTTAATCCTTTTGTCAGTACAGAAGCGGTGCCATGCAATGAAATTTCGAAGAACGCCAGCGAAAAAGAAAGAGTGTTGCATGGTCACTGAGAAGGCCATGAGATTTGTGTGTTCATACAATCGAGGGAGTGCAAGTGTGTGGTCATCATTTTTTGTCATCATGGCCTTCAAAATTCCGAGAATGTCGATTTCCAGAAAGCGTACTCTTGATATTACTGGGATACCAACATTCAACTTCAACGATGCCCAGTATTTGAACGAGATTGGGCGCGGGCAATGGAACAGTCCACGAGGCTGTTAACACAGTGTTAACAGGCAGTCTAAACGAGTTGTTGTCAAAAAGATATTTGTGTTGAAGATGACGATATGTCTGCCCTATATATAGGCCTAGTTAAGGAATGCAGTCTGTTAAACCCATTACAGCATAGAAATATCTGCGAATTTCGAGGAATATCTGCCTTGAAAACAATACTTTAACCCTCAGCACACTGCTGGCGAGTCCCCCTCGCCCAGCAATTAACTGTTCCACTCACTGCAGGCGACCAGTGCTCGCCCCGTAATTACACTCCTTTCGCAGTGTCTTCTCACTCATACCTATCGTTCATAGACACTGCTTACAATAGCCCGATCCCCGCCGATTTACCACTAGAGGGCGTTTGCGTAACTAACGAAATACGTGAAACATTTTCAGATTGGTTCACTGTCAGCGTCCTTGACAACCACGGCAGACTGGTCACTCGTCGGAAAGCATTTTATATGGGACAGTTGCATATGACGTAGCACGACTAGTCTACAACAACAGCAATGGCTGCCCCCCGCCGTGTCCAGTATGCAGTGTCACTTTGCTCTTTTCAGTGTTTAGCTCGTGCCTTTTTTGTTTTGAAACATCGCTAAAGAAGTGGATAACGGCGCTCTATACGAGATTATTCTGTTTGTAGTGATTGATCTTGTTAAACAGGCCGAAGCTGGGAGCAACGCGGGCGCTGTTTCCCGCGCTATTTGGCCGCTGACTAGTGCTGCCACCATGCGGTAAATCGGCGGGGATCGGGCTATTGTAAGCAGTGTCTATGAACGATAGGTATGAGTGAGAAGACACTGCGAAAGGAGTGTACCCGTAATTAGCATATGTCAATAACTGCAGGCGACCTCAATTCGTCCCAATCAGCGAGTATTTTTTTCCAAGTTTGGAAAAAGAAGTACATGTAGAAGATAGTATCTTGCTCTTCTGGAAGAGATGGGTTCCTATCTATGAGTACAAAACGTTTGTAAATGAAGATGGGAGGATGAGGAGTACCACCCTGGTATTGACATTGGCACAGACGCTAGGCATAAGTGGCGAAAAAATGCAAGGGGTAGTAGCGTTGTTTCAATGGGTAACAATACTCAGAAGGTGCTCAGATGTGAACATGTGACCAAAGCTGATGAAACTGTGATGCAAAGACACGAAAAGTTGGAGACAAGTCGGATATACTAGTATGAGTATCTGAAGGAGACGGAGGATGGAGACGTACCGATTAACACACACTGCCACAATTTTAATCCTGTCACGCTGTTATAACATTACGAAATCAGTTACGAAGGTTGCAGTTTGCAGTTTGTTGATGATACAATCACGGTGGACGTCATTGTCCAGGGAAAAACCACCACATGATGGCGTCAAGATCTTGGTGACAAAAGGTCAAAACCTTTTGGTCTACAAAACTAATAAACAGATTCCACAGGAGTTGAGTCCCTTAACCAAACCACTACACATAATAATCTTTTCGAATGAAAAGTGATTTCCTTCGTCGAATGCCTCAGTCACATTTTACATCAACTTCGCAGTAAAAACAGTGTCTCTGGACGTGCACACCACCCTGGGTACAAGTCCACCGTAGACAATGGTTCAAGTACTTGTGCCAAAACACGGTGTTCAACTTTACGTGGGCAACGAACGATAACTTACCCTTTCGTTCTGTCTCGGCCAATTGCTTAATTGGCATCATATGAGATGATCTTACAGCTGGTGGAGTTAACTCCCGGCACTGGTGTTTTCGTATAGCGTTCGGATGTGGATGAGGCACTAAAGAGTGATTACTAGGGAGTGGACAAGCCAGCGAGTGGAAAAAAGATTGCCACAACGGTGATGGGAGCTTTCTGGAAGCACTCAGAGCTGCACAATGAACGGGCGTAGGCTGGTGTGAGCCTGGGGAGGTGCACATTTTTGTGAAATCGGAACTCCTCCCGCAGCTAGCGTAGGCATGAAGTTTCACAGTATGCAACATTGTCATCAGCACAGGCAGACGGACTGGTGACACCACCATGACTACACACTACAATTGTTGAAACGATCATTGGTGAGTGGCCATTTCCGTTAGGAACACGATAGAAAAATGGTTAAACAACTTTTACATCCAGTGATGTCAGAACTCATTGAGAAGTCCCATGGTAGGACAAATATTTTAAATTATTTTCAAGATGAGGTTATTTTAACAGAACGACACAGTTATTGTTAATACTGGGTGCACATTCACCAAATAACCAGGACCCATGTTCCCGAAGCCGTCGTTAGGTTGACGATGTTGTTACGCTATGCATTTTCCCAGTTTTAACGACATTGTAATGTTAACCTAACGATGGCTTCGGGAACATGGCTCCTGAACTTTTGGTTCCTTTTATCCCCAGGTGCCGTCCTTAAGGTCAAACGAATCAAAAAGACAATATAACTTGTATCAATTTTCAATCTATATTTGGGGATCACGCCAAGGAACACATACCATCACATTGTGGTCAAGTTGAAATGCATGTTCTTGGGATACTTGGCAAGATATTAAGTGGGCCTTGGATGAAGAAATTCTACCGAGGGACATTAGACCAAGTTGATCACATAGCAGGGATTTCCATGGTAAAGGATTTGATTGAACGTATAAAGGATAAGAAGGATGACCCTTTGCACCCCCTCAGAATGGAAGAAGACTTCTTTAGTGAGAAACTGGATGACAGGGATAAAGCACCTAATGCCTTGCGACAGCCAACAAAAGATGACGACATGTTCTGTGGGATGATGACAGCCTGCCTTTCAAGTGTCATACAAGTCCTTGAACGACAGTATCAGACGTACTTCACCATGTTCACCATGAAGATATCAGGTGTGCTCATGGAGGAGACGAAACCAGCGAGGTCCCACAATACAGACGCAGAGGAAATCATGGGGATGTTCGGTGCAGCTTAAAGAGCACCCGATGCTACCCTGGTGGTACGAGTGGTCAAAGTGAAAACGACTGATGGTGAGCTTCTGAGGCCTTGAGGCCTGTTTCCACTACAGCGGTTTCCGCAGCGGTTCACAGGCATTGGGACAATCAACAGGCTATGTTTTGTTAAACCAGCGAAGGATAATCCAAAACCAGCGAAGGATAATCCAAACCCCTGTGAAAAACGCACCGCTCGCCGCAAAATCGCTATAGTGGAAACAGGGCTTTAGAGTTCATAGCTGAAAACGACGAGAAGACCCCGGGAAGATACGAAGCCATCACCCACTGTGACAGTGACGGCCAGCCGGACAGAGATGGAGGCCGACGACGTCCAGCCGAGTTACCTAGCAGAGATGTATGAAAATGTTCCGTGCAGAGACATTTTGTGAAGCAATGTTAAAAAACCATAACGTTTATTTCAATTTGTCTTTAGAAAATGACATAATCATATAGATCAGTTATCAAAATGTTGTGAAAATTTTAACCTGAGAATTATATAACGATTGCTGAAGGGTTTACCCAAGGAGAAGTTTGAAAGCCTCGGATTTTTAACAGTTTCGAGTTGATTGAATTTATTTTCAGATACCTTGGGTAGCCACTGCTGATCAAGTTACAGTTTAGACTTAAATTACTGTTTACACTTGGAGTTGTGGCTTTTTAACAGTTCCAAAAGTTGTAGTTTGTCTAGTATAGGACATACGCGACACACGGACGAGGGTTGGCATGGTAGGCATTTGGATTCTTTAAAATTATGAGAATAGCTGGCCCTCTGTAGACCCTCTGGCCAAGAGGAGGGCTCAGGGGACATGTTATGTAGTAAAGTGTTAAGGCCGTATGCACCAAACGCAGATTACCTTGAACTCAGGATGAGCCAAAACTTTTCAGTTGTTCAGGTTTGCCAGGGCATGATGTGACAATGGAAAAGTTGTGGCTTGACCTCAGTTCAGGATCATCTTCGTGATGTTGCTTTGTCGTTTGTGTTTTTACCGCCAGGTGGCGAGACTGTACGGGACGATGAAGAAAGAATGCCGAATAAAGACAGAATCCATGAAAAATTCGAAGTTTATTGTGGATATTACATGAAACAATGAGTGGGGAGGGAGAACGGATCACCTATTGCATACTGGGGTATAATCAAAAAATGACTGGCCTGACGATGTTTTCGCGGGAAAACCAGGCCGAAATTTGGCGCGCTCTTAATGGTCATCTAGAGGGAGGTACATTTCAAGTTAGGAACGGCTTGAGCTAGAGTGCCCAGAGTTATAGCGCTTAGATAATTCTCAGGTTAGGCCACCTGGCGGTGAAGAGCCACTTCGCCACGATTCTGAATCTTCTGACACACATGACAGTTACTCAGACAGTGCACTTAATACATTAGGTTTGCAAACTTCCCCAGGATACTAGCAAGTCAAATGCCTCATTTCTAATAGGCAGGAAAATAAAACACTTCTTAGTGGAAAAGACTGATGAAAATGACAAGAAAACGGAAGACACCACAGCTTTTCTCAAGCCTCATAAAACGTGTTCGTTGAATTCGTGGTCAGAGCTCTGTAACGTTACTCTGGCACAAGTCATCATTTTCAACAGGTGGCATTCAGGCGAGGCGAGCAAGTTAACACTCAAGACCTACAGATGCTCTCACCACCTCATCGGTTGTATGCAGTGATGTAGTGCAGAACCTGTCCCCTCTTGAGAAGAAGCTTTTAGCATCCTTTCTGAGGATTGAAACTCGAGGAAAGAGGGGTCGTGGAGTCAAGATTACGCTCACGCAGGAGATGAAAGAGCAAATCGACCTTCTTATTTCGAAACGAAATCATAAACGTAACTGTGATGTTCTTCGAAATAATAAAGGAACTCTTATTGTGTGTTATCGCCCAAACTCCCTCACCGTTATCAGGCCATGGGATTATGCACCCTGTGAGCACTGCCTTGGTTACTACATTCGCACTGACCTGTGGAAATGGAGCCAGCCTCTCATGGAAAATCACGATATCCTGCCAAGAAATCAAAACTTCTGCTACCTGCACCTAAAGATGTGAATGAAAATGCAGGCTATTCTCTGCACAATGGTGGAGGATGACATCACAAGAGTTGTGAAGAGTGATGCTCTCATTTTAGATGTGGCTAGAAGAAAGGAGCACAACCTTGGCCATGATGAGGATCAATTCAACTGTATCAGAAATAAGCTGAGGGAATTGGCTAGATTCCTCATAAAGATGCGGGAATTGTGTAAGAATGACCCATTGTCATTAAAGGACTGCATCGACCCACTACATTACCGTAAAGTGGTTCAGGCAACAAAGGACCTCTGTGGTTTTTCTGACGAATCACACTTGTATGGAGTGCCGTCATTAGCAATGAAAAGTGGGCATTCTCGGAAGAAGTGTGCTTGGATTCTGGAAGGAGAGGGCATTGAATTCTAGGATTCTGGTGTAAAAGAAAGAGCAAAAGACTTTGCTAAACTAATGAAGAGGAATTGGACAGATGATGTCTCGTCCCATGCATTACGTACACTCTAACTCAAGATGTTGTTACATTGTCTATTGCGGGTGTATGAGTTTTTTGTCTGGTTCTGATGAAGAAACGTTGTTCTTTGATATGCGTGTGCTGAATGGCAGGGCAGGAGCAAGTACATTTGATGCCTTCTGGAATGAGCTTGATAAATATTTCAATGAGGTTACAACTGCTGCTCATGAATGACGCCATGGTTCAAACACATACCTCCCGTTTGCAATATCAGTTAACGAACTCCGTGATACTATTGCAAGTCGATTGCCAAAACGTGCACCAGTGTCATCTGCTGAATGGATCAGGTTACAGTTCTCGCCAAAGGACCCAACATCCAAACGTGCATTGCAGCACAGAGGCCGGTTAAGAGAGCAGAGCATGTTGATAGCAAATTTGCAGGATGGCAGTTTCGTCTCGTGAAGGAATTTGCCATAAAATGTCATGAACACACGGTGATGTTGTGCTTAGAAGACAAGGCAGTGGTACATATAGAGGAATCCCACTGACGTCATCAAATCATGTGACTAGACGTCAAAATGACGCAAACTGGCGTCAATAGGGTGCTACAGGTGGATTAACATCACGCCTGACGTGACGCGACAGCACACGAAATAACGTCATTGCGTCATCGTGACGTTCCTTCGGGAAACACGTGGTCAATTTGACGTCCAGCGTGGTCTTTATGACGTCACGTGGGATTCCTCTATTCGCAATTCCAGTTTGCCTATTAGCACTGGTGTACTAGGGAGTTGAAAAGCCGTGCACAGCTGCCTGCGAATGGCTGAAGAATCCCCGATTTTCACTGTGAAAATCGGGGATCCTTCAGCCATTGAGGAATCTGTACGTCTTGGCCCCACACCACAAATTTCAAAAAATGAATGACTTATGCAAACCGCAAGGATGCTCCTACATTTCCACATTAAAAGTCGATAAAAGAACTACGAATCGATGCAGTCAATACAGGAAATGCTGATGTGTTTGAGTAAGTATGTCATGTGTTCCTCCGAGTACATGGTGGCCCGCTGGTTCCGAATATTTGCACAATGTCAGTTACGTTGTTCACATCATGATGCAATAATTAATTCACTTTCCGTCCTTTTGAACAGGTGACGTGATCCAAGATGGCCTCCTTATAAAATTAAAGAACAGCCCCTACTACGCAATTCTTCTGGACGAATCAACAGATGCGTCCATCAAGAGCCAGCTCATGATATACTTCAAATATTTATTAGCACCCAAATCTGCTGATCGCGAAGGCGACTCTGATGTCAGCAGTGAAAGTGATGATGATGATGAATACATCGTTGGAGGTAAAAGGAAAAAGAAAGAAATGCAGATGCAACCGGTGACAAGTTTCTTTGGGATTGAACATGTAGGCTCTAAAAATAAAAATGTATTGACATGATGTCGTCGTATTTTATAGGATCAAATCTTATTCGTTTTAGTTTATGTTTCAATTAGCAGACGGCAAAGCAGACACCATAACGGCGGCTGTTCAATCATTCTGCCGAGAAAAAGAAATTCCACTCGCCCGACGCCTGATGGATGCGGAACAGATGGAGCCAGCGTAATGGTAGGACGAAAGAACGGAGTGAGAGCCAGACTTATAAGAGAGGTATGCACTGTCTTGAGAAATTTGTCCTGCATTTTTGCCATCAAATTACTTAAATAATCTTCATTTACATAGGCCTTACCCCGCTGTCGGTACCGGGGCCCACAATTTAAAGCTGTTTTTTACATTATAGGAATCGCAGCAATGTATTGGGCACCACTGTGGAGCGCACAGGCTTGCATTAGGTTTGGGAGGCGCCACAGACAGTATCCCCTCTATAAAGAAATTCTTTGTCAATCAATGTGGACCACATCCACAAACTGTCATACGGGGGGCATTCTCACACATTACACCGGCACCGAACCTAGTTCTTTAATACCTTCCAACGAGCCAGTACATTATACAACAACAGATTGAAGTAAGTTACAGTAAATTCCAAAAAGGACAAAACTTCCCAATCCGGCATGCAAAAGACATCAGAAAACCTAGGAAAGAAGAGGTTAACTGGCTCTCTAGTTTCCGTGATGGTGAAGACCATAACAGCCTCACAAAATCCGAAACCGTCTGATTGATAAGAACAAGAAAGTCAAGAAAGATAAGCACTTCATTGACAAGCATTGGCACTGTGAAGACAGCACGCGAATGAGAATGCATTAGTTGGTGATTTCAAGCAGCTGAGCAAGAGTACAGTTTATTTGAGCAAGAGTACAGTCCTACTTCAGCTTATTTTTGAAACAAAACTCTCTAAACAAGACTGTCTGCTGTGTGCGAATTATTTACATGGTGCGGATTTGAAATGAACAAAATCATTTACAACTTTGTTTGAGCCGCTGATGAACAATTATTATCTAGCCATAATTTGCAGAAATTATGTGAACGTACAGCGAAAACATTCATTTTGGATACCCGAAATTGTTGATGCGTGAAAAGCATCAATCATCAAATTCAAAGAAATCATTCCTCATATCAAAGAAGACCTAAAAATGCACAAAATTGAACCAGTTTCCTTCATCCACAGCTTCGTTTTTCTCGAGATTCAAGCAAATCTCTCAAAACCTGACGTCACACTTGCACACCTCAATTGCTAACTCTAACAACAAGAAAAATTCAGTTTAAAATTGCGTGGCACTCGAAAAGGCCACATTTTCAGTTGATGACAGCATTTGCATGAACAGTTGCTATATGGCCATTTCTGTTTGAACTAATACTGAATAGCTTCTTACAGACATGGCATTCATATGTGGTCGTTCTCATGTATGCACTTGTGGTGCTTTAAATTGGATTGCTGATTGAAGGCCTTCTTACACACTGAACATTTGAATGGTCTTTCACCTGCATGTAATCGTTCATGAGCCTTTAAAATGCTTTTCTCAGCGAAGTCCTTTCCACAAACTTAAGGGCGAGCCAACGTTTGCAATTTTTGAAACGTGGCCAGGCGTTGTAAATAAAAGATGTCAAAATACCATAAAAGTACAAGATATATGACGGAAATGAAGGCACCTGCGGGGTCTATAAGTCAAAAGGAATTGAATGAGATGTATCTTGGAACGCACTAATTAGCTAATGAGTTGAAACAAAAGACTAGTTGTCGGAACACTTTCCCAAGAAATGGCACACTNTGGTGAGCCGTGCAGAAAGGCTGTTCTTGCTTTTAGTCAGCACAAGCCCACAAGAAGTTTGACATCATCCACAGACAGCATAAAATGGTGACATCATCAGCAGTGCATAAAGGCTATTCTTGCTTTCCATGCAGTCAGCACAAGTCCACAGGAAGTAGTTTGACTCCACACACAGCATAAATGGTGACATCATCAAGCGGGAAATTCAAATACCCTTGTTTCATATTTCTGCAGATTGTGCCCCCTGGTGGACAAACATTGAAAAATTTACCCCCACAGAATGTGAAGAAATAATTAAGCTATGCAACCTATCAATTACAGTTTGATGTGTTTTCTCTAGACTGAGTTATTTGGATTTTTTATTTTACGGAAAATGCCCCCTGGAGGGCAGAATGTAGGTCAAATCGCAAAAATTTTTGGTTCTGTTTCGAGTCCTCCCTAGGGCCTACCTCTCCACCAACTTTCATGACCCTGGACCCTGTGGTTGCGAAAAGTGCCAGTTTCACGGACGACAGACAGACACACACACAGACGGACGCCACTCAGTATACATATGACTAGCTCCGCTGACCTTTGGTCAGCTGAGCTAAAAACAGGGCGGCCATATTGGATCTGGATTTTACTTCCTGGTTCTCTTCTAATGTACTGAGCGTGTATGCTGTCTATGAAATGCTGGTCAAGACATCCTTGCCACCCCAGGTTCTATGGGTTTGTGGCATTGCTGCTACTACCTGAATGTGTCATTTACATGCTTCTTCTCTGAGAAAATTGTACCTGTTTTTCATGTTTGACGAATTTCTTTGTTTTGGATTACATAATATAATTAACTTGTAATTCTTGGGATTTTGCTCATTTCCTGTGTCTATACAGTACAGTGATCACAATGGACCCAAACAAAAGTCAAGTGGGGGTGTCTTTACTGCTTTTCTCAGAGGGGCCTGGATTGAAGCACTATGAAAATTCACGATGATGGCTCGCCCTTAACATTTGAATGGTCTTTCACCCGTATGTACTCGCTCATGGCTATTAAAATTGATTTTGTGACTGAAGGACTTCCCACAAACTAAACGTTTGAATGGTTTTACATTTGAATGGATTTCTCCTGTTTGCACTGTCTTGACAATGCCGTCTTGTTCCTCTTTCGCCGCAGCATGTGCGCAGGTAGAATGTCCCATGACCCTGGTCAGCAGCAAAACATGTGATGTTACATAACCTTGCCATGCTGAAACATGCCAAAGTTCATGCTTGGTCACGTGTTTCGTGTTGTGTTGTCAGCATCTTTTCTCAGATCAATTCTCATTAGTGCAAGAAAACAATGACGACATGGAGGGTACCAGCCGCAGCGGGGAACCTCTTTGGAACGGTGAGTAAAGAAATTGGAGGATTGGAAGCGTCATGAGTAAATTGGAATGTAGGCCTAGATATTAATCAGTAATCATCATGCGGGTAGGGGGGATTAATAAATCAGCCGTACCGATACCTACGTGCGTCACCATACCAAAAAATGAATGTGTGTTGAATTGATGTTTTTATTTGTTTTAATTAAGAAATGTTTTTGATGCTGGTCAGTGGTTTACATTGATGCCCTTACATTTTTGGTAAGATGTATTGATGACTAGGTCCAATTTCTTCATTGCAGTGGGCATTTTGTAAGTTGTATTAAAGAAAAGTTGCGACACAAGACTTCCGGCCTGGGAAACCTGAATTTATGGCACACGATGGACTGCATCCATCGCCCCCTTCTTTTCGTAATGAATGTATGTTACCTTTTGTTTGCAGCAGGCTAAGTTGAAATGTAGAATGTGGCCTCCTGAAGATTGATTCCATATTGATCGTGACCACATCTAAAACTGCTGCAGCTCATTTTCAAGTACTAGTATAAGCATTTGTAATCAAAATGTAAGTAATGAGTCAAAATGAAAGTAATCAGTACAGAATCGATGCGGGGAAGTGATTTTCATTCGAAGGTATTTATATCGGGGAAAGGAATGTACGACTTATTGTGTCCACCGACTCTGAAAAATGAATTAGGCTACGACAAATGCTTGATTGTGCTAAAAGCTACAAGGAAGGAGGAGGCAGGGTACATCCCAATAGGAGCTGATGCGCAGGTACAACCTTGCTATTGTTAGTTTCTTTAGGCCTACTCAGGGTTGGACCTACCAATCCTTTTTTTAGCCAGAGTAAAGAAAATTCCTATTGTTCAATAACGTGTTCAATAGGGATTTTCTTTACTTTGGCTAAAAAAGTAATGGTAGGTCCAACCCTGCTACTGTTGCCTCCTAAAGAAATAGGCCTAAAATTGACTAAGGTGCTTTGATATTCTGGTTGGTCTGACAAGATGTACATACCTTACCCGTGGGTGATCATAGTAAAGGGAGTACTATGAAGGTGGTTCATGTTTTGATTTTGTTATGATGTTCTGTTTTTGAGCACAGGTAAAAAGAGCTAGATGTTTCACTTATTATTGCTACAATTCACTGACCCTATCAATGATCACTTATGAAAATGGGCACACGGTTCATCGAAGTACTAGGAAGAACTTTAAACCCTTGTGAGCAAACAAACTTGCCCTTGGTGCAGTGAAGAAAAAACATGCTGCTTGGAAACGATACATGCAGACTAATGAAGTCGCAGATTTCCGAGAATACATTAAAATACGCAATTCAGCCCGGAAGGAGGTTCATACAGCAGTTAGGAACTTTGAGAGACAACTAGAGACATTTCTAAAAGAGGAATAATCTTTCACAAGAGAGCTTGTGTGGTGAGAGTCGGGCTACCGGGGGTGACTCACAGTGCTCCTGGTTTGGGGAGTCCCAAACTGCAAGTGAATTTAATTAATTTTGGAGGATTGAGGTTTATTGCAGTGCCAGCCTCCTAAAATGTTAGGGGCTCGGCAATTTTGTTTTACACAGCCAAAAAGAAAGGATGGAATGATGAACATATACATAGCAGCCAAGCAGATGAAATTGGAAATATGTATGTCAGTAGGTTCGCTTCGTTCGTTTCATTGTTTTATAATCATCTAGTCATTGAGAGTTGAAAACAAGACCAGGGAACGAGGTCGACTGGGGAAACCCAGGGAAAATTGAATTACCTGGTAATTCTCGAAAAACCAAGTTTCTTTCGAAATACCTTGTTTTTCTCCAACTTTCTTGCTTAAAACTAGGTAATTCGCGAAAAACCATGTTTTTCGGTAGAATTACCAGGTTCTATTAAGATGCGGCCGTAAAACCTTGTTTCTCTCCTGAATTACCTAGTTTTTCATCGAAATACCATGTTTTTAAGCGAAAAACAAGGTATTTCTGTCGAAATACTAAGTAACTCGCCTTAAAACCATGTTTTTCGGCGTAATACATGGTTTTTCGATCGAAATACCAAGTTTTTCTTAGAAATACCAGGTTTCTCTAATAAGTGTACAAACGGCTTGCCATATGACCGCACGATCTCAGTCACTCTGCTCGAGTACCCGTGCTCAGCAACAGAGTGACTGATCGTCTCTAGAACACTACCGTACGTAGACCTGCTGCCGTATAGTGCGTCACCATAAATTATCGCTGGATCCGTCATCACCACGTTATGTCCATTGTACACGAAGAGTTTCCCTTTTTTGTCCTGTTGATGCCAAAACTTATGTGTCAAAACATTTCAGCAATTTGTTTCACCAAGAAATGTAGGCCTTCTAGGCCATCGCAGGTGAGAAAGTGCAATTTGAATGGGGAAACCCGGGATTATCGATCGTCGGCCGTGACGGCCAAATTGAGGTCAACATGGCGGATGTATCCTTGGCGACGGAGAATATGTCGGAATTCGGCAATGTCGCTCGACAAACACAAGCCCCAAAAATATTTTCCTTCCGTGATAGGAAAGGGTTTTAGGTGGTTATATTGCTCACACATTTATTTTTATAAAATCATCTTCCAAATATCCACTGACAGCGTCAGCTCATGGCGGCCCTGGTCAAAAGTGTAAACATTGAAATCGCGTTCGCATTTTTCGGCGGCTGCGTTTACGCATTAATACTGATAACTTGATTATTATTTTGTGATATTTCGATGAAATATTTATTCAGGATTATAGATATGTATGGAATAATGTCAGTCAAATGACAAGGAAGAGGAAATCACTCGATTTCACAACAAGGCCCTCTGAAATTTCGGCCAAACATGTAAACTTCGGCGATAATTTTACGTCACGGACTATAGTATTCTAGAGACTTTTGTCAGACAGTTTTAAAACCTATCATCATCATCATCACTCATTGTGAATGTTAATATTATTGGTTGAATAAATTAGCAATTATTCTTTGATATCTGATGTGATTTTGGTTACTTATCTGGTTGTGTTGGTCTCATTGGTTCACTGGAATTCCTCATTGGTCAGTCGCGCTATCTCTTGCCTAAAAGTGCACGATACACCGCTCGGTCGTGACAAGACAATGAAACTGACGATCTGACTATGGCATTTGACGCTACAACCCAGGAGGGTACTCATGTCAACGAGATACACGTAATATCACCAGAATGAAATGGTCCATGGACCATGTGCTCACCGGGTTGGACATAATAATGGTCTAATGACAGAGGGAGGTACATATCAGTTATGAGCAATCTGGGTCAAGTCATTCCCGAGTAGGACTTTGATGATTTTTGGGTTATGCCACCTGGCGGTCATATTGGATGTTTGATCGGGCCAGAACTTCACATGCACATAAAGGTCATCTGCAGGGGGCCACGTAGCACATTGGAGCACTTTGGGTTAGGTCGTTCCTGAGTTACAGCACTTTGATGATTTTTGGATTACGCCACCTGGCCATGTTGGAAGTCAAATCAGGCCGAAATTTGCCATGCATGTAAAGGTCATAGTGGGAGGTAAATATCAAATTTGAGCACTCCACATCAAGTCATTCCCGAGTAATATCACACTTTTTATTTTCATGTTACGCCACCTGGTGGCCATATTGGTATTTTTAAAGCTACCCCTCCAATGCATGTTTATGCAAGATATGAAGTAGCTCGGTGAAATAATTACAAACTGTGGCAGGTTCGTTACTTTTGTCGAACGTTGACTTCTGTGACCTTGGAAAGTAGGTCAAATCAATAACCCGTTATATATGTTATGTATCCTTATTAGATACACCTATGATACAAATTTGGAGATGACCTAGTCATTCGTTCAGGAGTTATTGCACTTTTTGTGTTTTCGGTTTCCGCCACCTGGTGGCCAAGCTAAGAGTTGAATCGGATCGAAACCTGGTGTCATGGGTCATCTGATCCATGGGTATATATGTACCAAGTTTCAGATCAATAGCTCCAGCGGTTACGAAACGTGTCCTGCTAACGGACAACGACGATGACGGACGTGCACCATCATAATAGCTCACCCCGGTGAGCTAAAAAACGCATGGTTCTAGCTCTTGACCAGCTGCCAGGTGGTACTGCCATTGACTACTCCAATCATGCTCTAGCTCGCAAACGTTCCGCTGCACGAGCGGAACAAAACAGGAAACGAAAACCGAGGAAGAAACAGACATGACAGAAGTAGACTTGTCTTGTGCAACCGGCAAACATGCTCTCCATATTACATTCTTCTTGTCACAGACAGTTACACAAAGTGGGCAGTAGCATACCCTAATACCAATCAAGAGATGGAGACGATCTCGGATAAGATGGTTCTTTCATTCGTCATCGTATCTGCATATGAATTCTGTAACTAACATGCATGTCGTGTGAAAAACACCAGGGGCCGTATGCATAAAGGTGGAATTAGCTTATTCCAGGTATAAGTTAATGTTATAACGTTACGTTATACCTGGAATAAGTTTATTCCACCTTTATGCATACGGCCCCAGAGGCACCGATGATAAAAATTTGGAGAGGATCCAGTCATTAGTTCATGAGTTATTGCACTTTTTGTGTTTTTGGTTTCCGCCACCTGGTGGCCAAGCTAAGAACTGAATCGGACTGAAACTTGGTGTCATAGATCATCTGACCTTGGGGTATAGGGGTACCAAGTTTCAGATCACTAGCTCCTGCGGTTACAAAACGTGCCCTGCTAACGTAGGACAACGGACGCTGACCGACGATAAGAGTTCACCCCCAGGTGAGCTGAAAACCCACCATACGTGTAGCAAGGAGCCGGAGGAACATAATGAGCCCAAATTATGCAATGGAAAGGCCAGGGTCCATATTCATAAACGTACTTAAGTCAAAGTGTCATACTTATCTTTTGTGTTGAACAAAGATAAGTGTCACACTTAGACTTAAGTAGTTTTATGAATACGGGTCCTGACCATTATGTGAAAATTGGGCAGAAAACTTGCATTAGGGACACACACCGCATGAGCTACTGCAAAATCCTGTCCGCAGTCAGGTGTACTTCACTGCGGACAGAAATTAGGTCATCCAGGTGTGCTCTGTGTATTTATATATGGTGGTATGCAGGGCTGGTCTAATACATTAGTTTCGCAGTAGCTCACGCGGACTGTGCCCCTTATGGTTTATCGCCACGAAGACGTGAGGTGATAGGAAGCCGTAGAAGGAGAGCACAAGAAGAATCCCTACAACTTAACACGGCAACATGTCCAATGTGAAGGTCCAGTTTGACAGCACCGGTTATCCGAAAGATGAACTTCAAATGGACTACGTCAACGACCAATATGCAGAAGCCTACGAACAACTGTTGAACGGCACAGATGCAGCTCAAGACGACAACGACAGAAACATCGACATTAGCAGAGAAGACTTCAAGGGTGGCACAGCCATTTACGTTGTGTCTCTGAGCCCAGCTGATCCAGAGTGTCCCGCATTCGAGATCACGTTTCAAACCGCCACAACGAAGACCTACACAGCCATCGTCCTAGCCGAATTTCAGGAAGTCTATCGCATCGACAGGTATCGCAACATCACCAAAGATGAATAACATGGATGAAGTCCAGATTAGCAGGATCCTGAAGAACATGCCGTGGACAAAAGACGCTTTTAAAGGAGTTTACTCGAGCAACATGCTGCCGAGGATGAGAACGACAGAATGTCCCTGTGCTTTGGTGGTGAACGTGGGTGAAGAACACGAGCCTGGTAGTCACTGGACGGCCGTCTACTTGGACACCGATGGGCGAGGTGAATATTTTGACTCAAATGGACTTCCACCACTATCGAGACACGTGGTGAACTTTTTATGAACACGAACGCCACACATTGGACATTTAAGAAAAGATCGTTGCAGAATGCCATCACCACCATGTGTGGTACGTATACCATATTCTTTCTCATGTATATATGTCGTTATGATCGACCAATGGAAGACATTATAGACACCATGTTCCCAAATAAAACATTACCACTTGTCATGAATGATGTTAAAGTTCAAAAGAGTTTATTAGAGAGATTTGGCAAATTCATGCCTTTAGTTGAAATGGATTTTGTCACACGACAGCTTATGTATCAGTAGAGTATATATAGACCCAAGTATCCAAAATGCTATTGCAGGACTAGTGCATTGTTAGCTCCACACCAGTTTGGTATGCAAGTCCAAAGTAATGAGGATCCATGTATTCTTTGCTTGTTTGTTTGTGTGATTAATAAACTATTGTGTAAAATACAATTTTTCAGAGCCCATTCCCATTCACCCCATCACCGTCGACAAGCTGTGGGCCATCACCAGCTGCAAAATTCATGGGTATGTTGATTTATAAACTTCTAAAATTCGTGCATGAGCATTTACTAAAGTCTGGTTCAACCTGGAGGCGGACCATTGGAATGCCAAGTGAGGAAATGGAACATTTAATTTTGACCACAAGATTTTATTTACATGTGACCCTTATGTAATGATGCCATATGCGAGGGTTCGTGGGTTCGATCCTGGTAGGAAGCGATGTCTTTCACCTTAGAAACCCGATTTCCATTTCATATTCTTTACTTGTATCTCCTTTATTTGTGACCCTTGTATAACATAAAACTGTTTGGGTTCGGAGATTGCTTGGGCTACTCCCAGGGTACTTATGGACGCCTCGTTTAAACACGGGCCATTGAACCATCTTTTTTGAAGATGGGGATTTGGCCTAGTGGTTTAAGGCGTGTGCCCCTGAGTGCTGGCGATTGATGCCATATGCGAGGGTTCGTGGGTTCGATCCTGGTAGGAAGCGATGTCTTTCACCTTAGAAACCCGATTTCCATTTCATATTCTAACCACAAACTGCATTCCAATGGTCCGCCTCTAGGTTGAACCAGACTATACAAAGAATCAAAGATGCTGTTCATTTTCATCACTTGAGGAATCTTGAGTTGTGATCCTTGGGAAAACGGGAAAAGGTATGCACAATTACGAAGACTCATGAACTTCTTCGTACGTATCTCCCCACTGACCTCACCACTATCTTGCCATTTCAGATTTTCGGAACTCGAACATTCCCGAAACATGACCAGCATGCCCTACAACATTACATCACACTGGCCAACAGGCACCTGATCGGCAAGGGAATAGGAACTGAACATGAACAATTTTCTGATGGCTAGCCGACCCAGTACAAGAGCAAGATCAACATCTGCGATGCATCATTTGGCAAGGATGATTTGGGGGGGTCACTGTAGAAAAAACGTTTTGGCAGTATATCTAAATATTCGGAACTACACTGGAATGACACCACATCAGTACCAAAATGACACTGGAAAGACCAAGAGAAGCAAGATGCCCATCTTCTTGACTAAACTGATCGCATAAAGCCCAAGAGAAAGAGACCACGTACAAACGCGCGTGAGAACTATAGACAATGTACTTACAACTACAGTGGAACCCCTCAGTCTGACCACCCCTCTTACTTGACCACCCCTCCAAACTGACCGATTTCTGTCGGTCCCAATGAAATCCTTCACATTTTCCATTAGCTAAGTCGACCACCCCTCTACCCCGACCGTGACCACCCAGATGGTGGGTCCCAAGCTTCATTTCAACCCCTCTAAATTGACCACGACCACAAAATTGTGTGCATTTGAACATGGGCTCTNGTTGAACATGTGCGACTTTCAGGATCTGGATATTTTTAGTTTGTAACTAGTTGGCAACCAGTTACTCGCTGACGCCCGAGAGCTTATGTCACCTTGTAGTTGTGACTAATTAGTTCCAACTATGCGCCGATTATCAGTTGCCAACTAGTTCTGACTGTACGTAAGGGCGACATAAACGAGGCTTAAAGCCTCGCTTATGTCGCCCTACGCTGTGATAGAAATAGCATCAACAAGTTGCAACTGGTAACTTATGTCGCCACCGAGTAGAAAAATACCGATCACAACTACCTGGAACTAGTTTTTCGCCGTCTTTTGAGTGCTTATGTCGACACATATTTCTTTTGATTTTAAGTAACGTGGTGATTCGACGCTCATGTGATCAGTCAAAATGGCGTCGTCGTGTTAAGGTCACGTGGAATGTAAAGCGATTTTCATTGACTGTCTCCTCAGTATACTGGTTCCTCGCTATTATTCATCGTAACCGGGCCTTACTGAAAGTTGATCACCAGTCTAACAGAGTACTTAGATCTGTACCAATTCATAACCCCCATGGAAGAGAAGTTTATCGTTCACTCAATGGATGCTACAGATGTTCTGGATAACCAGGACTCAGTAATTCCCCAGTTTGCTGTTTAAGGTGGAGAGGTCATGGCACACTTCACTCAAACTCAAATTCCAAGTCAGCTGGCATACTGTTTGTTGCAGTTGAAGACATAACTGACCAAGACGTCACACTCATCGATGATTCGTTAAACGCCTACAGATTTTCCTGTGCTCCCGTTTCCACTGGTTTTCATGGTGTTTTTGCATTATGAAATGAGGGAATGCTTTGTGTGTTTCAGTATCTTGAGTTGTCTACACTAGATGAAGAAGTGATGAACATGGAAAAATGATGATAATGATGATGATGATGATGATGATGATGATGGAAAGGAGGAAGAAGTCGAGAAGGATAAGGAGTGGAACAATCACCAGCTCATAAATGAGCCGAAGTGTCTGGCATACGTCTCGGAATTGGTTGACCTGGTGAAGAAGGCCTACAGGCTATCTTGTTCAAGGGGCTCCTCACCCGTTGTCTACAGTCAAGTTAAAAGAGGCACATGTCTCATTGTCAATAGGGAGTGCTCTGGGAGACTGATACACCGCAGCAATTTGGCTTCCCAGCCACTGTTCACCAGACTGAGGGCTGGAAATTTTCTGCCTTGGTGGCACCTGCTGTCAGGTGGTTGTTTCGCAAATATTTACTTTGTCTTTCTACTCGTAACTAAAATTATTACCGGTATTTGTTTGAGTTGTTCTTTTTATTGTATGAAATGAATGATTTTGTTATGTTGACCTGCCTAGCAATCAGTACATTGTATAAATGTGGTCACATTGCATTAGGGACACACACCGCATGAGCTACTGCAAAATCTTGTCCGCAGTCAGGTGTACTTCACTGCGGACAGAAATTAGGTCATCCAGGTGTGCTGTGTGTATTTATATATCGTGGTATGCAGGGCTGGCCTAATACATTAGTTTCGCAGTAGCTCACGCGTATGGCAAGCGGATTGTCCAGTTATTCAAAAAACCTATATTTTTGCAATAAAACTTAGTTTTTGTGGATAAAATATAGGTTTTTTGACAAAAACTAATATTTTCTCCCAAAAAAACTAGTTTTTGTCAAATAACTTATATTTTTGCAATAAAAACCTGGTTGTTTTCAATAAAACCAAGTTTTTTACGATAAAATATAGGTTTTTCAATCATCAGCATAAAACTTAGTTTTTTGTCTAAAAATGTTAGTTTTTCGGCAATAACTGGACATATAGCCAAGAAACTTATATTTATGCTTAAAAAACCTGGTTTTATAGAAAAAACTTAGTTTTTCTTCAATAAAACCAGTATTTTCGTAGAAAATATAGGTTTCTTGAATAACTGGACAAACGGCGTACAAAAACCTAGATTTTATCACGAAACTTGTATTTTCTACCTCGTCCCACGTACACGATCCTTTGTCATATTGGGACGAGGATAGGAAACCTGGGGCCTATGGTCATGGTGTATATGGTTGCACGCACAGCACTACTGGGGACGGGTATTTCGCAACCTCGTCCCGGCGAAATCATCTTGGTCAGTGGGGGCGAGGTTCAAAAAGGTAGGTTTCCATAAAAACTAGGTTTTTATCAAAAACCTACTTTTTATGGCATAAAACTTGGTTTTTTGACCAATAAACTTGGTTTTTTGACCAATAAACTTAGTTTTATGGAATAACTGGACATTTCAGTGCAGAAACTTACATTTTTGTCGATAAAATGGGGGTTGTTTGGCATAAAACCAGGTTTTTTGCCATAAAATATAGGTTTTTGACAAAAACTAAGTTTTTTGATAAAAACCTACTAAGTTTTCTTCTATAAAACTTGGTTTTAGACAAAAACTAGGTTTTTTGGGAGAAAGAATTAGTTTTTTGTCAAAAAACCTATATTTTATCCACAAAAACTAAGTTTTATGAGCAAAGAAACTAGGTTTTAGTGCAAAAATATAGGTTTTTTGAATAACTGGACAATCCGCTTGCCATACACGCGGACTGTGCCCCTTATGGACATTGATTTTATTTGCTGTGCTTTTGGAATGCTTTAAAAATATGCAATTTTTATTACTGTCTACATTATTATAAGGTAATCCTTTTGTCCGTACAGAAGCGGTCCAATGCAATGAAATTTCGAAGAACGCCAGCGAAAAGGAAACAGGGTTGCATGATCACTGAAAAAGGCAATGGGATTTCTGTGTTTAAACAATCGAGTGAGTGCAAGTGTGTGGTCATCATTTTTTGTCACCATGGCCTTCAAAATTCCGAGATTGTCGATTTCCAGAAAGTGTACTTTTGGTATTACTGGGATACCAACATTCAACTTCAATGACGTCCAGTATTTGAACATGGGGCATATGGAAGAGTCCACGAAGCTGTTAACAGGCAGTATGAACAAGTTCTTATGAAAAAGATATTCATATCATGTTGAAGATGACGACACCTCTGCCCGTATAGGCCTAGTTAAGGAATGCAGGCTGTTAAACCCAATACGGCCTAGAAATGTCTGAATTTCGGGGAATCTGCATTGAAAAGAATGCTTTAACCCTTAGCACACTGACCAATGTACAAGGCCCCTAATGACATTCTTGATAACAAGAAACAACCGTCAAACAGGTCAGGTAAGAAAGACTGTGTCAGGAAGCTGACGGATGTCATTGCACGTCTTAGCCACGCTGATTTGACTCACTAAACTGATATTTTTCGTAGCGCCTATTTCATTTTGCGCTTTTCTTTCCAATGCGCAAGGACAATCGCCGATGATGCACCAAGCCGCCTAGCGGACTTCGGACTTCGCTGAAACTACGTCTTGTCGTCTCTTTTTTCGTCGTCTACATGGTACGGGCTGCTTCGGCACATCCGATTTCCAGACGATTTTTTACTTTTAATTCAATCGAGGGTAATTCTACGTACATACAGGAAGCATTATATCATAACTATAAGTGCATATATAAAGAAGACATCATTGTTTATTTGCAAATGAGACCCTTTCAACTGTTGAATTTGACATTTTGTTCAAAATTTGTCTCTTGTAGTTTGTAGGACATAATCAAGCCACGTCATAGCCTAGTACCAAACTTCTTCCACCACCAACAGCTTATGAGCTAGGCTGGCCAAGGTTACAATAATTCAATCTCATTATCCAAAATAGAAAAAGGCACATACATATAACATGTATAATGACCACAGTTATGCTGCTGCTGTGCAAAGAGGAATTCAAGATCCACCAGTGGCAACTCCACCACCAAGAGCTTATGAGCTAGGCCAGGCCAAGATTACAATAATTCAGTCTGATTATCCAAAGAGAAAAAGGCACATACATATAACATGTACATGTATAATGACCACAGTTATGCTGCTGCTGCTGCTGCTGCTGCTGTTGTGCAAAGAGGAATTCAAGATCCACCAGTGGCAAGTCAGCACAACCAACAAAGAAATACCAGTACCAGTAGGCCTACTGACAAAGATGTCAAGGAAAAAATTGTCACAGCTGGCACCTTCCGAAACATTCCCATTCTTAAGAGGAGCACCGGTAGGCCTATGAGGCATAAGGCCAGTGAACCAAAAGGCTCAGCTACAAGCATTCGACCTAATGCCAAGGACAGCTTCCACTTCCAGGACAACATGACATTAGGCCCACATCTGCCCGCCACTGATTGCTCTTCCAGTCAAGTAACTGCAAAGTCTATATCCGGCACCAACATCCAAGTCAAGCGCCGTTACCAACGTTGTGATCAATAATCAGTTGGGAAAATTTCCCAGTGTAGCCGCTGCCACCGCCGCCGCCACCACCACCACAACCACCACCACCACCACCACCACCGTTCCCAAACCAGGAACTGTAAATAAAATTTCAATTCGAGGTCATCAGTTATTGGTACATAATGTCCCTGGAGATGGGGACTGCTTCTTCCATTGTCGCACTTTAGCAAGGCATGGGCACATATCAGACGAATACACCAGGAAATACAGAAGATACATCTGTAATTTTGTCATAAGTAATTGGGAACAGTATGAAAGCAGTGTGCAACTTGACCATGATTTGCCTATCCACAGTGCAAACTGTTATCAAAGAGAAATGCTGGAAAAATCAGGGCATGCGACCATATGTGAGGTACAAGTAGCTGCAAATATCTACAACTGTGACATTCACATAGATCTGGCTACATGGATACAACAAAGGTGAAACAATTTACCATCTGAATATTATTGATACCAAAAATAGAATTGGAATGGCGAAACACAAACCGCTGCTACAACTGTCGAATCCATTATGCGGACTACGTAGACAATCCATTCTTGGGAAGAGGGAAGGAACTCCGTGTGTTCTATTTTTGTTGATACTCACCATCCCGAGCAGACAATAACATTGCTGTTAAGGAACCAACATTTTCACCTTCTTGAAATTTGTGCTCCCGAATGTGAACAACCTCGACAGGTCTGGTGGAAGAAGTTTCCAACGAGTTTATTATTGCTCACAGTTTTGACATCCTAGCGATGAGCCTCTACAGCGACAGGTTCTGGCATTTGGAACCAGATGTTCTCAAATCTCTCTGCAGCAAATTCAAATTATACGGAATATTTAACGCAAGGAAATACTTGGCAAGCATAGATCATGTAGGCCCTACAACACACTAAGCAAAGCAAAAAACACTGTTGAGTGTAAATAAAATTTAAAAGAACATTGTAATGATATGGCAGAATCGTTTTATTAATTCTTTCTGGATTCCTGTGTGGCCACTAGGGAGCCTAATGATAAAAATGGCCACCAGGGGGCACTTTGTGGTTGGATCCAGCATGAAAAGTTACCCCTAGAACCAAAGTTTCATCGAAGTGGCTGCCATACTTTGGCAGTCATTCATCTCTTTCTGCATCATCTGGCGGCTGCCGGGGGCGCCAATGACAAAAATGGACAAAGAAGAACGTCGTCTCTGAGTGGACTCCACAGTGCCAAGAGTCATTGGATATTTTGTCCTCACATTTACGTGTGAAATTTTTCAGTAACTATTGAAAGTGAGGATGCGGGGGATCTCAATATCAGATGCAGCGATGTCGAGGGGAGTTTATCCCCTAGCCTATTTGGGTAACCCAGGCTTGTTGGCCTTGAATTGAAGAACAGAACCAAAGCAACTTTACCTTCTGTGCAAGCGTTGTCCTTGTATTCTACCTCGGGTCCAGTTAGACCAAAAATGATTGGAGCCAAAATTGCACCATGGTCCATGTTACAATATGAAGTTGTTAAAAAACTTGATTTTTAAAGAAATCTGCAACTTGGTGGCATTTTTAGGGGCCAGTTTGTAGACAAAGTAGCAAATTGCTACGAACGCTAATTAGCCCTGCCTAATGCACAAGAATGTTGTACTGTATGAAAATCATGCAATTTTATCTATCTAATCCAGCGGTGTGACAGTTCAGTCAGGCATCCAACAGTTATTCCACAGCCAACAATGACAAAATCTACTCTGTAGTGAAATTTTGGGAAGAAAAGAAGTGGAACCTTGGGCCTGAAAATGGCTCTTCAGCGAGGTAAAGAATGGAGAAAGAATAACAAGAGCATATTGGCCACCTTTAGCAGCAAACGAATGTGCAGAATGCTTCAGGCAAACTGAACCGGACTCAAAAAAGTGGAAGCCATTTGATGTATCAAACTGGTATGGGTTTTTTTATTTTCATTTATAAATTTGTAAGCATGTGGAGGAGAATATGTCAGATCCTCTTGCATGTCCAAGCAAACCATGTGAGTGGAATCGGGGGGCAAAGTCGAGGAAGGCCGCAAAGGAAGTGCACAAAACAACGTACAAAAACATTGAACTTGAATTTGACCAACGACAGATTGCACTCAGAAACATTACTTCTTCCAGTCTTATCAACCAATTTGTCAAGGATATTCAGCGCTGTAATATGAATGAATCGGACGGGAAAATAATTCCATCCATGATGCCTGTGCATCATATAAAGTCTATGTATGTACTTCAGCTGCACGTGGTTATGTTTATGGTATGTATGGAGGACAGTAGCCGCAAGTGCAAAGCATCTGCATTTGGAAGATGCAGCCAAGTTGCAGTAGTTTTGCTGCTACTTTGTAAACGTGGAGGAGAATACATGTATGTCAGATCCTCTTGCATGTCCAAGCAAACCATGTGAGTGGAATCGCGGGGCAAAGTCGAGGAAGTCTGCAAAGGAAGTGCATAAAGCAACGTACAAAAACATTGTACCTGAATTTGACCCACGACAGGTTGCACTCAGAAACATTACTTCTTCCAGTCATATCAACCAATTTGTCAAGGATATTCAGCGCTGTAATATGAATGAATCGGACGGGAAAAGAGTTGTTCCAAGCATGTGGGAGACACTACTGGACAGTCTGAGTACAAGTATTATGAACTTGAATCCACGAGAAGGGACATTCTGAGTGAGTCAGGTGATCAAATGCTCAATAATCTCCAGTGTTTCCCGGACAAAGTCAGTTTAGTGCCCGGGACACTCGGCCAGACAATGCCAGAGTGATTAGAGCGTTTGGAAGAACGAGCGATTCTTCAGGATCACTGCATCCAGTGCTAAAACTGCTTCATCACGTCGGCAAAAAAAATTGTGAGAATCCAAAGGTAAAGACCAGACCGTTCAGGATTTGTTGACTGCAAGCTGTGGAATACAGACTCTGCGACCACATATTGCATGATTTGGTCTTCATCAGGAACCTGAGGCCAGGAAAAAGTAGGCCTACCTACAACAGGCCTTTATATTCCACCAAATTAAGGACACCCAAATTTGAGTCTTGTTTTACATTTAAATGGGAATCTCAGATGCCTGGAAATGGCGTCTTTTATCCTCTATTTTCAAAAAAAATTTAACGAAGGGGGACCCCCACCCCCCCCCCCCCGCTTACTGTGCTTGCTTTGAGTTGGACAGTGATGGGAATTTGAAGCTGAGGAACTCACATGAATATTATTACTAGGTACAGTTCCAGATGGCGATTCTGGAACGTCAGCGGTGTGACTTCATGCTGCTCTCCAAAGTGCAATTCAAACATTGAACGGATATACAGGGATGATTCCTTCATTTGTACAATGACGAGAGATGCTGTGGGACAGTGGCATAGAAACTAGGTTTGTGGGAAAACTGGTGGAATAATGTTGCCATATTGACGCTTGAAATAATGATAACTGTCATAGGGACTGCTGTCATAGGGAAATGTTATGCCCCTTTAGAATGTGTAACGGTGATACGTAAACCACCGTTTGGGACTCTAATGATGATAAAGCACTACTAAAGTAAGAACTTGCATTTATTATCTCACTCAATCAGTAAAGATTACTTTACTTTACAGATCTTTCCCCTCCAAACCAACGTCAATTGGAAGAAACGTGACCTAATTTAATATTGATGATGATATGATACTTCAGAAATAAACGTTAAATTTTGGAACAACCAGTCAAGCATTATTCTGACAAGAAAGTGAGGATCGAAAATGTGAAGGCAGACCACTACGTCGACAAGGATGGCGAGACGACATTTTCATTGGCATCAACATCTGAAAAAAACCACGAATGTAATACCATCTTCTCCGTTCTCCCTGCTGACCAGACCGAGTGTTCACCGCCTTTGTCAACGGCGAAAACAACGTGAACTATGCCTTTGAGAAGGGCCGGTACTGCATCCTGAAAACGGTTCCTTGATTGTGGAAGACAAAATCATCCGCAAAATCGACAAGTCAGAGGTAAGATATTTGACGACCCCCCCCCCCCCCGCTTGCTGTGCTTGCTTTGAGTTGGACAGTGATGGGAATTTGAAGCTAAGGAACTCACATGAATATTATTACTAGGTACAGTTCCAGATGGCGATTCTGGAACGTCAGCGGTGTGGCTTCATGCTACTCTCCAAAGGGCAATTCAAACATTGAACAGATACACAGGGATGATTCCTTCATTTGTACAATGACGAGAGATGCTGTTAAACAGTGGCATAGAAACTAGGTTTGTGGGAAAACTGGTGGATAATGTTGCCATATTGATGCTTGAAATAGTGATAACTGTCATAGGGAAATGTTATGCCCCTTTAGAATGTGTAACGGTGATACGTAAACCACCGCTTGGGACTCTAATGATGATAAAGCACTAAGTAAGAACTTGCATTTATTATCTCACTCAATCAGTAAAGATTACTTTACTTTACAGATCTTTCCCCTCTAAACCAACGTCAATTGAAAGAAACGTGACCTAATTTAATATTGATGATGATACTTCAGAAATAAACGTTAAATTTTGGAACAACCAGTCAAGCATTATTCTGACAAGAAAGTGAGGATCGAAAATGTGAAGGCAGACCACTACGTCGACAAGGATGGCGAGACGACATTTTCATTGGCATCAACATCTGAAAAAAAACATGAATGTAATACCATCTTCTCCGTTCTCCCTGCTGACCAGACCGAGTGTTCACCGCCTTTGTCAACGGCGAAAACAACGTGAACTATGCCTTTGAGAAGGGCCGGTACTGCATCCTGAAAACGGTTCGTTGATTGTGGAAGACAAAATCATCCGCAAAATCGACAAGTCAGAGGTAAGATATTTGACGTATGGACAGAAATTTTGCGAACTTACAACGAAAACATTCATTTTGGACACCTGAAATTGATTGTTGATGCGTGAAAAGCATCAAGCATCAAATTCAAAGAAATCATCCCCCATATCAAAGAAGGCCTAAAAATGCACAAAATTAAACCAGTTTCCTTCATCCACGGCTTCGTTTTTCTTGAGATTCAAGCAAATCTCTCAAAACCCAACATCACACTTGCACACCTCAATTGCTAACTCTAACAACAAGAAAAATTCAGTTTAAAATTGCATGGAACTCGAAAGGCCACATATTCAGCTGATGACAGCATTTGCATGAACAGTTGCTATATGGACATTTCTGTTGGAACTCGCACTGAATAGCTTCTTACAGACATGGCATTCATATGGTCTTCCTCCTGCATGCACTCTCAAATGCGCTTCAAATTGGACTGATGATTGAAGGCCATCCCACACACTGAACACTTGAATAACTTTACATTTGAATGGCTTTCTCCTGCATGCACTCTCTTGTGGCGCATTAAACTGGATTGCCGATTGAAGGTCTTCTCACACATTGAACATTTCAATGGTCTTTCACCTGTATGTAATCGTTCATGAGCCTTTAAAGTGCTTTTCTCACCGAAGTCCTTTCCACAAACTGAACATTTGAATGGTCTTTTACCTGTATGTACTCGCTCATGGTTATTTAAATTGATTTTCTGACTGAAGGACTTTCCACAAACTAAACATTTGAATGGTTTTACATTTGAATGGATTTCTCCTGTATGCACTGTCTTGTGGTGTGTTAAATAGGATTGGCGAGTGAAGCCTTCCCACACATTTAACATTTGAATGGTCTTTCACCTGTATGTACACGCCCAAGAGCCTTTAAAGGCTATTCCAATATTTCTCTTACATTCTGTATTTTTTCAGACTATTGTCATCTGCAATCTGCCGAGAGGACCAGATTCATATGGACTCATAAAGAAAAGGTTGGCAAAGTGCATCTGGGATGCAAACCATTACAAGAAAAAAATGTTAAGTACCAACATCCGCCGTTGACTGAAGGTAAGGTGGATCTATATCGATCTCTCTATATCTATATCTAGGCCTATATCGAAGCTTCTGGTTACAATGTCACTCAATCACTCAATCATGCAATCCCGTAGCCATTTTCAGTTGTGTATAACACATGGAAGAACAAAAATTACACATTGTGATTCTTAAAAATGATTTCACCAGCTGAAATTTATTTCGAAGGTTGAAAACATGCAAGAAAATGCCTGCGAACGAAATGTCATTGATTCTGATTATTCTAATTATTCTGTATTGGTAGAGATATGAAGAAAAGGATGAAAACTTCACTTTGGACGGACAACATCTCATCTGAGTAAGTGTATTCCTGCGGATTCTGATCCTCAGGAAAACGCCCGTTCCCAGAAACTGAATGGCTTGCTTTCCATTCAAGCTTTTCAAAGCACTTTTTTCTACGCCGAAAACGATACAGAGTACTTCGTTTGCGACATTTCTCACGCGTCAAAATGCGTGTATACATATATATGGAAACTTATGCGAACGAAATGTCATTATCCAGCTTCTCATTGATTCTGATTATTCTAATTATTCTGTATTGGTAGAGATATGAAGAAAACGATGAAAACTTCACTTTGGACGGACAACATCTCATCTGAGTAAGTGTATCCCTGCGGATTCTGATCCTCAGGAAAACGCCCGTTCCCAGAAACTGAATGGCTAATGGCTTGCTTTCCATTCAAGCTTTTCAAAGCGCTTTTTTTCTACACCGAAAACGATACAGAGTACTTCGTTTGCGACATTTCTCACGCGTCAAAATGTGTGTATACATATAAATGGAAACTTCTCTATGTAGATGAGTGACACTTTGTCAGTGCTAGATATTCTCAAGGAGAGGAGAGCCTTTATATGGCGCATGCAGCAAGGAGTATCTACCCGATCTTCTGATTGGATGCACGGACAAGAATTGGCCTACACTACACGTATGGACAAGAATTGGCCTACACTACACGTATGTACAACTCAAATTTAACACGTTGATTTTCTACGTTACAGGGAGAGACCTGTTGCAGAGCTGCTTGAAGGAGTCGGCTTGATTGATGAAATGTGAGTTTGACATTGATTTAATACTTTAATTAATACTTTAATTGATACTTTAATTAATACTTGAATTAATACTTTAATTGGGGGGGGGGGGGTCAGGTCTTATATACTTTAATTGATACTTTAATTAATACTTGAATTAATACTTTAATTGGGGGGGGGGGTCAGGTCTTATTAGGGAGTTTTCGCAAAGCCCCCGAAACTCGTACATTTCATCGGCGAGTATGTTGAGGACCACAGAGGCGGTCCAAGAAGAGAATTCCTGTTATTACTCCTACAGCTCATGCTGGAGAGATATTTTACATATATCTCAAAAGGCGAGGCTTACATGCTTGCACAAGCAGAGGACATTGCTAGGGTCACTTACATGTGCCCTTCTGCCAAAACCAGCCACAAGTCGCACAGCAACGACCATGGTGTCAGTGGTCCTATTTGATTGTACTGTGGTCTGACAGAATGGTTACACCAAATTGATTGGCGAGATATTGTCTACGTACCGGTACCTATGCAACTTAATTGGGTGGGTATTATATTACTATCATATTTTGACTGACATCTACTTTATTGCAATTTTTAGCAGGTGAAAGGAAGAAGGAAGATGGTAATGACACCCTGCAACTCGTGGACATATTGAAGTTAGTCACTGCCCTGCCTTGTGAGCCGGTGACCGGATTCTCTCCCAGAGTGACCGTTATATTCAGGCCTAGTAAGAGTATACTCTGCACAGCATCAATTTCCAACACATTGGCACTACCAATAAGGAACACCCCCTCTTGGACACTCAGAGCATGTCTGAGGATGAGATGTTCGACAAATTTGACATGTCCTTTGGATCAAATATGTTCCTGCAAGAAACCATTGATTTTGCTTAAATGCCAGCAGGGTCCTATTATTTATTATTTGTCGCAGACAAATTGGGCTCTAGAGCAAAAACTACTGGGTAGGCTTCAACAAGGTTTGGTTTTTATTAAATCTAATTTTTGCCCACATGTGATGGTAAAGTTTCAGTGAAATCGATCCACAAATTTTTTTTTTGTAATGCATCATGTACATTTGTTGTAGTGTACAGAACTTTTACATTTTTGGCTCTACATTCCTTATATTTAAAGCAGGCTATTGGCACTGGGGGCTCTCCATTTCATCAACCTGTGGCCTGTGGCAGTGTAAACGTAATGTCCTGGTTCAACAGTGCGTGCAACCACTACCAGGATGGGAGCCATCGACAGCATCACTTCGGTCCATGAGATGAAGAAGTCATTGTCAAGTGGAGATTATGATAAGATCATACAAGGGGATGAAGAATCTACCAATGGCGCAACAGAGACGTACATGTACATGGGAAAACAATAACACAGACAGACTTGATCACATCATGCCTACAGTGCGTCTGATTTTGCGCCGTAATGCCCTTTCCACTGAGGAGGATCCTCAGCCAAAGGAACATATATGGCAGAGTTGCTCGAGTCTTGCCTGACAGTGTACTAGATGACAAGTCCTTTTCTTGTGGCCAGTTTCTGATCAAAAGGTTTGCCTGCCACAACAAATCCTTTGGTATGTCTTAAAAAAGATGTCTCAGAACAAACAGAATTCGAAGGACCAAGACCCTTGTTACAAAAACTAAGGACAATAAAAGGAGTTACTTTGTGCAGGACAAAATGCAGAACATCGAACAAGGACAAACCAGAGGCTGAAAGGGCTGAAATAAAGCGGGTTCAACAGACAAAACGTCAGGGCAAAATTGCTGAGTGTATGCTGTCACAACAAAATACTTGCCAGGCAATAGTAAGACCAAACTGCTCAAAGTATCGAATACCAATATAAAGCGTCAGGCATGAAAAAGGCTTTGAAATCACTCATCACTGGATGTGGCTCTCACGAAATGGATGAGCTTATTTTGGAGAAAGTCGATTCTCTCCCGGCTGGCATTGCCTCAAAAGCTTCAGTATCCATTGTTGAGTTTGCACGATTGAAGTTCAAATCCTTTGCAGACTCAGGGCAATCATATATTGAAGACATCCAGCGCTTTCTGAAGAAACTGACCTCCAAGATGCCGCATCTATTACGTCATTATATGCGAGGAGAAGTATAACTTCACCCCAGATGATTTCAAGGCAGCAACAAGAAAAACAACGACAGGCCAAGGAAGGTATTTCAGTTGTCGGAGAGAGGTACCACTGCGAAAAGAATGCATCAAAATCCGTGGCATTGAAATTGAAAAATAGATGTACCCGGAGATGGGAGTTGTTTTTCCATTACATTTGCTTGGCCTTAAATGCAAAGGTGGAGAAGACAGAAACGTGCAGGCGTTTTATGTGCACTCACGTGTAGTCTTATCATTCACATTGATTCCGTTTATGTATAGTGTTTGTATATTGTAACTGCATGCTTTTGTAGTTGTAGTACTGTGTTTTACATTTTGCAGTCAACCACCACTTGACACTTGGGGCCGTATGCACCAAATGAAGATAATCTTCAACTCAGGTTTTCAATTGTTCAGGTTTGCCAGGGCATGATGTGACAATAGAAAAGTTGTGGCTCAACCTGAGTTCAAGATAATCTTTGCTTGGTGCACACGGCCCTTGATGTCACTGTCCGTATGTCACGGCAGTGCACATAATAAAGAAGGGTGCATCGAAGAACCTGGGACCTTATTCACAAAGCCTCCGTAAGGACTTACGGTACCGTAAACATTCCGTAACTAGATACGTGGTATTCACAAACGAACCGTAACTTTACGTATTTGCATATAAAGTGTCCCGTAAATTGCTTACGTCCTATTCACAGAGCCACCGTAAGGAGTTACGGTACCGTAAACATCCCCGTAGAGGTTACGGTCTATTCACAAAGCCACCTTAATATACATAAAGGAGCGTCGGCCTCCGTAAACTTACGGGAGGTCGAGACCTCCCGTAAGCATTTTTAAGAGTGCGTCCACGAATAGACCATGCAAAAGGTGATAAGGTGGGGGTCAACCGATTTCACTGAAATTTGGTGTGCAGGTCAGTCATATGAAGTAATGAAAGCATGCCAATTATTNTCGAATACCAATATAAAGCGTCAGGCATGAAAAAGGCTTTGAAATCACTCATCACTGGATGTGGCTCTCACGAAATGGATGAGCTTATTTTGAGCTTATTTTATTTTTTCTTATCGACTTTTATCATATCGATCTCGCGTTGGCTGTCAGACAAAATTTTGAAAAATCAGACCTAGGCCTATGAAAAATAATTAATCATGAGAAAAATAATTAATCATGAGATAAAAAATTAATCATGAGGCCAACATTTCATCATTAGTACTGTGCAAGGAGAATATCCAAAAAATAAAGCAGAAAGAATGACGCACAAAATGATATAATACGTTGTCTCCATAAGGGGCCGTTTATTTAAGCCTTCATTTTACCAAATAGACGTAAAAATTGTTCTGCTTGGCCTGGTGGTCAGGTCCCCTTTGTGTCCACCTGCCTGAAATTGACGACTGGACTTAGGCGTAGGTCCTACACTCTTAGGCCAAGCATAATTATGCTAAAATGACAGCTTAAGGGCGAGCTGTTGTTGTGAATTTTTTAAATGTGGTCAGGCGTTGTAAATAAAAGATGTCAAAATACCATAAAAATACAAGTTGTATGACGGAAATGAAGGCACCTGCGGGGTCTATAAGTCAAAAGGAATCGAATGAGACGCATCTTGGAACGCACTAATTAGCTAATAAGTTGAAACAAAAGACTAGTAATCGGTACACTTTCCCAAGAAGTGTTACATTTTGAAGATCAAACGACACGTGGATCATAAGCGTCCACAGACCACAAGCGTCCACAACCGACCACAAGCGTTTATTACCGTCCACAAGCGTCCAAATGCAATTAGAGGAGATTAAAAATGTGAGATTAAACATTTGAAAAATGATTCTGCTTTTGGGTACCTAGGCGATGTCTTTTTTTGCAACATTGACGTGATTGATTGACAGTCAATTTATTTGCATATTGATCTATGGGACGCCTTTTCTTCTAAAATTCTGACTTGTAGATTCTTAAAACGAACTTCTTCCACCACATCCTCTTGCAGGTGACACTGGTCAGATGAGTGGGAGTCTGAAGCTGTGATGTTTTTGGGAATAAAATGAAAAAAAGTTACACAAAAAAGTTGGACAGGAGACAAGTCTTACTTAATCTAGGTGGGGAGGGAGAAAGAGTCACCTAATGCATACAGTTGGGCTAGCAAAATAAAATCACAACTTCAGACTCCCACTTCCATACTCCCACTCATCTGACCAGTGGAAAGTGGAAGAAGTTAGTTAAAGAATCTACAAGTTCAGAATTATAGAAGAAAAGGCACCTCATAGATCATATGCAAATACGTTGACTGTCAATCATGTCAGTGTTGCAAAAAAATTACACCGCCTAGGTACCAAAAAGCAGAATTATTTTTCAAATATAGGCCTAGGGCCTACAGTAAAATGGATCTAAAATAACATTTTTAATCCCCTCTAATTGCATCTGGACGCTTGTGGACGGTAATAAACGCTTGTGGTCAGTTGTGGACGTTTGTGGTCTGTTGTGGACGGTTGTGGTCGGTAATTAGTGTGACCCATAAAGTTCGGGTTTTTTTTCTACTTAGTCCACCCATTTCGATAGCAATATTTTCAACAGATATATAAAGTACTCGGCATGTGAATTCTATGAACACTGCCAGATTTTCCAAAACAGGGCGGCCATATTGGATTTGGATTTTACTTCCTGGTTGTCCTTTTTGTACTGAGCGTGTATGGCGTACATGAAGAGCATGTCAAGACACCCCGCCACCCCAGGTTCTATGGGTTTGTGACATTGTCGCCACATACCTTCAGTGTGTCCATGCTTCTTCTCCAAGAAAATTGTACCTGTTTTTCGTGTTTGGCGAATTTCTTTGTTTATGATTATGTAATGTAATTAAGCTGTAATCCTTGGAACATTCCTCATTTTCTGTGTCTATAGAGCACAGTGATCACATTGGACCATAAAAACAGTCAACTGGAGGTGTATTTATTGCTTTTCTCAGAGGGGCCTGGATTGAAGCAATATGAAAATTCATAATGTCAGCTCGCCCTTAAGTGAACAGCCCCTTTCATAACCTGAGGTACGGGCGTCTTCCTCAGGCACCTTCTAGTAAGAGATTACAGAAAAGAGTCTTTGAGTCTTTTCTGATATGATTAATTATTTTTCGTAGGCCTAGGTCTAATTTTTCAAAATTTCGGCTCAAAGAATGCAATATTTTGTTCACAATTTTCTGACAGCCACGCGAGATCGATATGATAAAAAGTCGATAAGAAAAATAAAATGAAGTTAAACTAACGAAATGAAAAAAAATGTCACGACAGGATTCGAACCCACGCCCTTCCGCTTGATAACCGCACGTGCTAACCACTTGGCCACGGAGGCTCGTTCTCCAACGGACGAGAAACCGCACACTAAAACAGCGATAGTATCGAGCGCCATCTAGCATCTTCGTTTGGCAAACACCTCTGCGGTTTGCTCTCTCTGCGAGCCGACATCTCTGCGAGAAAATATAAAAATCGGGTAAAACATTCGTGTTTATCGACAAACTTACATCTGTTTTGCAAGAAATATATTCGTTTTGGGAATACACACACGTTTAGCCGAAAATAATCACGTTTTGTACGTTTTGTATGTCTGTTTTTACACAGAAATATCTGTTTTGACACAAAAACATCTGTTTTACACTTACAAATACGTTTTGTGCACGTCTAATTTATGCGGACATAACCGCCCATAGAAGGGTCATTGCTTTCGTGGGGTATTCAAAAGCATGCCGACTTGGGTTTTCATTGATAAGAGGTATACAGGGTGTCGTGTAAGAAACTGAACCAGTTGGTCGGATGCCTCAGTGACAACGCATAGGTTTCTGAAGAAAAAGCTGCGTGCAATTGCATAAAGGACAATTTAAAAACGAATTTCCATTAAAACACTATCCTGGACCTTTGACTTGCCCACACAGTCGGTTACGTTCTGGAAAAGTACACTTTGACCCAAGCGGCTTTAGCTTACTGTGAACTTTATACTTATCAGTCATGAAAGGATTGATTTCTNATTGTAGCTGCCGCTTATTCTGTCAGAATCTTTTGTTGGGGGACATCTCATATCGGGGTACATGACATTCTACTACACCGGTTATATGTCACCCGAACGTCTATTGGGTGGTACTAAGGCAACAGCTGCATCAGCCGGATTACAGCGTATGTCAGAAAAGCAACTAACAAAGCACAGCCGCCAGGCCCAGCGACCGAACAGAAACATGGAGAAAATAGACGAGCTCAAAGACCTGATACGCAAATCCGGATCCCAGATACCCAGTCAACTAATCGCATACGACACAGGCACCAACCCAGAGATAACAGAAGCTGACAGAACAGAAGGCCAGGCAACTACATGCAGATCCACAATATTACAACCTTTTCAAGAAGGCTAACGACATACACAAGGCGCAGCAGACAACATACACGTTCAAAGAACTGGCAAGAGCTTAAGGCAGGACCACGCGAGGACGAGGAATACAGGTACCTCTCCATAGAGACGTCAAACAACAATCTTCAAAAGTGTAATGGCACACAACAACATCGACGCCGATGAGTTCATCTGCAAAGTACAGCACATCTTCGACTGCACCAGGGCCAAGATAAACACAATGGCACTAATTGGATCGAGCAACGGAGGAAAGACCTTGCTGACAAGGAGCATCCGAAATTTAACCCAACGAACTACGGAGAGATCACCCAAGGACAGCAGTACAACTTCTACTTAGCTGGATTGAGGAAAAAACGCATCGGGATAAAAGAGGAGCCAATGTGGACAATGGACATATTGAGCCGATAAAGGTACCGTGTGAGGGAACACGAACATCAATGCCAGTAAAGTACGGCGAGGATGAGTGGATAGAACGCACCCCGATATTCATCACCTCGTCCTCCAACCACGAACCCTACCACCTAGCTCCAGCCCCCAAAGAACCACTCAATAACCGAATGTACAAGTACTACATGGAGACAGCACCATTCTTAAAAGACTACGACAAGGACTTACATCCGGGCATGTGGGCAGGCCTGATAGAGGAAACCGAAGCGTGGGAGGCCGGAGCACCAGCAAATTTTTTGCACCAAGCTGCCAACAAAATCACAGAAACGCAGTTCGCAAAGGAAGCCACCGAGCGACCACAATCAAGGAGTTCGTCACCGGATGTCCAGGATACAACAGACGGAGTATCCCTCGGACTACACTACGAATCGACACACGATGAAATGCCACCCCACAGACCCCAACCACGCCCAACAATCCCATACCGACAGACAGACTGCCAGGAAAGAGACCCCAAAAACAACCGCAACTCGTGAAGAAGACGAAGAGGATGGGAGTTCAATTCTCAAAGGACTAGATCTTATGTGCACAGAACACTTAAAACGAAAACTATACGAGGACATTGCATTATGCCCAGGACTAAAACAGCATAGAAAACAAACTGAATTTATGCAACGCCACAGATTAGCTTATCCAATATTCGTAATAACACACCTAGACATATGGAACGACGACGACGAC